>VZRE01012526.1:0-97590 GCA_013396775.1 Cephalopterus ornatus
CCATGCCACCCCCCTCCGGCCCACCCACTATAACCCTACAAGACTTACTGTTCTAGTGTATCCCAACAGGCCTGGTAGCCACAGATATTGTCCTTAACTTCATATCCTACTCTGTGTAACCCACTCTTGGCACCAGAGTACAAAAAGCATTGTCAAAAGGCTTGAAGCAGCCCACTCCCTAGCATGCATGCAGGTTATACAAGCTATGGCTCCCTTACAGAAAACTATGGCCTTAGGCTTGGAAGTAGGTAGGGGTCCAAGCAACATTTCTGTACCTGTAGCTTTGTCCTTGGCAAGATCTCTCAGCCTCATGCCAAAATGACCAAGCATGTGCATTAGAATAAAAAAGTTATCTGAATCCATGTTTGTATGTAAGGCAGCCAGCATCCCCGGCATGTATAAACTTTATTTGGAGCTGTGTGGGAACACCACCTGCTCACACTGCTCCAAGAAATTCCACTTAGAACATTCAGAAGCAGCTGGGATGTGAATATTTGATTCATCTCATCAGAAGCTGAAATTAGGATTGAAAACATAGATCATGAATTCTACTAACATTCCAAGAAAATATTTATTTCTTAATATTTCTTGTTCAGTGAGATACCACAAACTGCTTATCATTTCCAGCTTGTTTATGCAATGGGTTGATGTGGTTTAAATGAAACTTTATAAATGACTTTTAAGTGGCAAATTTACCATGATTCAAGCCTGTTGACCTGCAGCTAAAGTACAAAGCACAGCTGGAATCATGTTTACATTTTGACCATGAGTCGTACAGCATATAGTGCTGTACAGCACAGTGGACATGGGAAGCAATTGCCTGGGCTGTATAGTTGAATTAGTCTTCCAATCCAGTAATTTTAGAAAGCATAACAATTCAAAGAGAATTCCACTTGCTCTGGGAGGGAGTAGAGTGAGGACTCTGCAAATCATAGCAGTGAGTCCCCTGCATACACTGTTCAGTGACCCAAGTAGCAGCACATTTTTCTTTATACAGAGATAAGGGAAGCAAGATTCAACACACAGCAACTTTTTCTCAGCCGCAAAGAGCTAGAATGCCTGAGGCTTCTTTTGATGTCTCTCAGTTCTTGAAAAAATTGTGCTCTTGTGCTGTTCTAAATCCTTTTACCTTTTTCTAGTTGTGCTATATACCATGCACTATTACTTATTATCAAGTCATAAATTAAAGGACTGACTGTAACAATGACTTTTGGAAACATTTTACTGAAATGTCCAATCAGGCAGTGGTGGATTCTCATTCCTCCACTTTTATAATGGATAGGTACTTAGTGAAATTTACTTTATTTTTACTTTGATGTTCTCCAAAAAAATATCACACCTCTTACAACCACTAGCTGTGTTTGGATGCACAACCAGTTTTGGATCAAAAAGCTTGCTAGTTTTTCCTGAAGTGGAAATAGCAAGAAGAAAATCCAGATCACAAAAGCCACAAAAGCACAAAAGCCTCTTCTTTAATAGTTCATCTGAGCAGATCAAGCTGCTGGTATGAAACCAGATTCTCTCTAGAAATATTCATTTACTAATTCCTGTGTGGATAGGTCTCATTGATTTGAGTACCTCATTAGAGTAAGTGGCTCAAAACTGTTATTTTTCCTCACTGGTTGAAAAATGGAGAATAAGAGATGTTAAATTAATTTAAGATTTCCATTTCCCCCCCCCCTTTCTTTTTTCTTGCAAGTCTTGCTCCATGTGCCCATGTATAAAAATTTCTGCCCAGATCCCCCATACCAAAGCCAGTATGGCAATGTTTAGAGAGGAAGATAGACTTATCTCTGAGGAAGCAGATTGCTTTTAGCCAAAATCAAATTTTTTTGAGTAATCTATTCTGCAAAAAAAGGCAACGTTGACAATATCAGATCATTTGTTTACCTTACTATTAGTTCAGACATTCTGCTTCTTGCATAAGTGTTTCCTATTTTACATACTCAGATCAATTTTATACTATTCAATCAACCTGCTCTAGGCACCTCACATAGTCCCCTTGAAGCAGTACTTCACTACCATTTACTCTGCAATGTTCTTGTACTTCCTGGTTCCTTTGAGGCAGAGTGTAATTATTCACATTGTATTTGTGGGACATTGAAACACAGGCAAATACCAATTCCTGAGAAAAGTCAGTGGTGTAGCAGGGATTGGTTCTTGCTGGACATGCGCTAATCTTCCAAGTGTTTGTGAAAGTGTGGAGGGAACTCAGAGCCTGTCCATGTTTTTGCATAGAACAGAAAGAGCCTTTGGTGATTATATCCCTACCTATTATGACTACATCCCTTGTTATTTTTCCAGGGCATTCCCGGAGAGAAGATGGTAGGAATGCACTAGGCAACCTAAATAGAAACTAGAGGCCTGGACACTTGGAGAAATTAATGCCTATCTTCTGAAAATTCCCTTGTGCCAGTGTAGCTCTCCTTCGCTGTTTGAGTGTGGCAGTAACTTCAGTAGTAAAATTAAAATCATCATCACAGGCTCAGAGCGCTTGCAGTGTTTAAGAACTCTGACATTGGATACTTCTGAAAACACTCGAATATCTTAGAAACCCAACAACAACAAAAAACGCAGTAACTTCCCTCCTTGATAATTATCAGTAAATTGTGACTATTATTAGAACAGCATAAATCCATCAAGAGCTGGAAGTTGCCAGATCTCCTCCAGCCTGAATTTGAATATGAGTTCCAGGCCTCCTGTATGGAAAACTGCATGTCTAGTGTATAAGCATGCACTTCTTGGTCTCTTTTAATCAAGAGAAAAATGCATAAGGTAACTGCAGAGTTTTGAGAAAGAATGCAAATTGCTGTGCATTGCAATGAAATGTTTCCCCTTAGGATTAGAGTACCTAGTAAGACTCCTCAGCATGAGCTGGTGCTGATATACGAAGCTTTTGCCTGTATAAAGGCAGACAGGTTAGAGCTCAGCTGGGCCAACCATAGGGCCTGGTTCTTCAGCACTTAATCAGGCAAAGCACCTGCAGAAGTCAGAGAGGTTTGCCCCTTAATGAGAATTACCTGGCTAAATCTCCCTCTGCAGGGCTGACAGTGTAATCCTGCTGCAGTAAAATGATACATAGGGGTCTCCTAATAAAAGTGTTAATTTGCTTTGACCACTGCTAGCATTTTAGGTCCACAATGGCCTTGGAAGTTATCAGTTGTGCTTTGTTGGCCAGCACATTATGTTCAGAGATAATTCCTCTTCAGAGCTCTCTGCTGAAATCCACTCATGTCCTTCCTGGTGCATACAGCCTTTCTTCCACCTCTGTCACTCCTTGTGGGCATGAGAGGGTCTGGAACTGCCAATCTCTTCCTTTCTTTCTTCCTATGGAAATGGTAGTAAACAAAAATATGTTATATTTATTTACCAATAAAGATTAAATCATGCTACAAATTAAAGACAAGTATATGTTACAAAAATGCAACTAAGGTATCAGATGTTTGATCAAAGATGGCAAAAAGAGTTAACATGTGCTAGCTCAACCACAGTAGCTTCATGAGCTCTCCCAGCCTTCAGCAAAGGTGAGAAAATGTGTTCTGGAGTAGCCCTGGGTGAAAAAGTTTACCCTAAGTTTCATTATTTCCCATTCTCCTTATGTTTCAAAGATGATGTTACCATGGTTCAGCTGACACTTGGTTAAAAACAGTAACTGACCACAAGTATGATACATACAGATAGGTACAGTGTGAGGAACACTGCTGAGACCCTCTCGTACGACTTACAAGTGGCAATATATTAGCTCAGATGTCCCAAAGTTTTTTTCTTCTGCTTTAACTTTTTGTTTTGCTAAGCCATCACTGGTACAGAAAAAAAAGGAGCAGTAAGGTAGACGATCTGTTAAAGTAAAGGCTGCATTTCTAATAGCTATAACAACAGAAATAGGGGAAGTAATAACTAAGTAGTTTATCCCTTTACAAATCTGTCAGGACACACTCTCTACAGCTGCCAAAACAATGGCCATACTGCAGGGTGGGGCTTAATATTGTTAAGTCTGAAATACAGATGCATCAAACAATTATAAATATCAGTCCATAATCCTACCTATCTAGGCCTCCTGGAAAATCTGCTTTTATCAGATTTCCACCACCAACACCAACTGATAATGTGGAGAAACTCTTTTTCAGCCCACTAAGAATGAACTAGCCAGAAAGCAATGCAAATAGAGGACTCCAGCAGGAAGAAACAAACTCGATGCCAATGAGCAAACTGAGATGAAGAATGTGTGGAGCAAAGAAAACAGCATTGACTGATCAGTGAAAACTAGTAAGACCTCCAAGAATTGCCTGAGCTCCACCCTGATGTGAAGCTGTTCATGTTAAAGAAGAAATATTTCTCCATTCCTTCCGGTGACTGCCATGTGCCAGGTCATCCAACCCGCATACTCTTTGGGGCACAGGATACCTACTCATCTCAAGTAAGTGACAACAGTTTTTATAGTGACAGTAGGACTTCTTTGGACAACTATTTTTATACATGAGTACTTTAAACATGGCAAATAAATCTAACCCCAAAAGTCAATTAAATAGCCAATGCAATTGGCATACTTTAATTCCTTTGCTATAAAGTAGGTGGCATTGCAAGCTTTTTCGTGTTTTTCACATAGATTTCAATGCCGACGCAGAGTTGAAATTTTAACTCATGAGTGTAATGATTCAGAAAGAAATGCATATACCTGTGTTAACTTTAAAATAAGTATTTAGAAAGGCAGACTTCTCTTGTTTGTGGGGAAAGAAGAGCTGTTGTCAGGGCTACAGGTTTAGGGATCATTCCTCACATATATTGCTCTGGTGTGAAATCTATTGCTCTGCCTTACTTTGCGAGTGCAGACTGTATTAGCAAATAAAGATACCAAGCTTAACTTCATTAATTTCTCTTTCTTCTGTCCCCCTTCCTATCAAAATTCCTACCCAAACTTGCTGAAGGTGACCTGCAGGTTCCCTAACATTGGAAATGCAGAGGAAGAGCTGAAAAAAGGGATTTAACAAAAAAACCCCCCAAACTAAAAAACCCTAACCAAACAAAAAAAAAGGTAATTTTATATATAAAACCTGTAATGGTAATTATAATGTTAATCTCATGAGGTCTTTCTAGAGGATACTGTATTGCCTGTAGGGGTCACTGTGACTTCCTCAGCCTCTAAATGAACTCCAAAAAAACCCCCAAACAAACACAAAATTATCTAAATATAAGAAAACAGGTGGGTTTTTTGTTTGGTTTGCGTTTTTTAACCTACAAAATTACTATCCCACTACCAGAGCTTTTTATCAGGACTTTGACAAAATGAAAGTAATATCTTTTCTCTGATGTTTTGTTGTATGAGGCAACTGCATGATTCACCAGTACACCTAAAATTTGGCCCTTTCCACTTGCGCCCTGCTTTGCCTGTGGATTTCAAAAAAGGGGTGTTCAATGTATTTCAGAGTAATCCTGGAGAGAAGTATCTGAGTAATTTAGATGATGCCCAAAACCCCTGCCATCCCCCCTCTCTGGTGTTTGTGCAAACAGTGCCTGTCAGTCCCTTGCAGACTGATTGCATATGTTACCGTCCTGTATGCTGGCCCTTCTTCCACTACTTTTGTGCAGTAATAATACAATAACTTTCCTGTACAGTGACTCTCTGTATCCATAAAAAGAAGGGGTTGGATTTTTCTCAGAAGATCGCATCCCAAAGCCTTTGCTCAGTCTTTCCCCTTGCGAAATCTTATTCAAATCAATGGGTATTTGCATGAGAAAGCGATCACTTAAAATTAGACCTGAGTGAAATAGGGCTTGGTGAGGGAAAGGGGGAGGTAGTGGTGGGGGGTAATAGGTGCTTTCATAGATTAGCAGCACAACATTTGATGTGGTTTGCTGTGATTTGTTCAATCAGAATATTTGTTTTTAGATTATTTGGCTGTTGAAGTAAATTGAACTCTTCTGTTATACATATTTTCTAATGTCTCAGGACTCTGTTTGCAAGATCAATATTTTTTGTTAATAAAATATAAATAAAATCAAGAAAAGCACAATCAAACATGATAAATCATTCAGGCAGAAAACAAACAGATACAATTTCATTGCCCAACCCAGGTCAACACAGTTCTCTGTTATCAAAGGTGCTGGACATTTGGCTTGACAATGATCCAGCTGATGACAGTGTACCAATGAAGACAGAATCAAAAATGAAGGGGTGCGAGGGCGGGGGGAAAGGGCGAGAGAGGTTAAAAAAAAAAAAAGCCTAAAAGTTTAGGTTAAACACTCCCCGTTACCACATAAATGTCTTTTTGTTGTTCAAAGGAGCAAGTACCCAATATTTACCACTGACATTTAACAAGAGGTAATAACTTGATGCTGCCCCCGTCATGTTCTGCAAGTGACAAGGGATGACAGTGAAGAAAATGTATGTAGGGACCAAAGAAGTCTGTGCTGTAGCCCTTTTTCTGGTTGAAGACTGTGGATTTTACTCCTTATACACATAAAGCTTCCTGTTTATGCTGATGGAGTGAATTTCATCCTACATAATTTTGCCTACCCTAGCTCAAGTCACTTAGGAAGCCTTTATGTAGATTTTGCACTTAATTAACATAACCTCATCAGACTTGGTATTTTCTGGAATTTACACGAACTGGATGTCTTAAGAAACCCCGACTGCAAACGAAGATGTAAGGACTGCTTTGTTGAGAAAGAGGAAGAAAAATATTGTATACAGCAACACAGCGAAGAAAAACTTGGATTAGGAGATGGATTTAGTGGGCTAAGAAGTCACAGAACTTTGACAAAGCACAACTTTACTAATACAAATAAGAACCCTGAGCTCCATTTGAATTCACATCACACCACACCTGGTAAGAATTAGTCTAGCACAGCATCATCAATCATAGTGTGGTTGTCAGTTTTGACATCCTTTAAGTCTACGTTGTATGCTTAATGACTACATTACAGAAAATGTAAACAGACACCAAACATACAGGTATGGCCTATATTTTTTAAAAAGTTGCTGTATATTTAAAAATAAAAAAAGCACCAACAGTGCTTTATATGGAGAGTGAATAAGTAAACTGTAAAACAAGCTGTTATAAAATAATCAGGAAAAATATTCTTAAAACAAAGATTAAAAAAAAGAAAAAAGCTTGAAATTTTTAGGAACTTTGATTAATCCAATTTGGGAAAACAACAATTAATATTTAGAGGAAATAGAGACTCCCTTATATTTTGCTATTGTATATTTTTTCTCTCTCCTGTGGAAATTAAATATTATATTTACTATACATCCTGTGAATTTTTCAGTTTGATATTGTGACCATGATTTACTAATAAGGACTCTGGAGTCACTTGTGAGTCCATTACAAGCCCTATATTAATAATTCATAAGGGAAAAACATGCTGAAGAAGTGCTTGGGATCATGACCTAAGTGAAGTGCCTGAGTTCAAACTAAAAATTTCCCAAATTCAGTTTTTATTATTAGCAGATTTCTAGAATTACAACACTTACAAGAAAGCCTTCAGTTCTGCAGCTCAGAAGGTTGTCCAGGTATTACAAATATAGGGCCCCTTGCCTCATTTGCTTGTGTGATTTGTGATTAAAACTTCTACAGACTTCAGCGAGTGCAGGATCAGGTGCCTCAAGAATTCATTCACGGGGAAGCTTAATTTGAGATTTTAGTGAGTGTTTATTTTCTGGCTCAACAGCAGTATATTTTGGAAGTGGGAAAAATGTATGCAAAGAAGGGTCAAAATCCAGATGTAAGAATGAATAGCAAGAATATATTCAAAGGGTAAAGGAGGAGTGAGAACTGTAAATACATCTCTGATTTGTTCTGTGAAAGTTAATGCTATGTCTTTAAGTACATTGTATGTTCTTGTGGTATGTATGAAACTGTCTCTGTAGAGAAATGTAAAATGTTTTAAAATAAAAAGACCTCACTGTTTCTTTGTAAATCAGTTTTGTTAAGTTTCTAAAGTAAAAAGAACTGCCAGAAAACAGTGTTTTATTTTAATTCATTTGAATAATCTTCCTCATTTCTGTGATCTATCACTCACAGATAAGAAGCACCTTGTGAATTTTATTATTTCTACAAAATAGATCTTATTCAATTAGCAACTGTCACTGAAAAAAAATAGACAATGAACCTCCAGAGTTGATTAAAATGGAAGGAAACATTGAAATGCATGATATTGAAAGCTGTTATATTTTTTGCAAATGAGCATTCTTACAGAAATTACTTTCAAAGTTTTTGACTGAGTGTGAATCAAAGGCCAAAAGTTGGTTTAATTTTAGTCATCGAGAGCTAAATTTGAATTGAGAACTGCCTCAGATATCTGTAGTTTTGATTTAGCTATTTGTTTTAGCAATAATAATGTTTCAAAGCTTTGAGGGAATTCATAAGTCTTTTTGGAATTTTGATTTATTCCTTTAAGATCCCCCATTCATTTCTAGTACAAGGAAAAATAAGAAAAAGAGAAACACTCTTTACACATATCCCAACTTTATTAAAACATATCAGCCCAGAGAAATAAACTTCACAATTTCCTTTATCTCAATTTGTAAATGAGAAATTATTACAGCATAACTTCTCTAAAATAATAAAATTAAAATGCTTTCACATTTTTGATTATCACAGGTGTGGATTATTATTTGAAAGTTGAGATGCTTTCACAAATATGTGTGGGTAGCACAACAACAGTTTTAAATATTAATTACTATTTTTGTAAAGCAATTCTCAAAAGTCTTTGGTCTAAGCCTATAGTCCTTACTCAAGCAAAACAACTTGAATGTTGTGGGAGTTTTACCTAGCTCAGTACTTCAGTCTCCTTAGAGATCAATAAATAATTAAAAATTTTATCATACCAGCCACTGTGTTTTAAAATTGACTTCTTTTAAATTAATCTTGGCATTACTTGGAGAAATGGTAGAGTTTCTCCCTGCCTTTGTGCCTGCACCCCCTCAGAAAAACCTGTGCAGGCAGCATCCTGCAATGCTACATTCAGCCCTAGTTTGGTTCTGAAACACTCCCATTCTTGGATGGCTTTTCCTTTAACAACCTGATTACACTACACGATTTACTTCCACACTTCCAGCACTCCTCATTACTAATTCCAATAGCAAAAACTTGCCAAAACCCCTGAGAAGCAAACCTTCAAATCTAGAATTAAATAACGGAATATATTACACATTGGACATTTTCAGGGGAACTTTACTTCAGGGAAAATAAATACAAACATCTTGTTCTGTGATCTGTAAGTAAACTACTTTAACCGCTGTGTTGCTCCTAGAAAGGCTTCTGACAATTATGTCTTTTAAGCCAAAGTTTTAACAGTGTGTTTCTGAGGCAGGCGTATATACTTCATACAGTATTAATAAAGGGTTTCCTGAATTAATGAAAATGTACTGTGCTCACATATAATGAATAAGCACCTAATTAAAAGCACAGTAAAGCCAGGAGCACAGATATTGGGGTTTTTTTATATTAATATCCATTGTATTACTTTAGCCTTTAATGTGAGCCTCTTCAGCTGACTGATGCCCAAAGGGGAGCTAACAAATCGCTCAGCTGGTGGCTGACACTGGTCCTGAAGAAAGCTAGTAAGGAACACTTTGCAGTCTTTCAGAGCCTCTGCACCAGCTGTCACCCAGCTATGGGTGCTGAAAAGCTCCTGTCACTTCATCCAAAGGGATTTACTTGGTCAGAAGGAAAATTTAAATACAAAGCATGCAGCTAAGAAGCTAGTGAAAAGGATTATGAGTGCACAAGAGCACATGTGTATAAGACACTAATACATCTTTAGGAAATTTCAGATCCCGAAAGCCAGGATTACTGCCAGAGGCAGGGTGGCATACGTATGCTGGGACCTTTACCATTAGAGTTATTATCTCCCAACTATTCAACTTTATAGGTCTTTCATCATGTGTGTGTGTGTGTGGCGGGGCTGGGAGGGGAGTGTCAGTGGTTGTGAGGAAGAGGAGAAGGATTGTTTTAAAAAATGCTCCCCGAAGTGAGAGAGAAAAGACATTGCTGATCTATTATTCTGTAGAATTCACCTGCATTTAAAGCACTGTATAGCTTTTAGTTATCATCTAGTGCTACATTTGTGTGCCTGTGTGCATGCACACCATTGTCCAAATGGACCCAAATGTCCAGATTAATTGTTTAATCATGACTAAAGCAAACAAACCACAGTGTCTTACGCTCACTATCAGAGCTGCTGAGTGGAGGAGTTGAACACGCCGGAGAGGTGCATGACAGCAGCAACCTGCCCAGACAGGGGAAGGTTTCTGACTGTGATCTGGACATCTTTGCAAATTGGCACTCAAGAAAATGGCACACTGGACCTGCTAGCTGATCTCGAAAGGCGTTGATAGTTGGAAGAATGCTGTGCTACAGAGAGTTGGAAACATTGTACCAGAAAGAGTTGAGGGAGTTGAATCTCAACTCCAGCCTTCTCTTCTTGTTCATTCTTTTTTTTTTAAATTTTCTCTTATAAATGTCATTTTAAAATCACCAAAGGGAAAAGGAAAGGAAAAGAAAATGTGAAACAAAAGAGTAATGTCTATAAAAACTTACATTTTTAGCCAGCTTAACGCTGCAGTCAAACTCGACTCGGAGCAGCACCCATGCTGGCTGGCCTGTGGCGAGGTACTGTTATTCTATGTTAATAAAGCCCCTGGCCTGGCCTGCTGGATGCAGGAAAGTTGATGATAATGCCAAGTTGTTTAGAGAAAGAACGGAAAGCGAGACCACAGCACGAGATGCTGGCTACCACTGCCGAGCCCCAGGGGAGGGTCATGCTAGTTGTGACTGCTGTTAGCTTGGGCGCGCAGCCCTGGCTTGGCCCCCGGCGCAGGCGGGCAGCATGACAAAACCAGGGGGAGAGAAAGGCAGAGGGGTGAGTGGGAGGAGGGGATGCAGGCAGGAGGGCTGGGATGCGGGGTTCACCTGCAGCTCCTCTGCGAAATGGGGATGAGTGGGAAGGTGGCAATGAAATGTAGAAGGCTTATTGGAAAAATCGTATTTTGGGGAGATAGTCTTCACATAGAGCCTTTAGGAACGTTACCATTATATGCCTTACAAAGCATGAGGTTTAACAAAATGTGCTACACAGCGAGAACCAGCTGCCTTTAGAGGTCACTAGAACATCGCTGCAGTATTTACAAATTTTCCATGAAGGATTAGAAGTTAGTCTAAAGCCCTATATACACTATATACAGTTCCAGTGGATGCTGTATACTATTATCTAAATTTCTTCACATAGACTATCATGTATCTGCCCCAGCAAAGCTGATTAGTGAAGCAGCTTGACTCTGACATATCCTTTATGCCAGCCACAAGCTGCCTTGCACAGCCACCTTATTCACTGTGGAGACAGGCCTGAAGCAAGATTGTAACACAACAAATGCAAATGAGATGAGCCTTACACCACTTAAACTGAGATGGCTATAATATGTAACAGCTTAATGTGCCCGCAGAAGTGATTGATGTCCCCTCCATATCTCTAAAGAGCTTCAGTTTTGATGCACCCTGTTTTTAACTAATATTTCTTTTTACTCCTCTTCCTGGCAGTGTTTTTCTCTTTATCCTCAATGTAGGGGAAGGAGGGAGGAAACAAAATGCCAAACAACTTATCAAAGCTGGTTGTCTCTCCCAAGATCCTGACTTATGAAAACAAAAATTGGAGGATCCCTTAATCAGCTCTAAGCAGTTTATTTAGATTATTCCAGCCGAAGCTTGGTCCTTTGAAAATCAGTTATTGCTGATATTAAGCAACATTACTTCCTGTGGAAAGAAATAAGGTTTGTAACCTGACAAACTGCTTGTCTTGGGGCAACACAGTCTGAGGGTCTCAATGAGCTATTGCCATTAATCCAAACAGACCACAGCCCCACAGTTACTCTGCCTCAGTAGCACCCAGGAATTTAAGGAAAATTTCAGACAAATCTAACATGCTGTACTAACCTAACCAAATGCTACATTAACCTAGCCGGCTATACATTTCTAATCAGTATTCGTTCCCTCTCCTTAAAATAAACAGAAAACAGATTTCTCCTTTTCCCCTAAAATCAATCTTTCACTGTATCTGTCAGTTGCTTTCTCCCAATTAGTATTCTAAATTCATTTATTTTTGTCATAATTTTTTTTTTTGCATACCTTGGCACGAGTTTTTCATTCAATACTTGTGAGTAATGTGACAGACTTAACATTGTGTTGCTTAGCAGTAATAATAATAATAAAAAAGTAACTTTGTTAATGAATTGAGATGAATCAAAAATACCTTATTAATTATTGCTTGCCTAGTAGGCTAAGCTTTGGCTCTTCACCTCACTGGCCCAGAGAACATTTCTTGCCTTTGGCCATGTCGGAGGGGCTCATTAAAACATCTCTTGGGAACAGATAGAAATTGTTAGTGAAAAGCAATGGTCAGTGCCTCAGCTAGAACCCAGCAGGGAAGGGAATCCCTCATCACTGAGAGCTAACAAGGCTGTATGTATTACACCTGTAATCAAACTGCTCGGAAAATGCCAGGAGACCACTGGGCTCTCTTTGTGATTGGTGAAGTTATCTGAAAATGCTGAATCCAATCCATAATTGATGTGCACACATACAATTACAAGCCTCCAGATATCAGTTAAAATGTTGCAGTTGCAAGCCTTAAGGAGTGGTAAACCTTAACATGCATGGCATAAAATAAGGTGTTTGACATAACAGGAGCGAACCTGTTTTGCTTCCATGCACTGCCAGTTAAATTTTAATTGAATTTGCTACATTTGTTAACAGATGTAATTATAGAAAACCTTACTGAAAACAATGGTATATGGATGGGCTTGGATATCCTGTAGACATTTTGTGAATTAATTTGTATGTTTAAATAAAGATCTACATCACTGTTTTGCCTAAGGTAAGTAAAATTTACTGTGACATGTAGTGTGACCTTGGGATATTGAAGTCTGAGAATTTTACATGTCCTAAGCTTCAGGTTAGGAGAGGGTGAAAAACTGGTGCCTCTTGAAGACTTATATTTGTTTCTGGCCTCCCTACAATCTCCTAGAAAAGTCAGAATTACAAACTGTTTTTGGTTGGCTTCCAAGAAGGTCACCCTCTAGTAGATGAGAAGCTGAAATATGAGATGAAAGATAACTTACATGAACTCAGCAGATAAATTTACAAGTCAGTGGCATAATATTCTCCAAAACACTATATATGCTTACTACAGCTCATCCAAGCAGCCTCAGGATTAGTGTTTTCCTTTAATTTTTATGGGTTTTTTTTGCTTCTTGGTTATTGTATGAGAAAGAAACCCTATTCTCATGTAATATATAAGCAGATAAACTTCCAGAGAAGCTGAAGATTGCAACCACTCCTTTCTTGTCCTGTTGGCAGGACAGTGGGGAGGCTGTAGAACAGGAAAAAGCAAGGGGAGAAGAGACGATGCAGAATCATCCAACTGTCCACCATAAATTTTTTGGGAGTACATCCATGAGTTTAAGATGGGACAATTATTGTTGCTCCTCAGGAGGGATTTGCTATTTTGTGAAGTACTTTGAGGTAAAAAATGATAGATAGATCTGGTAGGTAGGTAGGCAGATAGATAGATAGATAGATAGACAGAGAGCTGGATGTGGCCTCTGTGTCAATAGCATTGAAAAGGGACTACAGCATGAAGAACCTGACCTGCTGCATTCTGTCTGGTGTTTATGCTGTATCTGACTCTAGGGTGTTTTAAACAGTTTCAAGGATAAGCTAAAATATATTGTCCATTAATGAACAGGAATCACAGAATGCCTCATTTCAGTGCATCTGTTACTCTCAGCCATGCTGGGAGAGGCTTTCCACTCCCCAGCCTTAACAGTTGCAAGACATGCTGCCCTAAGTTAGGTGATCAGGATAACTCTAAAGACACTGGAAAGACATAGCTATGCAAATTATCCACATGTCAGAGTGGCAGATTTGTGCTTCAGAGGGAGACCAGTAGAGGCTGGAGAAAACAAAGGCTTACGAGAGATGAATCCTGCCTAAAGTGGCTTGCCTTTTTTATTGTTGGTTTTTTGAGTTTTGTTTGCTTGGTTTTTTTTTTTTGCTGAACTCAGAAAGAAAAAAAAAAACAACCCTGACTAAAAGACAACATTGACCCAGCTGACAGAATAAGAGGTNAAATTTTCATTTGTAATCTTACTAAAGCACTGTTTCTCTGTCTGGATTTTTGTTTCAGCAAGGGTTCATTTCACATTGTCTTTTAATTGTACCATTTTAAGTACTGCAGTGAACTGAGAGGTGAGAGAAGAAAAATGACTGATCAAATGCAGTCTTGAAGGGTCGAACTGAGAGGTGTAGACAGAGTTCAAACACCTATTGACATTTATTTGAAGGCACATTTAGTTTTCTATTTTATTTTTATAGATGAGATTGAAAAAGGGAAAATATACTAAACCATTGACCCTGGAAATTTCTGAAATAGCAAAAACCCACTTTTTCTTATTATTCCTAAACTGTAAGGCAGGACGGTGAGATATGAATGATTTTCAAACTGATATCACTTGGAAATTTAATCCTGCCACCCAAATTAACAGCATAAAGACCTGTTTGTTGAGAGGATTGCATGTTTGACTAGAAATATAATTTCAGTGGTAGAAGTCCTCTCTACTGGGTGCTGCAGAAACAGTTAAAAAAGACAGTCATCATACTCTAAGTGGAAGTGGTTTAAAGTACTTCACCAAGTTTGTGACAAGACACCTGTGGTTTAATTTGTAGACCTGTCCTGGTACTAAGAGAATATAGATACTGGGCCAAATTCATCCAGAAATCACTGGCTATGTTCAGATCACGTGAAATGGGAATTTGACCCATTGACTGCGGTGGTTGTAAATGACAGATACAGAGGAAGTGCATAAAAGCAGATTTCCTCCACCTTTGCCCTGTCTGCATTTCAGAGCTGACAGTGGCTCATCTGTATAATTCAGAACACCTCAAGGCTGCTCTAAGCTCCACTGCCTTGTGATACCCTCCAAGGTGGCTTTGTGCCACTGAGGGATATCCAGAACATATGCTGTGGCCATGGGCCCTGCAATGGGGTGTGGAGCAGAATGAGATCCTTGGCTATGCTGTGCTTGGGGCTCCCCTGGCTCCAAGGTAATCCCCCAGCCTTCATTAAGGCAGTTGTCCAGGACCTTTGCACTGCTGCACCCAGAACTGTGCTCTGCTCGTAAAGTTTCATCCTTGCCATTACATGTTAAAAAGATGAAGGGACGTTAATTTGTCACACAGTTTGTATTGCCAGCTCATGCAAAGGTTTCTGCCATGCCTGTTTTTGGCCTTGACTTTTGCAAGAGACTTCTGTCCATCTTCTGATGGTCAAATTTTGTCTGAAGATGACCTCACCTTTTGTGATATTGCCAAATATGCATATGTGCTTGGAATCATTTAGAAAACCCGCAGTTGCTAAACCTTTTAATCAAATGTGGGATCAGTAATATCAGTAATCAGTGACCACTGGTATGTCAGTGCAGAAGTAATAAACAAAGTAGCAATATGTGGTAGGAAGAAAAATGACAGATGTCAATTATTATATTGAACTCAGTGGTTGTGTATCTCTGTACATTCAGTACGTATGCGTGTGCATGTGATGGGGTATATGTTGCTCTCGTACCTTCAGGTGTAGCAATCCTTATATACATAATGACATGGATACATGGTACAGTTTCCGATCAAAACAAATAGAGCCCCAAAGTGACTATTTAAACTGCAAGCAAATGATGCTTCCAGCCTGTGGTCCCTGCTCTGAATACAAGCAGGTGAGGAATGGTGCTAAATGCTTTTGATGTTGCCATCTCCCATTTGCCACCCAATTTTTTTCTCCTCCAAAACCTCTTAACAAACTTCAAAGGCCTCCTTGCTTCTTGGCTTAATCCGGTGCACTGAGACCTCTAGTTCAAAGAACTTTCTTTAAACCCTCTTCTTAAACTGCAACCAAACCTTTTTCTTTCCTTTCCACAAAGTAGCAATTACAGCTCTGTTGCGTGGCAATTGGGCTTGGGCCGATCAGCTCCTGCTATTAATTAATCTCACAAAGGGGGCTCATTTCCTGGCATTCAAATTGACAAGAGAGCAGAGAACAGAAAGCCCTTTCAAAGCAGTTCCAGTTAACTGAGGGAAGAGGTATCAGAAGAAAGAGCCCCACAGTATTTGAGGTAGAGGGCACATTTGATACTACCTATGCTTGCTACTGATTGAGTGATTTTGTTAAGGAGAGCTCTTTACTAATCTTTTACCTGCAAAAAGCTCAAGAGCAAGTAAATGCAGCACAATTATTGCTAAATTGTGGCAGAGAGGCATCACAGGCCAGGCTTTTGGTTTCACTCTCCCAGTGCATCTTCTCCAGCATTCTACTTACTTAAAACAGAAAGTGTTCACTTTACTAACACAGAAAAGCTCTTGGAAGAAGGGGGAGGGGGATAGAAGGAGGGGGGAGATGAAGAGGCAAGAAAGAAGAATAGCAGACAAGAGATTAAAGCTTTTTATTCAGTATCTCTTTCGTATTCAAATTGTGCTAAGGGCTCTGTGAAAGTTAGAAGCAAGCTTGTTCAGGAGGGCTTCTAAAGTGTGTACATGAATTTCATGGGAATAGAAAAGAAGCCATGGACTGGGTAATGAAAGAAAGATAAGATGTCCTATATAAAACAACTCAAGAGTGGTTCAATTACTTCAGCAAACCATCAAGCAAGCTTTGAAGATTTGAGGAAACACTGTTAAAATGTAACAAAAAACTCATGTTGCAGGTTTTGTACCACTACATGTTTGTATACTGTGTGAATTACTTAAACCATATTCCCTGTGTGAACATTGTTTACCTCTTTGGGGTTTTTATTATTATTTTTCTGGATGAGCTATGTTTGTCTGAAAGAGTTATGGAAAATGAAATATTCGTGTTTGATCTTTATATCTCTGTGAAAAGGAGTGTGCCGTAAAAAAATGGCATCATTGTTTACAAAAATAAACCTGGGAATTAAAGGTCTGTGGCTGACAGTTTCACATATTCTCTCTTTGCAGTTAAAATAGCCCTCCTGACGTAGGCTAAATGGTATAAGAAATAATCAACTCCTTTCACCCTGGGAAAAGTCTGAACTGAGGAATGTACCAGCTATAAAAATAAAAGTCTGCAGTTTAGAAAATACCAATTCTTAATTGCAGCTATCTCTTTCTCTCTCTGTCTCCTTCCCCTCCCCAGTTCTCTATGTCTGCGACTTGACAAGTAACATCAAACATGGCCCAAGAACAAAGCTAACCAACCATGGCCTGCAGCATCCTTCAACCAAAAGTCACCTTTAGTCAAGCTTTGCCATCTAATTTGCAATGTTTCTGCTCATATTCTTCAAGCAGAAGTCCTAAAACTCTTGTGGTATAAAGCTTTCCTGGTTTCTGTCTGGTAAGATTACAATGAGAATGTTGGAATGATTTCACTCCTGTAGCAATCGTGAGCCACCACTGCCCTGGTTTTCTGTCTTCAGTAATGCAGAGCTGAGCCCACTATTTTCATCCCTGAGTTTGTTTCAGGTTTTTTTAATTTTAATAATATATCTGTAAAACTCCAAAGTGCAACTCAATCCTCTTCTGTGTGAAGTGTCCTGACACAGTGCTAAATTACCTTGACGGATTAATGTTTTAGGGTTTTTTTTTAATTTAGTTGGGTCAAATAGATGGCAATGTTATATAGCATCAAGTGAAAGAAAACAGTGACTTGTTTTATTGAATCAAAGTAAAAAAAGACAGTTTACAGGTCCTTTTCTCACAAGAGAAAAAAGGAATGTCACCAGCAAAACTCATTGACTCAGGGAAGAATGAAACCTAGAAAACAAAGAATATCTACATTTTGCTGCTCCATGATCAAGGGGAGTCTTATAAACTCATTTGCAACCAAGATTTTTTTCTCAATGGACTGTCAAAGATCTCATGATTCTCTAAAAACTCAGAGCATTAACTGGAGACTTCAGATGGTCATTAAAATAGAGCACTACTCACTTTACTCAGTATTTAACAGTACTTCTGCCTTCACAGATACTCAGAGAAAGCTTATATAAATTATATTTTGCCCTCTAGTGATCCAAACTCTTAATGCCACACGATAAAACCACCTACAGTAAGAAATTCCATTCTCCCACCGAGTCTCTGAATGTTTGCTGTGACTGGAATGCAGTGGTGTTAGTGCCCCGCTGGATCATGGGCTTTTCCTCTGAAGTCTGTCCACTGAAAGGGACTGTGAACTGACACATTGGGTAATCCAATAAACCAATGTGGGAGACCCTTTGATACCCAAAGGCAAGCACTAGTCATACCTGAACATCATTTAAAAGCAAGTTTGGATTTTTGTTGTTGTTGTTGTTGTTTTGGTTTGGTTTGGTTTTGGGTTTTTGTTTGTTTGTTTTTTAAAGAGTTAACACAGAAATCAAAATCACATCCAAGCCTTTTTCAAAATTTTTGAATGACCCATATGATTTAAAATTTTTTTTTAATTAAAAAAACCCCAAACACCAAAAAACCTAAAAGCCTCTACGAAAGAAGCATCTCCCTTTAGACATGCCAGAAAGAAAAACGTGTTCTGAATGAATGATAGCTCATGAGTTAGGACTCGTGAATTTAGCACCATCTACTCTTCTCCACCCCTAAAAGAAGTCCTGTCAGCCATAGGAAGAGGCCAGTGAAGAAATTACAGGAAAGGACAATTTCTATGTTTTAAATGAACTTCCTTTGTTCCTTAATTTTTGTGATGGTCATTAAAATATACTGGTAAAATACAGATGCAAGTAGGACTATTCTGCTACTTTCTTCAATCAATTGTCTCTATTCCCTGTGAAGTTTTCTTTTTTTCCTTCTCTCATATATCACTGCATTTTCCTCTATGCTTTATTCTCGAATATCTTAGGTCCTAGTGAAATTATATCAGTTCATCCTTAATAGGATATCTCTATGTATCTTTCAAATAGTGGCAATATCTAACAAATATATTCTTAGATTTCATATACATGTATTTTATATACATTGGCAGATATGAATCTCTTCATTCAAAGAAATCTGAAGAGCTCCATATATTAGCTTTTTCAACTGAGCAACATCTTGAGTGTACTTTCAACCTTGCAGTAAGTACAGATACAGCAGATAACTACAACAAAACTTTAGGCAAACTAAGGTTTCACATATGGTTACATGCCACTTATTTTGAATATCTTAGTAATGTCTGTCAGTACCTCTACCACCTTCACTGAAGCAGTGAGAGATAATCTTTAATTTCATTTACAAAGGAATTGAGTGTCCGCCAGCTTCTATTGTCTTTGTGCTCTCTTCTTCACATCCTACTCCTTCTCTCTCCGTTCTTTCCCTTTACCTGATTAATTTAGATTGCACACTTGTTGAAGCATGTGACTCCTGTCACTTCATGGGCTGTGCTTAGCACACGTAGATAAACTCCAATCAACTTGGATTTCTATGTATATAGGTGGCATGTAACTCCAGAATTTACCTGTTTGCCTCTAAAGAGTTTAAGTATGCAAGTGTTCAGAAATCAAAGTTCTTTGGAAACCCTTACAAGGAATGTGGCTTTCCTTGAGTTCCAGTAAAGTTAATAAGTTTTTCATTACCACTAATGTGAATTAGATTAGGTATCAAACACTAAGGTTTGGGTTTTTTTTTAAAATACAAAAGCCTATATGGAAAGAACCCCTTGGGTTCTCTTGTTTTAGACATGCCAGAAAGTAAAACAACACTCAGATTGTCTGAAATTCTTTCTGATTTTTGGAAAAAACCCCAATTTCATAGGAAGTAAATAAAAAGCCTCTAAGTAACTGACCAACAAAGCAAAGGTCAGTCTCTCTTCCTAAAATGAGCAATTCTCTATCAGCTTAATAAAATTGTCTGGGGCAATTTTACTGGTTCTGAACTTGATATAAAGACAAATACCATTCTTGAGAGACTATAAAGCATACCTTTAGATCAATAGAGCATAGGAAATCCTCCAGAGATACAGTCTTGTTTATGGTCAGAGAAGCCTTTTTGGGGGTGGAAAAGGAGAGTTTCACAGTATTCAGGCTCATTAGAGTAAGTATCAGCCTAGAGGAGCCCCAATTTCTTTGAGACTGCAAAAGAGATTCAATTGAAACCTAAGCCCTTTTTCAATTGTGGTACTGGAATAATAGATTCTATGGCAAGTATCTTGGAGACGGTGGAAACGGCTGCTCGTTTTTTTATGCATAGTTCACTGATTAACATCTGCCTGATTGAACCCTTATAAACTTGGAATGGACTGAAATTTTATTGAGTATGCTTGCTGAAAGGTCTTTGAAATACATGTATATGATGCCTGTGGGCATAAAGATGGGCAAATAAGTGGGACTTCATCAGGTATCCTGCTACCTGAGGAGTATACACAGGATTGACAACAAAAGCTAGTCAGAGAGAAGGTGTCAGGTGGTAGGTGTCCCTCAGATCATTTCATATCCCTTAGACTTGGATAGCGAAACAGGCGTCAGAGATTACAGTAACAATAAACAGGTGATAGTTATCACTGAAGATTTTCTGAGCTTTTACACAGGACAAATATAATTTTAAACTTGGAATGTCTGTATAAGTCCTTTTTGTGACAGGTAGGAGGAGACATGGATATACGTGTTAAAGATTTTAGAACAACACATTAAAAAAAAGTTCTAGTAATTCAACCATAGGTAAAGCTCAGTTACTCCATTTAATGGTGTAACTATTTGCTATGTTCTGCTTTACAGCCCTTCAAGAACAAGCTCACTAGTACCGCAGTATGGGATTCCAATGTCCTTATTCGAATTGAGTGGTGTCTTACTGATTTCCAGAGGATGATCATAAATGAAGGGAGCAACCACTTAGAGACTCCGCTCCCGTGCCCTGTAGAGGCCCTTATGGTTCATCATGTGAACTGCTCAGGATAGCCAAAAGCAGGCTGTACCAGGACTTCAGTCAGCAGGATACTTGAGTGCTCACCAGGATGCTCAGCAGGGTAAGTGGGTGTGTGTTAATACTTGGCTGATCCAAATTCTTCAGTTTCGACTAAATAAAATTCTTCTGGTTTGGATCAAATTAACCACACATGATATATGTAATGAAGATAAAGTATGCCCACAGAGGTTATCTGGCTCAGGAGAGATATCTGGAGAGTGGGAGAGAGAACAGTGATGTTCAGAGTACAGAATACAAGACAATGTATAGAAAACAAGACAGTGTAGCTAGTTGAAGCGGGGTAGGGGTGGGGAGGGAAATGTGAGGTAACTAAAAGCACCTGAGAAATGAGTTTCTGAACTGGCTTGGTTTACTGTTGTCACTCATTGTATAAATACTGCATCACCATCACAACTGGACTAGAAGTATGGACTATAATTACTGAATACTGTGACTGTTGTAAGTGTGTGGCAATTAGACAAGCACCTATGCAGGATATAAATGTGCTGGCATACAGAGAAAAATTTTGATGTTCAATAGCCCTTAAAATGTCTCAATTTTCATGGTGATGGAGACATCTAGGTTATTGGCATATAGTGAAGTATACAGCGCGAGCAGAGCTACAATCTCTGTGATTCTGTTTACTCATGTAACAAGATTTAACACTTTAACACCACACAATTACTTTTGTCTCTTTACTACTATTTGAATAGCTTGTATATCTCATTGCTTAAAATCATAGCAGCACATGAATAGATGTTGAGCCTAGTAAAAAAAAAAAAAATTGGCAAGGTGGTAGTGACTTTCTTTCAAGGTATAGCAAATATATCCCTCTAAGCTGTGACTCCAGAATTAGAGCTATAGGACTTGTTGTATAGTATATCTAACTGATCTTAAAAAAAGGAACTTCAAGACTTAAATCTGAAACAATCCTCACATGTGATATCTGGGAGTGATTCTTCACAGAGCTGGATTACAAATACTGGTTTTCTAAGAAAAAAACAAAAACAGATAAAACAGCTAGAGAAGAGGTACTTGTGTTACGTTTATTTACAAAGCCACAGAGAAAAATGCACTGAAACCATACAACTTTGAAGTTCTCTAGGCAAAAATGTTTTATTGCACTTAGTGTAGGCAACTGCTGCTGACAGCTAAGACTGCAGAGTGTAGAAATGTTCAGTGTTTATAAGAGCATGTTTATTGACCAACTACTAGTAAGGTAGTAAATGGATCAAAGAAGGAACCTACAAGACCTTTAAAATAGGGAAAGGAAATGCTCTGACCTAGAGATTAAATAATTTACACAACTTAATTGCTGTTATGATGTTTTGGTTTGTTCACTGCACCTCTGTATTCCTCGGATTTCCTGCTAGGATTTTGTCTGGCTGTAAGGTGTCAGCCACAGACTGCGATGCTGGGTCTTCCCTTGCACACCTTGGCTTTACTCATCCCCCTGACTGAAACAAGGCAACAAGCTGAATAGAAGTGATGACACCATTTAACTACCTAACTGTCAAGGAAAGAGCATAACGAATATGGGAGAAGCTGGTGACATCTGTGACTTTTCATCAACAACAGTGTTGTTTAAACATGTAAAGTATTAAGAATTCACGACAGAAAAGCAAATTGCCTGCATAGCTGTTTAGCTCTAGGTTACTCTAGTCTGGAGAATCTTTATGAGTTCAGTGATACAGCGCTAGAGCAGGTTTATTTGATTTAGAGTAGTGAGGATGGCAAAGTTGCAGCACACAACAAATACTCAGGTTGTAGGTGAATGTAGTTATCTTCGTTTGGAAAAATCTGCTCTGGAAAAATCTGTATCAGCTTCATGATTTGATTTTCCAGTCTCACATGTATTGTGAATGTTCAAGAGATTGAAGAGGAAAACTTGCAGTTTGTACCCAACTGAGTGTTTTTCTAATACTGAGAAGGGGCCTTCAACAATGCTGAAATTTTTGTATTTAAAGAATTAAGTCAGCAATATAAGTTATCACTAAAAGTAATGGCATTCAACAGTGCAATAACCACAAAAACAGCCTAGAAGAAAACAAACCTTCCCAGTGGTTTCATGGAAGACTCTACAACAGACACCAGCATAAAATGAGTGCACATTTAAAACTAACTAGATATAATACTTGAAATAATTAAAAAAAATATTTCTAGTTCAGCAATCTATATGTGGTCTCTGAGGTCTCATGCTGTGTACACACTAGTCACAAATAATTAGTGTGAACTATAGTAAACAGACACTGAGATGAAATTATCTTAGAGAGAAATGCTGTCAGGTGTATTTTTCTTTGTATCTGTATTATGCACTAGAAAATTCTGATAGCCTGTAAACAATCTGAAAATATTTGAAAGAAGTAGTGGTTAAGAAATTAAAAGTGAACAACTACTCTCTTAAAAGGTAAATATCTAATACATCTAATATGTGGTATGCCATTCTATTTCAATGATAGTTTTTCTAAGAGTTCTACATAACCATTCAACTGTTTATTATGTTTAGAATGGTGAAAAGAAATATAGTAGTCTGCAATATACACATTTCTAATGTACAGCAAGACATCTTCCTCAGCAAGGGGTTACAACATAACATAAATCAACTTCAATCTCATAAAAGCAATAATGTACATGTATTTTATTACCATAGGCAAAGTTATTAATACTAAAATTTTACAGTATTAGAATACCCCTACTGACTCACCTTAAAGTATTAATGTGATAGGAACACTGTTAATAAATACAGATCATACAGTAGGCATTTTCTAAAAAGTGTGACTTTAAACCCCAGGTCCTGCACATGAAGAATTTTTAGTTGCTGTTCAATATTCATTCCCAAGTCATAGACGAAACTAAAGCAAATAGGTAATGTTTACACACATAACTTCAGTATGCCCCATGATGGCCAAATATTTCTACCATTTTTCCTCCAGAAACACATTCTTCAGCAAACCAGAAAATCTCTATGACATCAGTGCTATCCTTGCAAATGGTTATTCCAAACTCTTGAAGACTCTCGAACACTCTGAAAAAATATTTTTGCTCATATATTCTTTTCAGTATGTTAAGTGTATATTTCAATTAAAATTTTATCAATATTTCAGGCATTGGGTGTTCAATTTTGCTGATCATCAAGTCTATTTTCACAGAAATATCAGATACTACTGCAAATTTAGCAAAAGCTATCTAAGTTTTCAGGGTTTCTCAACTATAGAATAAATAGTCTGTAATTTGGTAGCGCTCTTTTACTTTCCTTCTTTTTTCCCCCCTGCTTTTTTATTTTGCTGTTAGCAATTCTAGCTGGTTGAATTACATTTCATTCTATCAAACCTCAATTGGATCCTCTGTAGAACACTCCAGATGTTCTTCACCTTTACGTAACATGCACTTTTCCAGCTGTTCATTGCTGGTCTTCATGACTTCATTTTGATATAAAACTACAGCAGTCATCAACTTAATGTGTTTGGGGATATTTTAATATCTTTTGTTTATCTAATACATCACTGGGGCTGAGATTCATCTCACCTAACTTTAGACATCTATAAACTCATCTAATCATACCATGGTCTTCTGGAGACTGATAGGTGCATTTAGATCATCAATCATTTGACAAAATTCCACTTTGGGAGGAGATGAACCATGCCCCAGAAATTCCTATCCTACCCACTCACTGATTATAAAGGCTAAGGTGATTAACTCAGATACGGATGTCGGATTTGAAAACATCTACATTTCATCTTTGTGTCTTGTGGAGATATAAGAAATTCTTAAGCTCCCATGTAGATATTTTGGGATTAGCATGTCTGGAGTGTGAAGTAGTGCTGACATAAGAAAAACAGCAGAAAAACCTGAACAGTCGCACTGCTCAACATTTTTGGGGGCATGTATTTGGCTAAAGTAATTTCAAGTGTTTTCTGAAATGCTGAAATTTATTCTTACGGATTTGAAGACAGTCTGTTACATTTGCATGTGGCAGTGCAAATGGACTGCTGCTTGACTGGGATATGCCATTTGGAGAGCAAGAGAGGAGTAAGCAAGCAGAGATACAGGAACCTAACTCTTCCTGGCAAGGCCAAGCTCCTGAAGATAACAGGCCATCTTGTGAATATGGGCACAGAGGTCCAAGAAGTTCATTCTTCATTGGTCTCCTGAACAACCAGCCTTAAGTCACAGGATATCAGTCTTCACGGTGTTCTTGGAAGCCTGTCTACTCTGCAAACACGTCTTTCCAGATGACCTCCTGAAATGATATCATCCTGCACCTCTGGTCACATCTTAAGAATGATCTTGCCACCATCTCCCTCTTTGCTGTAGAAGAGATGTGTCTATTGGAATGAAAGGGATGGCGAGGCGTCTTCTGAGTGAAAATAAAATGCAAATATATGGTACTGTGAGCATTATCTAGTGAGTATACAAATAAGCATCGCCATCTGTGATAGTTTTTTCAAATGTGATTTTCAGGATCTGTTTCATTTTTTGTTTTCAGTGAAGCACAAAAACTGAAAGTTGCAGGGAAATCTGGCCTGAAGTATTTGCCATCAGTATATACATTTCTTCTTTATAAACAACATTCACTTATATTTCATTTGAGCACTTTGCTCTTCCCATTCCCTTTGTCAAAGAAAATCAGTTGATTGAAGGGAGGGTGCTTACCATGAGAACAAATTGGCATGGTATTTTGTAGATCAATATTTATTTTTCCTATCCAATGCATATTTTATTGTTAATTGGATGTTAGGCTATTCCTGTTTGGATATATGCAAATATTTCTGAACTTTTTACAGAGAAATAATAATAAAACCTAATTTTAAAAAATGCATTTCAATATATGTAGAAAAACAAATCTAGTTTAGACTTTGGACAGATGGTCTGATTTGGTGCAGCTGAAAAATAGCACAATTAAAACCTAAATATTGTATGTTTCCACACTGCCTGAGTCAGAGGTCAAACGTAGGCATTTATTTTTAATTTTGCCAGAAGATCTTGTCTAGTGCACCATATAGAGCAAAACTAAGCAAGATTAATGCATATTCCCGACTAAGTATGATTGGAACTTTCTGCTGGCATTTATACATAGGTTTAAATTCATTAAAATATAACTATCTAATATTTATTTTATATGACTGAATTAATTACATTTGTAAATTTTAACACTCAATGACAGGTCTACACAAATCACCTCATTAAAATACAAGTACACTGTGTGCCTGAACTCTTAATTTTAACTTGCTTTTAGCTAACATCAACATAACTGCTGATGTTAAAAACATTAATCTATTCAGGAGTTTGCTTACTATTTCCTGCATATTCCTTGTTACCAGTAAAGGAATTATTAAAGAAACAAAGAAACTGATAAAAAAACCTGACTGGACTTTGAATGACAGTTATCAACAGTAGAAGAATGTAAAGATAGACTTTGGTAAATTATTTGCTTTGTCCCAGTTGAGGAAAGAATGAATACAGCATGCAGAAATATAAATGCTTTCAAGTTTGCAAAAGTTATCAGGGAAAAAAATTAACATAGTTCTGTTCACTCTTTTATGCTCTTTAAACCAAAGAAATATAAATTCAAGTGGGTTTTAGTTAGTATAACATTTAAGTGGTAGCACTTTTTATGAGATACCCTCTTTTTGTTCTTGCAGGCGGTTCCCAGTTTTTCACTTTATTGCCTTCCTAAGCTGTGTTTCTGTTGCACAGTCTGGCATGTATAAACTACTCCTTTTTTGTTTGTTTGTTTGTTTTTCCCCTCCTTTTTCCATCAAAGTCATTAAAAAAATCCCACCTCTCCTTAAATCTCACTGGTGTTTCTATCTTTATCACTTTCTGATTATCATAGAAGATTTTCAGATTAGAAACTGTGTGTTCTCCAAGTTTGTTAGTCTTTTGTCTAGAAAAAAATATCCAGTTGATTCTAACAGTGCCTACCGTGTCTCCTGAGGCAGGTTTGGTAAAAGCATCAATATCTGTCTGCTGCATGTGAGTGTTATTTAGCAGGTAGGCAGATGATCATGTGCTCTGACTGAACACATATGTCACAGAAGAAAAGCTGGGTATTTAGGTTAGCAAATGGAGAATGGTAAGACTCAGATTCAAAATTATTAGCCAAGCCCTCCTTCTTAAAGAAAATGCCTGGGGAATTGTAATGCCCGAGAGGTACATGCAAACAGATTTTCAATTGCTAATGCCTGCTCCAAAGGCAACCACTTTTTGATTGCTTGACACTCAAAATACCTAGCTTGAAACTTTGAAAATGCTGAGTTGCTGTGGGGCTTCAGACTTTATGGTACTGCTGTTTTTAACCTTATACTTGGGTTTTACAAGCCAGATACTTTGCATCATGTCCTCTGCCAATACTAAACAAATACATTGTAAATCACATGTGTGAAGTGTGATGTAGAAAAAAGCAGTTGTAGTTCATTATTACTCTCTTACAGCTCTGCTTTAAAGCTAAATAGGTCAGTGTAGACTACCCTAGACAATGTGCTAATTTAGATTCTACCTACATATCTACCAAACTACTTAAAATTTGCAGTATGCTTGCTTGTTTTATTTATAAAATTTTCCTGTCAAAAGAAATCTCTTTGATCAGCTGAAAAATGGAATAAAAGATTCAGAAAAATGATTTATGGACACAAAATTTTCAAAGAATCACTGTGTCATTAATTTACATAAAATTTCAGATTCATTTAAAAAAAAATGACAAACCAATACTGAAAACCCGTTTGGTTAAACTATTCAAGAACCTACTGAGATAGATGCAGAGATCAAAACTGGTGTGCTGCAATTTAAAAAATTCCAGACATATTCTTGATAGGGTAAAGATGCAAAGTTGTGTTGATATACCATTTATATGAAACTGTAATACCTGGCATTTTTATTTATACAATTCTTACACACTCAAATAAATCTTTGTATAGGTGCACTTTTCTTTTGTTTCTAAAGCCAAAATGGTGAACTGGTATTTTTCAATGGTCCATGGAAAGCAGAAAAAAGTCTTTGATCTGTGTGATTCTGCAAAACTCTATGGCATGCATGACTTTCATGGAAGGTTATGAGTGATCAGTTTTGAAAGTCTATTGTTCCACACCAATATTGGAAACTCCAGAAATTTTCAGTAGGTTCCTGTTGTTTACAATCGCTTCTGAATGCTTTTAAGTGCTATATAGAAACCTGAACTCTAAGTCTATTCGGAAATGTTTGAGGGGCAAATAAAAAAACCCAAACCAAAATACATAATAAGTCCCCAAACAAACTCATCAAATGTATATCTACAGGGAGAAAAAAACCTTTGTCTATTGTAATGTGGGCAGCATATCCCTACTTGCTTTGATAACCTCAAAAGAAAAAGAATTCATTTAGCTTTTCTGTACTGGTATGTGTTACTTAATGTACAGTATTGCTTTCAGAACAGACTCTCTATATTAGCTTATTGGTTTTCCCAGATTACAGCCAAAGGGATATATATGAGAAAAATAACCTTTCATGCAGTATTGTGGCATTTTCAGTTAATATTAAGTTAAGAAGTTAAAAAGACATACACAAATTTAAAGATATTTTTCTATTTATGCAGAATTATTTTGATCCATTTTGAAGCTCAAATACTTTCTAGTTTATCTCAGTTAATTCATGCCTATTATGCTAATTTCCCTTCTGAGTACTTATTTACATTTGGACCACCAGGGCACATAAACCAGATTTGTGATTGTTTTCCTTTAAGAGATAGTTTCTTACAGCTTTACTGCACATGTTTTCATACTGAATTGACTGGAAAAAAATCAAAGAAATCTGAAGAGCTTGGTATGTTCATAAAAAAATGAAGAGTTGTTGACTGATATACTAAAAAATAATTTGCATATTTGGGGCATGCTTTGTAATTAACTCTGTAGAGTAGAGCAATGGCTTCGAGTGATGACATGTAAGATGTCTCACTAAGTTCATGAGATTACCTAATATGAAGGATAACTCTTTTTCTTTCTAAAGCACTGTAGACATGTTAAAGAATTAATTAATTTCCTCAGTACCTTGTAAGACTACTTTGTATTTCATTCCCCATTTTCCTGAAACAAAAGCTGAGTCATCAATGTTTTCAGTGTGACAGAGCTATCACAGAAGTGTTCACCTATTCTCAGACATTTCTAAAAAAACTGTGAAAACCTCACACCATTGTCTGGTAACAGTAAAAGAAGGTGATTGCTTTGTGAAATGAGCATGTAGACAGCTGATTCCAAGACAAGTTTTTTTATTTGCTCTCTCTGTTCTTTAAATGTGGTATCTGCATGCTGGTGGCAATGCACGTGGCCTTCTGGGCATCCTTTCTGACTGACAGCAGACCTAACATGTCTCACGATTGTCAATATGGATCTAGAGGGTGAAATACACGATCAGGGAAAGCACATATTGTGTCTTTCCAAGAATGTTCTCTCAACCTTCAAAAATTTGCAGCTCAAGGACTCCCACTCGTGAGTGGGTCCCTTTAATTGCTAATACTGTTTTTTCTTTAAATTATGTTTTGTCTTTCACCTGAAAGGATCCCACTGTACCATGCTAGATTAAAAACCCTGTTTAGATTGTCTACTTTTTTCAAGGCAGTGTTTAGATGAAATATAGATCCAAATCTCAATAAAGTGTTTAAAAAACATCTATTTTCCAGAACTGTGCGGTATTTCAGGCATTTATACACCAACTGCACATTTTGGACTTCAACATTCCCTGGATACTTAAACTTGAATGCCAGACTGTGGGCAGGCATGTCCCTGTTTGAAAGCAAGGTAAATCTCATTATGTCTACTCCACTGTATTTCAAAGCTGAGCTGAAGTATTTCCTGCATTTCCTCACCTGAACTTGCTGAGAACAGAGAAGCCCCCAGAAATGGCTGGCAACATCATCCTGAAGTTCCACATCTGGACATCTACCAGTCATGCAGAAGACCTCATCTGGAAAGATTTTTATTTTTTTAGTTGTGCCTACATGCTTATGGCTTTTGAGGTCAAGCTAGAGGATCAAGAACCCTAAAGCTGTGCACAGATCTCATCTCTTTTACAGACCTTGAAACACTCCATCTAGACATCCTGTGATCTGTGATGATAGTACTGGGTTTATGTAGCAAAGTTTTGTTAAGAGCAGGGCTAATGAGGTGTCTTCTGTGAGAAGGTGCTAGGAGTTTCCCGCGTGTCAGACAAAGCCAGTTTCATACAGCTCCAAGACAGACCTGCCACTGGCCGAAGCTGGGCCCATCAGTGACACTGGTACCACCTCTACGGTAACGTTTTTAAGAAAGGGTGAAAACTGCTGCACAGCCCCTGTGAGTGAGGACTGAGACAATGTAAGAGAAACAACAAAACACACCAAGGTCAGTGAAGGAGTGGAAGGAGTCCTCCATGAACTGTAGCAGAGATTCCCTTGAAGCCTGTGGAGCAGTTATTCTGCAGACAAAGGAGGACTCCACACAGAGCAGACAGAGGTGACCTGAAGGAAGCTGCAGATGGTGGAGAGGAGCCTATGCAAGAGCAGTTTTTCTGAAAGGACCTGTGACCTCAAGAGCAACCCGCATTGCAGCAGTCTGTTCCTGAAAGACTGCACCCTGTAGAAAGGACTCATGCTGTAGCAGTTCTGGAAGTCCTGCAGGCCCCAGGAAGGACCCATGTTGGAGAAGTCTGTGGAGGACTGTCTCGCGTGGGAGAGATCCCATGCTGGAGCAAGAGAAGAGCATGAGGAAGAAAAAGCAGCAGACACAAAGGATTATGAACTGATCATAACCCTCTTTCTTCATTCTTCTGCGCTGCTCAGCATGAGGAGGAGGTAAAAGAGTTGTGAATGAAGTTGAGCCTGGGAAGAAGGGAGGGGCATAGGATTTTCAGTTTGTTCTTATTTCTCATTATTCTACTCTGTTATTAATTGCCCATAAATTAAAGTCATTTCCCCAAGTTAAGTCCATTTTTCCCATCACAGTAATTGACAAGCAAACTCCCTGTCCTTATCTTGACATACGTGCTTTTTTGTAGCATATCCTCCTCCTGTTCTGTTGAGGAGGAAAGTGATAGAGTGGCTTGATGAGCACCTGGTTGCTAGTCAAGGTCAACTCACCATGAGCCTCTTCTGCTGCTTCATTGTCTCCATGTTTAATCACAGACATTTTCTAGATGATGCTATTGAAGCAGGGGAAAAAAAGAATCTCAGAATGAAGTTCTGGTCTTTGTGTTAGAAGCATTAATATATTCCACAGACTAATAGAGACAGCAATTGGATGAAAGTAGAAGCGGGCCAGTAATCATCTCTCTGAGCTGAAGAACAACCAAGAGACGCTCCTTTTCACTTGTGCTCCAGCTGAGGCCAGCAGTCTGTGCTTCAGGGTTTGCCACATTTGCCCTGGGTACCCCAGTATCTTTCCTGTATCCAGCTCTGATTTGCAGTCTATCATAAATGAAAGCTCATTAACTGAGTGAATCCAGCTAAGTCCCGCAAATATTCCTAACATCACAGCAGGCTTTATGCAGGAGGTGCATGGATGAGATAAACCCTACACAAACTATTTAAAGATGCTCTACAGAACATTATCATACTGCAGAAGTGATCCAGCACTGACAGTAGAAATTATTACATGTCCTAAGTGTTCTACTCCTTTGTTGCCAATTCTTCTGGGGAGTTATTTGGAAGATGTTCTTACCTAGAATAGGTACAGCCTACAGAAATCTTAGTGCAACCATAAATTAATTTTCTACATGGTTGCAATCTGTACAGAGAAAAGTAACTGAAATCACTGTGTCTTCTTGTAAGTCATGATCAAGCCATACCCTTACTCCGTGAAGAGGCAATCTGTCAGAAAAAATATGTGAATAAAATATATGAACTTAATTTCCCCAACATTCTTCATATTCTTTAAATGTTCATACCTAAAATAAACCATGGCACCACTTTTCAGTTTGCTACTTCAAAGAACAGCCCTAATTGCAATGACAAAACACCAGATCAGAAAGCATAAGATTTGTTAAGGAAAAAACATAAATTCCCATTTTATTGCCTCTTTTGATAGCAAATCTAACAGAAGTCCTGGAGAAATTCTTAAAGCACCTAAATTTTATGTGTGCTCCAATAGCTTTTCTCTTCCCTCAGGGAGAAAAAACCCCTCAGTTAGATAGCTGTGGGTCTTGAGACTTATTGTTACTTCAAATATAAATCACCTTTTTTTTATAAATGAGACCAGAAATCAAGTTTTAGTCATTTTTATATGTGAAGTTTTGAGTTTGATAAGTGCACATACCAGAGTCCAAGAGAATTTTATCAAGTCTTGCTTTAATAAGTTGCATATATTGCTTTATAATTTTAAACCAGTATAGAATGGCAATCTATCAAATAGGTACTCTAACCTTCTTTTTCACCTCATCATTGCTTTCTCTCCTGAGTATTGTGGTTACTGTTGCCTTCAGAACCATAAATGCTATTTTCTGGTGACTCAAAATGAATTGTGAATTGATAAGTACATATTAATAGTAAGGTAGCTTAGTCGCCTCACGTGTTTATTTTTATCTGCAGCACACAAAATGCCTGTGACAGGTTTATCTGTATGTAGTAGTTTTGCTGGGAAGTTGAATATGAATCAGCAGTACCCTGGCAGCCAGGAGGACCAGCCACATGCTGGGATTCATCAGGCAAAGCATTGCCAGCTGGTCGAGGGAGGGAATAGTCCTGCTCTGCTCTACACTGGCACGGCCTCACCTTGAGCACTGTGAGTAGTTTTGGGTGCCACGATATAAAAAAGATATAAAAATATTAGAGAATGTCCAAAGGAAAGACACGTAGATATTGAAGGGTCTAGAAGGGAAGCCATAGGAGGAGTGGCTGAGGTCACTTGGCTTGTTCAGCCTGTAGGAGACTGAGGGGAGACCTCATGACTGTCTACAGCTTCCTTGTGAGGGGAAGAAGAGAGGCAGGCACTGATCTCTTCTCTGTGGTGACCAGTGACAGAACCCAAGGGAATGGGCTGAAGTTGTGTCAGGGAAGGTTTAGGTTGGATATCAGAAAAAGGTTCTCCCCCCAGAGGATGGTTGGGCACTAGAACAGGCTCCCCAGGGAAGTGGTCACAGCACCAAGCCTGACAGAGTTGAAGACTGCTGTTTCAGTTAGGGACTCTTTCTGAGGCTGTCACCTGTGTAAACAAGTGTTTATTTTGACATGATATTTTTTTGGTCTTCTCTGCTGTGTAGCTGGAAAGAAGGGGGAAAAAAAAAAGTTTCAGTTTAGTTTACTCAATCACTAAAAAAAAAAGAGCCTTGAAGGCTCTTGTCAGGGTTGCCTCTGTGTTGTTGGTAAACCTTGCTTTGAGATATGGAATAATATAGATGAATTTTAAACTTAAGGTGTTACAAACAAGCAATAAACACTTTAAATGAACGGAGTAAGGATGATACACAAATTCTGCTCTTTTCAAATGTAGAAACTATTGCTGCCCAAGCTAGACTTACCAGTCAGTGGTTCTAAGTCACTTGGTAAATCTGCAGCCTAAATATGCGTGCAGCTGGGGCACCTTTGCTGTGACCCTGTCAAATCTTATTACTTATTAATTTGAAGGTTTAAAATGTAGCTACAGGTGCACGTCTTGGGCTTTGGGTCTCTCTTCTGAAAATAAAGACATAAATAAATAAAGGGACTTACAAAATTCTTTAGAAGCTACTACATTTCTATGTATTTTTTCATTTTCAGATCATTGAAAGACATAATGAACACCAATTAGCTTTAGAAGTTCTGGAGCAAGAGGAGGAAGGGCAGTCTGACATCAGCTGCAGAAATGCACAGTTGGAGATAGATGATAAAAATCTCTCTCCAAATAATAAAATCAACCATCAAGACAAATTTTAGATTTTACTGACTTATTTTCTTTAGAAAACAGACCCTTACAGGAAAAGTTTTTGCAAAATTCTTTTCAACCCTTGCTACCAAAGATTTCATATGCTTCTTCATTCAAAGCTAGATACTCACCTAATCACAAACTAAAGATACTGAATAGGATCACTGGTAGGCTGAGCTTGCTTTTTGCCACATTGATGGAAAATCTCTTTTGGGGAAGCAAACCTCTTCCAGTAGAATTTTTAATAAGATCTTCTAGAACTAGAGAGCACAGCTCACTCTAAAAACTGAGTTATGATCTGTAAACACTATCTGCTCCAAACCAAGCGTAAGATGTGTGTGTGGTAGGAGTCCATGGTGGGTGAGAATTATTACCTCTGTGAGGAAACAGCTGCCAAGCAGATGAGTATAACCTAACAGATAGAACTTTTTTAGAAGGTGACTGGATTTAGAAACTTTGATCTGCACAAAACCAGCTCAGATGAAACACAGGTGAGTTGATTGGCTGAAAGCCATTGTTATTACTTGGCCATACTACAATTGTTATGTAAAACAAACTTGGCAGCTCCAGATTAGTTTCTAATGGAAAATGTTATACTACAGAACTACTAGTAATGTTGCTCTGTTGACACCATGCTACTTCTTGGCAGTCACTTCAGAGGGGTGAAAGATGGAAGAGGGAAGGCAAATTCAGTATGTCGGCTTTATTTTTTTAACTTATTTTTAATCAAAAGCTGCTTTATCTTCCTGGTCAATGCTGAGGAAAGCTGACATGGGCATCTGGGAAATTCTAGTGACCTCATCTAATTCACAAGTTCAGCTCTGAACTGACCACTGACTGCAGTTTTTATACTGTGCTCATAGCCATCCTTTGATGCTCTATGCCTACCAAGTTAATGAGTAATCTTACTTTTATTCCCTTCTAATCTCTGCTGCAACCATTTCTTGTTAATATGCAAAATGATTAGTTTTCAGTGATACTTCATATAGAAAGATTGTAATGACACATTTTAACTGATAACTTTATGCTGTGATTTCAAAATCATTGCTTTGCTTTCTATTCTTTCATAGCTCTTGTATTATTTGTACTATTATTGTGAAAGACTGACAAGTTTCTGCTGAACATAATTATTAGTTAATGTTCATACACTATGTAAGTGAAAACATTTAGTCCTACAGATTCTTATACAAATAAAGTGTTTTCATCGCTGCAGTAAGTACCAAATCTTTAAGTTTTAAAATGATACCTTTATCACGTATGTGCAATTCAGTTAGAGACTCATTCTGATAAGAAGGAGACTGCTGATGACAAAGGGTAAATAGCTAAAGTAGCCCCAGAAATCAAAGAAAGAAAATCCCAAACTCTTCAACTTCGAAGGAAATTGGAAAATATAGCACACAGTACCTCACGATGCTCAAGCACATCGGATGCATTTGAGAGTGATACTAAGAAAAATGTGTGTCTCTATTGACTAATGCTCTGCACCATCCTATTCAGAGCTGTACCCTGAAAAGCTATTGGAAAAGTATTCCTATTAATCATGGGACATCAAAATCATCTGATAGAAAGAGTTTAATTCAATTTTTATATTAACTACATGGGCTTTGGAACAGATTCAGAGTTACAAACATCTTGCTTTATATGCTATTTTTATTGATGTTAAAGGTAGGGTAAAATATTTTATTTGTGACTATAATTACGTTATTGTCAACATATATTTGCTTAGTATGTTGTATAACTGTTAGTAAAAGGCAATGAGGAAGAGAGTTCCTCCATATGACAACCACACTTCTGGTCTTTTTATTTTCTTCCCTCATTTTCCTTTTTCCAGCTTCCCTACTTCTTCTTTAGTCTTATATGTCTACCTTTCACTCCTTTGGCATTTCCCCCAAAATTTTCACCTTTTCCTACTTCCTAATCACTTACCTAACCGTCAAAGCCTTGCTTATATTTTCAATGTAAACATAGTGGGCAGGGTTCATCTTGTCTAATTTCACATAAATTGGTGTAAAGAAGTGCGTAGGCGTAAGATTTTCCCTTTCTACTCAGCAGACTCCCATTATAATCAATAGACAGAATCAGGCACTTTTAGGAAAAGACAGGTACAGTTCAGTTGCCTGAACATTGCTGCCTGGTGCCAGACTGATAGAAATACTGAGTTCTGCATCCTTCTGTAGACACAACATAGGGCATGAAAAGCTATGCTTAGGCATATGAATTAGCCCAGTTAGGTCCATCCTACAGTAAATATCCAAAATAAGGCACACTGTGCTCCCGGTATCCCACAGAAGATGCATATGAGTTAGTTGCCTAGGATGCTTTTACAGTCCATTGAAATCTAAGTCAGCCCATTCACTTGGGGAACTTGCCAGCTCACCTGCAAGTAGGCATGTATGCTCGGTCAGCCAAATCCCTCCAGAAATTCTTATGGATGAATTAACTAGACTAACTAGTTACAGCTAACTACAATCCAACTTCAATCTGCTATATTTAGGCATCTGAAATTGCTCATCTGCAATACAGAGGATTTGTCCAGCATTACACTTAATTGAATACCACCCTTGACTTTAGGTGATTTCAGCAAGGTGAGATAAATCACACTCTACTTCATTGTGACCAGCAATGGAGTTCAGGGAGATGCATAAAAGGTAGGGATATTCACATCTTTCAGAACAATTGATTCAGTCTTCTTCAGACCAGGAGGACAACACTGCATCAATAATATTTGATTCAAGAAAGGAATTTTGTCTTTGCAACCATCAGGGTTCAAAATCATAGAGCCATAGAAAGGCTTGGTTAAAAGGGATCTTAAAAGTCACCTAGTTCCACCCCATTCCAGCCTTGTCTACAACTAGCATAGTTTTCCCATTTTATGATTGTCTAGGTAAGTCTGAAGAAGGTGTTGAATCAGTGAAACTTAGAGATGGATAGAATTTCAATAGGTTATCTGGTTCACCTTAAAGCAAATCAAGTTTTCCTTGGACGTTCCTAATTTGTGTTTGTCTATCTTGACTTAAAAATCTCAAAAGCATGGGATTAATGAAACTTTTTGGGCAGCCTTCTCTGGGAGTTTGTCACAACAACAGTCTTTTTCCTTTATAACCATCTTTTACATGGTAGAGTATGGCTGTCATGTTCTGCCTCATCTTTTTTTTTAAATTATTTTCTAGACTAAATTAATTTTCTCAAGCTTTCCTCACAGGTCCTGTCTTCTAAAACTTATCTCATTTTTCATGCTTTCCTCTGGGTTTCTCCCATTTATCTTCAAGTGTGATATTCAAAAGTGGACACGGAACTCCAGATTCACTAGAGTAGGCTGGACAGAATAGTGTTCTGTATCATGAGTGTGACAACCCTGCTAAACCCCCACAAAATGAGAATATTTAGGGTATGAAAATTTTGTTATCAATTTACATTTAATTTTCAACTCACTACGAGCACCACATTTCAGTTCTCCTTCTTCATGGGCAGTCATTCCTGACTTTATAAGTGCACATAAAATTTTAGATTAAAAAAAAAAAGCGCTTCCAAATCTCCAGACTTCAACTGATTTCAGAAATGAGTGGGCAGACATCCCCACAGGGTGCAAAATCTACAAGTTTTCATTAAAAAAAATTTCACTTTTCAGTAAAAAGAAGAAAGGACTAGAGATCAAAAGACAAATTCCACTTACTACAACCTATTTTTCATGATGTAAAGTTTTCCAGCATGCTAAACTATTTTCAGACTTATAATTAGTTCTGGAGATAAGATATGGGACAGAATGAGATCATTTGACCACCTTAGGGACAACATGTTTAAAGAATCACTGTGGAGCATCCACTAAGAGAGTAAAAATGGTGTCTTTCACTTCATTTTTTGGATATGGATCAAAATAGCAGAATACCATTCCAGAGATTGTCTGGACAGGCAACTAGAGGATAAGAGGATTGGCTGATAACAGAGGCAATGAGCTGAAAGTAAAATAGCAGGGGAAAAGTGCAACAACAGGAGGTACCAATGGGTACTCTAGATCACCCAATTTCATAAACAAACTTACTGAGGTCTGAACATGGAGTGACATTTACAGACTTGCCCCCTTTTTTTTTTCTTCAGAATTCTTCACGTCTAACTATTAAAGAAACCTATTAAGGTTCAGTAAATATCCTGCGTGCACCACAGTCAATGACTTTTTTTCAATTGACTTGAGGAGACGTAAGATTTTACTTTCTGACCCACAGCCTTGAGGCAGCGCAAGAATTTTTCCATTACACGAACTTTACTAGAATTATAATGGTCAGTGCCTTTCAGTCATGCTGACACTTTCCTAAACCCTGTGATACCTTCTCCCTTCCTGCTCTATCTCTATTCTCTCTTCTCCCACTCAGCATCCTTCCTTCTTCCAACAGTCATCTTCTCAGAATACAAGGACAAGATCAGATAGCTTTTGAAAACAAAAGAAAGACTGGTGAAAGGAGGGAGGCGGGGGGGTTGGGAACTGAGATAAGTATTTTCCTTTGTTAATACTACACCCTTAAAATGCAGCATGTAGTCAATAAGTGGATGTTTTAGGCTTTGAATTTGAAGCCCTTACCCTCTGAGGCATCTAGATCAACTTAAATCAACAAAAGATTGTTTTGAAACAGCAGAATTCTTCTGTTTCAGGATGAAGGGACTTCTAAGGAGTGATTTTTGTACAGGCATTTTACAACAATATTGTGGCCCATTTTTCCAGTAGTTGAGTATTCTGAATTTCTGTCAAGTTGTAGATTTAGCTTGCTTACTTTAAATGCAAAAGTCAAAGATGCAATGCAGGAGCAAGACCTTCCCACGCTTGACTGGTGCAGAATTGGTATGGGAAGGGGAAGAGTGGTGGGAAGAGCAACACAGATCTCTTGTCTCTCAGACCTACTCCTCTGTGTTTTTAACCAGAAGGACCAGTCTCATGCCAGTACTCCAAAGTGCTTCCACTGCCAGAATTAGCAGGTAGGCTGCTTCTTCTTCTGAAGAGTCTGCAACACTAGCAGCTATTAAAAGAAATATGGAAATTAGCAGTTAAAGTCAATGAAGTTGATAGCTCCTACTTACCAAGTCAGTGCCTCAGTGATCAGCTCTAACGAGGAAAAGCTGTACTCAACTCCTTATCAACAGCTTCAGACTTGGCAGAGTTGGATTTGGAGGTGAAACCAAAAATCATGAGAAAAGTGAGACATAGTTTAGTGTGACTTTACTTGTACTTTAACCTGAATAAGGCTGAAAATAAGTTGATGATTCAGTCATATTGTGGTCTTCTTACTTCTTTTCCAAAGACACTTTTTCAGTCTAAAACACTGACAGGCTAGAGCCTAATACCAATCTGCATTTAAAAATTGTTTCCTTGTATGTGTGTTTGTGCATGAGGGTTCACATGAATTTATTGTCATTCCATCATTCACAGTGACAGGCATTGTAACTTGCTGTCATGCCATGGCACTTTACAATGACGTGAACTTTAATTTTTTACCAAGATAGTAAGTTACAGTCAGTTAAAGATAAATGCCTTAGCTTAGTCTGAAATGGAAAACAGGCTGGGATGCTTGCAGTGCTAACAGATTAGCAGGGTTTATAACAGCCTTTTGGGATAATTCTCCATTGTCACTGATACAGTTCCACTGGTAGAAGTGCTCTTGTCCCTCCTGTTACTTTATCTAAAGTGAAGTGATATTAAGGCAAGAATCATGAAAAAAATGTTCATTATAAGTAGCAATTCTACCCAGATTATTGTAGATGTTTCACATTTAGATATTTAGGTCTGCTCTAGCCATACACGTCTGTCTTTTATAATGTCTTTCTGGATTACTATTGAAGAATAATGGATTATAATTACAATGATGCATAATAATATCAGTGTAAAATGCACTGAGTGCATTGCACACTGGGAGTGCTTATTTTTCCCTGTTCAGTATAGCAGGGAACCTATGTTGAACCAATTCAGGCTTAAACGTCCAAATTTTGGAAAGCTAAGTAAATGAGAGCATTTTCACATGTTTTAATAGAAGAATGCTCATTTTTTTCTCTAATTTTTTTCTTCATGCCTCAAGCCCTTGGATTCGTAGTCCTTTACATTTAAGGGTTACTAAACAGGTGATTAAGGGTGGAAAATAGATCATTAGACACCAGAGACACTCTAAAGAAAAACATTTTTGTAAACAAGAAATTTATTCACTCATTTTTTTATCACAATTTAACTTCTTTTTTTACCTGTTTAAAAACATTTTGGTTTCTCTAATTCCATTGTTCTTAACCTTACATTAGAAATATTAGGGCCCTTAGCTATTTCTTTACCAATGTTCCTCATAAAAAATGCTAAAAAAAGCAGATTCCTAACTGAAATGCAAGCTCAGCATTACTTAGGACAACAGCACCAGCAGTAAATGCAAGCATGTGAAGCAGGAGAGGAAAAAAAAAAAGGAAGAAAAAAGAAAAAAACAAACCAACTGAAAACCCAACTCCCTTTGCTATAAACCAACCTCAGATTCAATATGATTCATCAAATTTAATATAGCCATGATCAGTATTCATGGAAAATAAATGATGCCAAATATGCTTTAAGAAAAAAGAAATCTGTTTAAATGGTATTAATGGTAAGGCATACTACAGCAAGGTGAACAACACTGATAATATTAAATTAACCCAAGAGGCTCCCTAATCAGGATCCCTATGCAGAAATCTGCTTGCCAACTGTCGTTCTTTTTCCCATTGGTTTAGTTAAGGGTTGAAGTTCTTCTTGAAGTTTCTTTTTTAATCATTAGATCCCGACCTTACAGTTTTCTCTGACTACTTTCCTTCAGGCTGTCTTTGCTCCTGTCAATTTAGGATTTCCAGGGAATTATTCTTCTTTGAAATGCATATTCCAGGCTTGAAATACTGGCATATGTACACTGTAGAGTAATTGTGGAGGCCAAATGTTTAATTACACATGACAGCTGGAGCTGTAGGAGTCCGAGGCATGCTTGAAAACAACTTATGCCCTATGCAGTCTTAACGAAAAGGAACAAAATAATATATATTTAGGTTTTGTGCCACATGGTAGCCGCTGTTCTCTCTCTTTTCACAACTGAGGGTGGTTTGCAAGAAGTTCAGCTGCTTTCACTTCTGTGTACCGTCTCTCTGAATATATACTTTTTTTCCTCCTTCATACAGTCTAGGTACAAACTTTTAGACCATGCAATCCTGCAAGAAATGTTTGGAAATGTTTCAATTTTTCTTGGGTGACAGAAAAAAGCTTTTCATGAGCCTCTCTAATACAGTGTTCTTGATAGAATTTCACAAAACCAAATTACTAGAAATGCCAGAATCAATTAATTTTAACTATAAAAGATATAAGCAAAATTCATATTTTACCCTAATATATGTGATTTACTCAGAAATTAAGCAAAAAGAATAACCTGACTCCTAAGGCTTCAGAAAATATTTATTTCAACCAGCACAAATATTTGTCCACATTTATAGACAGATAGATTTGCAGACATATGAAAACACATATTTAATTCTACTGACAGAAATATTCTGTTCTTAGTAAAACATAAAAGTTATTTCCTATTATCAATATATCTGTTGTTAATGTTCAGCTCTTCATTTGACATAAGTAGATACAGTTCCAGCAGCAAAGCCCTGTGTTGGTTTAAAGCAGTTGGGGGGTCTGACTCAATATTTGACACAGCTTTTTCTATATATAAAACACACATTTTAAATTACTATTACGCTGAATAATTATTATACTTACCATGCAAAAGAGGATAAATTTGATCTTGAAATTTTGACAAATAAGATTTTCTTTGTGCATTGTGTTACCTAAGCACATCTTTATTAAATTAAACCAGAATATGAAAGGGATTTTTTTTTCTTTTCTTTTCTTACTATATCCTTCCTTTATACAGGATCAAGGTAAGATAATTTAGTGGTATTGCTGTTAGTGTTTGACAGGAAAACAGCAAGCATCGTTTTAGCCCCTGAACGTTCATTTCCATGGTGAGAAAAATGTATCACCAGTGCCCAATTGAAAAAGATATTTCACTCCTTGCAAGCAAGAGTTAATGAATATCTATAGCACTTAGATGTACAAAAAGCAAACAAAGAACATTATTATATTTTCCTGATGTCTTTTATGTAAGGAGAGTAATGAGATTGAATTGACAAATTAACTTTAAAGGAGTATTGCTTGGTGGTATTTGGAATGAACTGCTTTGTACGGTAGTTAAGAATGAACAATGTTTTAACCGAGGAAGTTAAATTGAAACTCCCACGCGCAAACAATTTGAGGGCTTGACTTCACTGCCATGAATCAGAAAGGTAACCAAACTTCATTTAAAAATGTGAAGCAGAATTTAGTTTTTAACCTACTCTGTATTTCTTGAACAAAGAAGGCTTTCTTTGAGATGAGCCTACTTGCTAAAAATATGAACGACTAAGCATCACATAAATTGTTTTTTTGGAATTATTTTTTTCCCTGCAGTTCTTGTGATCTAAGTCTGAGAATCTGAAGCTAAGCAATTCTGTCAAATTGTGTTAAAATTATTTCAGGTTTTCATGGTCTCTGGTTACCTCTCTGTTTAGAAAATAAGTTGGGAGGTTTGACTCTGAAATCCCCAAGTCGATAAGGAGAAAATTTTAAATATAACCAACAAACATTGTCATCCACCACTTGAAAGCCCCAAAGATATGTAAAAGTTGAACTGTCTAAAAATCAGTTGTGGGAGGGAGATAGGGAAGTGCACCATCACAAGCCAGAAAAATCATAATGCAAAAATGGCTGTTGCTAAGACTGCTGATGGAGGCAGAGAGTCATCCATCAGTCAGTAGTATACATTTAGTAGGTAAAGCCGTGGTCAGTCTCACCTCTACCTTAAGATCAGGAGACATGCTTACACTTATAAATACCACAGCTTGTACTGTTCCTAAAATCACTCAGGGAGCTAAGGTGTAGCAAAGTGCACCAAAGTACACCTCAGAATACAACTGTGATGACTGATTTCTTAAAGATGTATATGAGAAACTCTGAAGATCTTATTCCTTGTCCCCCTTTGAAACATTTCTATATGCAAACCCTCCATTTTTTTCTGCTGCAGAAACATCCATTCTGCTAAGACTCCCCTTGTCCTACTGGCTACAGTATGGCTATTTCATTTTACATATTTAGAAGGCTGAGCTACTTGTTGGAGATATGTCTCATATAGCTGAAAGTGTTTGATTTTGATCAAGATCAACTGGTTTTGGCATTTTCAGCCTGACATATTAACAGAGTAAACTCACATAATACAGAATGTATGGTGTCAGATCAGAGTCTTTTTTGTCTTAAGGAAACTTGAGTTTGAAGCTAATTAGTTATAATAAAAAGTAATAGCTTTTAGCTAGCATTTTGTGCTTTTTAAGTTTTCACTTAATAAAGAATAACATCAAGACAGAAGGTTGTACAGTACAGAGAAAAACCTCCGAGTCTGAAAACAAGGGAGATGGGAAGTACTACTTTTAAAGTTTGATAGAGGGGAAAATGCTTACAATGTTAGTGTTGGGAGGAAAAAGGAAAGGTTGCTGCATGTAATAGATGAAGACATTTTATCAATTGGGCTGATTTTCAATAGATATTTTATTTCACTGCAGTCTTCTAGACTTCACAAATAGCACTTATCCCTTTGTAATATTGTTTTTCCACCTTTGTCGATAATCTGAATGTTATTTTAAGTTTTCTATTTTTAGAATCAAGATGTGCTTACTGATGTAAAAAAAGCTCCTTGGGAAATACACGACAACATAAAGACACTGTGAAATGTTTTACTTTTAATAGGTAACTTTATCTGGAGTTTGGGAGTGAGCAGCTCTAGACTGGCTTTTAATTCAAACCAGGCGTAAGAGTGTATGTGTTGACCTATGGGCTTTGCCAGAGCCAAATAAGAACAGAGGAAGTGATGACTCGAAAGCGAGCCTGAACACCTGTACAGGTCACTGTTGGTCCATCATGCTTAACTAATTTTCCCCTGCCCTCTGACCTAGTTTTCCACAGCGCCATTGAGATTTACATCTTTCATCCTGCAAGCCCTACAGCTGCCTGCAATTAATGAAACCAGCCCTAACTTTCTTATCTGGTAAACTGAAGGAACAATTGTTTTATTATTGTATTGACAAATTATCCTATTAACAAGTGGCTACTGTGAAAATCAATTAAAATCTCTGCTGAAATACTTGAATATCACTGGAGAAGATACAAGGGGGAATTAACTACTGAGTCAATTAACTGTAATTCTATACAGTTCATAAATCAGGTGTGACCAGCACAAAATCTGTGATTTGTTTGATAATTAGAACACAAAATTGTTGGGTGAAATATAATGTGGCATGATATGGATTTCATTTTTTATTTTATTTGGGCTATGCCTCTGTGAGTTACTGTAACATGTTTGAGATAGATTTTATTAGTTTCTCCTTCTCTCTGTTTCTTGCAGATATTTTCATTCATTTTGGATGGAAATGCCTCCTTCCCATCCTTTAGACTCCGTAAGAAAGCAGGAGCAGTTTCTTGCATAGCCAGGATGGTATACACCTGACTGTATACTAAATGGATATCAGATCCTTAAAAACATGAACTGAGTTTAAACCAACCTGTCTGTTTATGGAGATGTAAAGTTTGTTTTAAGAGGAGAGCTGGAAGATCAGATGAATTTCTGAAATAAGGTCATGTGGCCATGTGTTACTTGTCTTAAAGAGTAGAAAAATCTGACCTGAAGGCTGGTTGGATTGTTTATAGTAGAGGTTAGCATTATACTAGAGAGAGTTAGTTAATATATTTTGCAGAGAGCAAACAAGCTTCTTTTGATGCCAGCTAGGGCTTGCTGTTATACCTAGGGAAAAAGATCCAACTCCTTTTATTATAAGAAGTAGTAATAACCTTTCAACGCACTTTCAGTTAATAATCATTTGTACAATGTCTTGGGATTTAGTTCTGCCCTCGTGACACCCCTCACAAAGTATGGTTTAAGAAAAAGTAAGTAAAATTATATGTACTGTATAAAATATACATTATACTTCAAATGATCTTAAACTATACCCTAAACTGTGCTTTGGGGAAACATAATCAGAAAAAGCACAGGCAATGAGACTTCTAAGGTAAAACTATACTTTCCTCAAGTATATGATACTTAATGGAGTCAAAGACTTCTAAAACCTTAAAAGCGGAATCTTTGGAAAAAAAGGGTTTACTTTGTCATTGAGCTACTGCACTTGGAGGTAGTGCAAGAAGGCATATATTTGGGTTATTTGGGGGGAGGCAAGAATGAGAGACAGGGAAGAAAATCTCTTCAGGCAAATTTTGACAGCTGAGTTGTTTTTCGAGCTTATCTCTTTTGGAGGGTAGTGCGGGTGGTAGAAGCTGGCGTTTGCTACTCTATATGGTATGAAAGAGAGATATACATACATATATATTTGTATGCATGTATACATATGCACACACACGTACACACATTTTTCTATACATATCAATACACATACAAAGGTCTACGGAAACATACTGAATAAATTTTGTCCTGTTCTCATATCTCAATTAAACAACAAAGACTGTTTCCTTACGAAAAAAGGAACAAAGCATTCCTGGCACTGGAATATCAGAAAATGAAAATGTTGAGAGACTGAAAACAGAAAGAGGAAATTAGAGCTATCGTGCACCAGTGAATCATTATAAGTCTCTCAGCTGCTCTTTGGCAATGGTTGCAGCAGGAACATGTCTCATTCACCACCAACAGCTTATGGGGACTAACGCTACAAAGTCAGTGCATAAAAGCAAGGGAGATTGGTGGGTGGAAAAATCTGCTTACTGACAATGCTCACTGTACAAATGACAAACTTCACCTAGAAATGACAGTAGTCCTTAATGTCACAGGGCCATAGAGTCTGGATAATTGCGAAGTATTTTATACTCAGATATTTAATAAAATATTATTCACAAGATATTATACTGTGAACTGGTTTTAGATCTTTTTTTACTACAGCTGTTCTTATCATCACTTTGTAAGTGTGGTAACAACCAGTAACAACCAGAAGCTCCTATTAAAACCAAGCACCACTGTGCTGGGTGGTTTTAAAATGAACATAAGTCCTTTTTTGAAGGTCTTGGAAAATTCCATAGAGCAGATAGCATTTCTTTGAGGTTAAAGAGTATATGTGTAATTCATACAAAAGCCAAAGTCTTTCCTTTTTTATCAAATGCTTTTCCTAAGAAAACTATTATTTGAAAACTCATATATAAAATCTAGTGATCTTCTCAGACAAATGTAATCTGCAATGGCATGGAAAATTGGCACAGTAATGTGTCCTGAAAATGAGGGAATGAAAGAAACTTCCTAAGCTAATACAGGGTGAGAAACATTTGAGCCTAGAGAACAACGTGGACAGAAAGTCAGCTGACATAAATCATGGTAGCTGCAGACAGTTGCAGTAATCCTCAGCATAAGGTCCTTCAGTTTGATCTCAGGAGCTTAGAAAAATCTCCTGATCAAACTAGTGCAGTGCAGCTACTACTAGATATACATATTTCACTGTGATGGTGAGCCATACAGATTTACAAAAAGAGCTGCTGTTCTTTTATAAAGGATAGAGATATATTGTCTTGTTGCAGAGGATTTTGTATGTTTTCAGAAACCTGGTATGAATATATGGACGTTGCTTCTGGAGTTGATTAAGTGCTTGCCTCCTGGCTCAATTTTTTTTTTAATGTACTTTTTAAGAATTTTTGAGAAAGTGGGAGCTCTTTTTCAAAGGGTGAAGTGGAAGCTGTATACATTTTTTTTTTGCCAGAGTATGCTTATCATTGACTGCTAATAGCCAAAATGAACAGTTGAAATCATAGAGAGCAGTTTTGTTTACTATCAATCCATCTGAAGTTATTTGGAATATGCACAAGCCTTCCAGTAAAGATTGACTAGATGGTCACACTCAGAGCGTTGCATTAAATGGCTTGATATCCAGTATGTATAAGGAGAGACCAGTGATGAATGATGTTCTTCGGGGACCAGGACTGTTTAACGTTTTTGTCAGCTACATGGAGAGTGGGATTGAGTACACTCTCAGGAAATTTGCTTACAGTATCAAGCTATGTGGTGTGGTTGACACACTGAAGGGAAAGGATGTCATCCAGAGGGACAGGTTTGAGGAGTGGGTCTCTGTGAACCTCTTGAAGTTCAAGAAGGCCAAGTGCAAGATCCTGCACCTGGGTTGGGGCAATCCCAAAAACAAATACAGGCTGGGTGGGCAATGGATTGAGAGCAGCCCTGAGAAGAAACTTGGGAATAGTGGTTGATGAGAAGCTTGACGTGACCTGTCAACATCTGCTTGCAGCGCAGAAAGCCAGCTGTGTCCTGGGGTGCATCAAAAGCTCGTGACCAGCATGTTGAGAAAAGTGATTCTGTCCCTCTACTCCGCTCTCATGGTACCCCACCTGGAGTACTGCTTCCAGCTCTGGGGCCTCCAACATCAGAAGGATGTGGGCCTGCTGGGATGAGTCCAGAGGAGGGTCAGCAACATGATCAGAGGGCTGGAACATCTCTTCCATGAAGACAGGAGGAGAGAGCTGGGATTGTTCAGTCTGGAGAAGAGAAGGCTCTGTAAAGTCTTTACAGCAGCGTTTCAGTGCCTAAAGGGAGCCTGCAGAAAAGCTGCAGAGGAATTTTACAAGGCAATGTAGTGACATGTGGGAATGACATTAAATTGAAAGAGCATAGATTTGGATTAGTTATAAGGAAGAAATTCTTCAGTGTAAGGGTGGTGAGACATTGGAACAGGTTGCCTAGAGAAGCTGTGGATGCCCCAACCCTGAAAGTGTTCAAGGCCAGGTTGAATGGGGCTTTGAGCAGCCTGGTTTAGTGAAAGGTGTTCCCTGCCTGTGACAGGGTGATTTGAATGACATACTCTTTAAGATCCCTTTGAAACCAAACCATACTATGATTCTATGATTCTATGTTTAGCTCTCCAATTGGAATTGACTGGCTAAGAATTTTTGATAATATCTTTTGAGAACGCTGAACCATTTATTTTATCTGTCCCCATGCTTACTCTAAATGTGTTCCTCCACAGCTCTCCTTGTGCAGTTTGGGTGTATTTTATCATACGGATTCTAGAGACGCTTTATCCTTCATTACGATGCATTTAGGTTTTCACTGTTGAAGCCTGATCTAAACTTTTGCTCTTGAACCATAAGGAAAAAAAATCTTCTTTCATCTCTTTAACCTGACAGTAGTGTGGTATTGTCATTGTTTAGTATACAGGAAATAACAAGGGATCTGTAACAGAGCAGAGCAGACGGTAATAATTAAAAATATCTGACAAATACACTTGCTACTGCATGAAATGATTCTGCTTTATCTACTGTTTCATACTAGACATTTCACATTAGTATCCAGGCAACAGAAAGTTCATTCAAGAAAAACTTTACAAATCTCAAGATTCCTCCACCATGCTCATAAGCAGATGGACTAGAAGTACGTCATTCTTGTTTTCCATAGGCTATTCAGTGCTTATCATTCACCTTTCTCTGTTTCCAAGAGGTCTCTCCCCTAAACAGAGATCAGAAACAATACCTGGAAACCTAGTGTGTTCCCAATCACACAATTGTGTGCAGAGGACGACTTGTAAACCCCTCCTAGATGTTGGTGGAGGATGCAATCCACTCTGTGACAGTAGCTACAGAAAGGCTTGTATACTAGCATTGCACTGTAAAATACTGGTACTGCAAAATAAATGTATACCTTTACTTACATTTAATTAAATTAATTAAATTTATTTATTTTTACAGGCTTCCTGAATGTAAGTGTATTATTAGTTTTTTCTTTCTATGCATGAAAAATCACCCTATGCCTGTGACTATATTGGCCTCTAGCTGTATTGCATGTCAGATGACTTTGTCCAATGCACAGATCCAATTACAATTTGTGGTTGAGGTCATTGGGGAGGAAAAAACCTTAACAGTTTTGAGGTGACATGTGCAGATATAATTTCATTTTTGCCACGAGATAGTTATAAGGAACAGCACAAATGGTTGTCTGCTTCCACTGTGTCCCTTTGCCATGTGGAAATGATCAGACTGTTGGCTAAAGCTATTTGAGTGGTGTTGTCTCCAGAGATATACATACATGATACAAAATCTTTAGGCCTTGTGTTTTAATTTCATCTTCATATATACTCTTGTTTTCCTGGGTATTTCTTCTTTTATTTTTCCTACTGAATCTCTTTTTAATAAATTTATAGTATTTTTATATCATGTGATGTTTCTGTGTTTGCTGAACTTTTACTGCTTCAATCATTTTATGTACATAATTGAGAATTACATATGGCATTATACAATGCATATTTAATTATCCTATAGGCACCATCAGCACCATAAGTGAAATTTAGATTTCACAGCTGAAACTGCCATTCCCTTTATACAACCAATCTGATAAAATATCAGAAGAACAATGATATTTCTTTCTGTCCACAGAAAGAAATTCTGTGCATTTTCTAACACTTTGAACAACAATGAGTTCAGGGATGCACAAACAATAAAATTCAACAATTTTTCATAATATTTCCCTCTGTAACTTTACCAAATTAATGTTGTAAAAAAATGGTCAAATTTTTGAATTCCTCTGAGTATGGATGATGGTATAACTTAGCCTGCTGTCCCTTTGATGGGAGCTCAACTCAGCCCAGGCCTCATTGATTTCTGTATTTGGAATATTTCAGATAATATTATCTGGCATTCATACTACTTCAGCATGCCAAAGAGTATCTATCTTATTGTCACGTGAAAAGGGGAGATTTCCTTGACCCTTAGTGTGGGGGATTTTTCCTCAACCTTTAGTGTTTTATTTGTCTATCAGTGCCTCAAGAAAGCTGAGACCCTTGTGCCTGACCAGTCCCCTTGTGGGGACCCTTCACAGAACAGTCCTGCTGAATAGAAGGGTGGTCCAACTGATTTATTCAGGGAAATAGGCCAACACCATAAGGGACCCCTCACCGAGTCTTCCCATTTTATTAGATTGTGTTACCTGCTTCCAGAAGCTGCTAGAGCACGAGAAGGACTTACACTAACAGGTTGCAGAATAACACTCTATTAATGTAAAAATGAGATGTGTTAAAGTTTGAAGGTTGCTGGTGATAGTATCTGCCTGCAAAAACATATTCAAAACAATATACAGACAAGCTCTAATCCCCAGTAAAAGTATTCAGCATGCACAGAGTATGATTCTTACCCAGTAGGTGTCCCTATGGGGGAGAAGACAGGTTCAGCCCATTGACTGATCCCAGTAGTTACTATGGTACCTTCCCTAACTTTTCACCCATTCTCAACTTATTTTTATAATATTTATTTATGTTTAGGTGGAGCTTGAATGACTTTAGTCATACATACCTTTGTTACTGATTGCTGTAAAATTCTCTGGCTTTGCTTTTAAAGATGCAGTAAAAAAAAATCATAGAGTGCACTCCCCGTGGGGGGGTGGTCATGCCTTGGAGGTGGGTAACTTTGGAGTGGAGGTGTGTATTAATATTACAATTATGTTATAATGAGCTAAGTTCATCCAAGGAGAATGATTTTGCCACAGTTGACTCAGCAGCAAGACAACTTCTCTCATCTCCCTTGGCTAACAGGTGCTATGCGTTTTATCAGCTGCAAAGTACCATCCAGTTCCGCTTCCTGGAAGGATTTCTGCAGAGCCTGGCCACAGTGTCTCCACTCTGTTCCACCCTCCATTGCAACCCCCTTAGCAAGTGCTTACTGTTGTATGGGGAATCATTATGGATCTGCCAGTCGCATTCCATCCAAGAAGTAGCAGCTGTATTTTACCCTTTAATTTCTGTATTTATAACTTCTGTTGGGATGTTAATAGAAATTTTCCGTTTCCTGTAATTTTATCCCCTGCTATCTTTCCACACTTCAATCAATCAGTCTGTCTGTCATACTTTGCATTTCCAACATGTCCAACAAATGCAACCTGCTTTACAAACTTTAATTTACTTAAGCATCTAGCCTCCCAAGGAAGCAGGGAAATTTTGTACAGAGGAGGAAACTGAGAAATTACGAGCGGGAGTCATCTTGCCTAACTTTAGATTACTAAAAGATAAGACACTTCAGCTTTGGAAAATCACCTTACGCTCTCTTTAAAGTTATAGGAAAGAATACATCCAGCATCTTTTATACAATGACGTTAGGATGAGACTAATTATCCTCTGATGCCTTTTATTTGTGGCCATGAATGAAGTCTAGATACTTACCTTGTTCTTCAAAATCTAACTTGATTTTCTTTTATGATTTTCTTTAATTTTTCTTTTAGTTGATCAAGGGAATCCAGTTGATGTAATATTTTGAATTTCAGAAAAGCTTTCAACACTGTCTCTCACAGTATTCTTCTGGACAAAACATCTGGCATGCAGCTGGACAAACACATCATGTGGTGGGTGAGCAGTTGGCTCAAGAGTCGAGCACAGAGGTAATAGTAAACATCAGACTGGTGACCTGCCACTAGTGGGGTTCTACAGGGCTCCATCTTAGGCCCAGTGATCTTCAACATCTTCATAAATGACTTGGATTCAGGACTGGAAGGGATACTAAACAAGTTTGCAGATGACACAAAACTGGGAGGAGCTGTTGACTCCCTCGAAGGCAGGGAGGCCCTGCAGAGGGACCTTGACAAATGAGAGGACTGGGCAATCACCAACCATATGAAGTGAGAAAAGTGCCAAGAGAAAGTGCCAGATTCTGCACCTGGGATGAGGCAACCCTGGATGTACATGCAGACTGGGAAAAAGATGCTGGAGACCAGAAAGATTTGGAAGGAATATTTATATTGTTAAGGCCATGGCCTTTCTAATCTAACATGAAAAATCCAAAAGACTGTATGTTTTATCTTCTAATAAATATACAAATGCCTATTTAGGGCTCTGATTTTTCTCATAGCAAAAAAAAAAAAAAAAATTAAAAAAATCTTTAAAATTGTTGCAAGTTTTTTGAGTCTTATTTTTTATGTATTTTTGTCTCTTTCAGTTTTCTATCCTTAACTTTCTTTCATAGACATACAGTCAAAAATGAAAATATGAATAAAAAGGAATAGAAATATCCCAAGAAAAGAAGTCATAAAACCAAGAAAAGTCTTTCTAAAAGTGACTTTTTAATTAAAATTAATTTAATGTTCCTCACTGTTTTGTTTTCTCCCCTTGCTCTAACTCTATTACAGTCTATTATTTGCTTTCCTTGGAGATATTTACCTTAACTAGATCTCGCTTTCAAAATTGCTTCCAAATTTTCCACGCATTGGTGACTTGTTATGATGTCTCTGGAAGGAAGTCCACAGCCCTTTTGCCTCCCTTTTCTATACCCTAACATGGGACTGAAAGAGAGGTTCATTCAACCTACTCTCATTTTTGGCACTGTGATCATCCTCCAAATCCAGCTTCTAGGGTCATCCAAGAAGGAAAATGCCCCCTTTTCTGGGAAAACTGTGAAGGCTTATAACTAGTAGTTAAATTTCATGATGATGCAGGGCTCTTCCGTTGCTTTTGCCTAAACATTTACCAGAACTTCCAGAGCAAGCAAGTCAAGACTGCCTTCAGAGTTCTTAAGGAGTCTTTAGTATAAAAACAAAGAGATTAATATTAAGGTAAATGCCAAATGTGAAACAGGACAGTCTGATATGGCATGTGGGGAAGTGAGGAGAAACTTTAAAAGTTTTTGATGAAGAGCAGAAAGAATTTTTATGCACATCAGCTCTTGGCTGAAGAAAGTGTCAGTGTTCAATTTAGGGAATAGGTGTGTTGTAGCTTTTAATCATAACATAATCAATTTATTTTATATAAGGTAAATAAATCTAATATAAAATTTATGTTTTTAAAAGGAATCAGAAAAATTAGGGATACATGGTACCTCACTGTGCATTTTGAAATCCTCAACAGCTGTTCAATGGGAAGGGAGAACAGAGTCACCTCCTGCCCCCAACCCCTGGTTTGCATAAATTTATGTCACTGGCAGAGAATCCAATACTAGGGATGGTCTAGACATGGCAGAACACTGTGTTATTTCAGACATGCTTGCTTTTCAGTCTAACCAAATTGCTTCCAGCCATCTCCTTACAGACTCCAGGGTGCAAGTGGCATATTACACTGTATATAAAGCTCTTCATGCCTTTAACAGCAAAGGCTGATCTGGGCAGCAAAGGCCCTCTCAATCACTATGTTCCTTGAGGAGAAGATTGTTTTCTCAGGTAACATTTTCTTAATGCTCTTGGAGCACTTTTCCAGAGTACCTTGATACCAAAGTAGTAAAATTATCTGGACGAAAACCCAATTTTTTTTCCAAATATGAACTTAAAGAAATACTTTTCCTTTTTTTGTTTTAAGACAATTCAGTGATATTATTTAGCTTTTTAAAAATGGAAAGCCTATGTTTGTCTTTCTCAAGTAAAGAAGGTTTGGGGGAAATAATGGCTGAATATGCATTGTAACTGCATCCAATATAATACCATACACTGCAGTAATTAATTAAAAGAAAAACCTTTTTATTATTATTTTAAATAGTTTTTATTCATGAAATGTTTATAATATATGAAACAAATAATTATGACTAACACATTGTCTAATAAAGATGAAAAGGATGAAAATGCCTATGAATTTTTAATCTGAAAATAAAGAACATTAACAATCCTTAATTATATCATCAAATATTTAAAATTACCTTCCATACTAAATTCTATTTGTATGTAATATATTTATTTTTTAGATATGTGTAACATTTTTATGAGTATGTACATAAAATATCATCAGCTGTTGCAAGAGACATCTTGACTTAATGCATTCAACATCTTGATCAAAATTTCCACTTTGTTTATTTTTAAGATAAATCAACAACCTTTGTACACTGTACAAAAATTTATATCTTTCTAAATGTAGTTGGATACATAATTAATACTATTGCTACTACAAAAATTAAATTGTGCTTGTCAGGCAAAAAGCTTATATAGGTCCAGATTTTCAGATCCCTTTTATGCAAAATGCTTGCATAGTTTCTATGTTCCTAATTAATGAAATATGCTTCTGATTTTAATATTTATTTTCCATACAATGATCCTCCTCCATCTACCACTGTCAAGTCTACTGCTAAAAAGACAGAAACCAGAATACCCGTATTGGCTTTCAAATCTATTTCATCATCTCATTCCAAGATCCAGTACATATTTAGTTTCAGGTCTGCTATGGATTATGATATCTTACATTCACAAAAGGACTAAATATTTGGGTGTTTCAGTTCAAGTTTGTCTTAAACAGATATTAAATGTTCCAAAATGGATTCTTCAATCTTTTCTGAAAACCAGGTTCCCTTAGGGTCATTAAAAAAAAATAGGTGTGCAACTGGTACAAATTTTGGTCACTTGGTAAATTAAAGACAGAATTTCTAGTTTGGATTAGAGAGCTGATTACCACACCAGAAGATTTTCTCTAATCTCTGTACCACAATTTCCTGGGAACATGAAAAATTGCACCACTGCCTTATTTCTTGTCTATGTATAATACTGAGTCCTCTTCGTGATCTGTTGTGTCAAAAAAAAAAAAAAAATCTAGCATTGGAGAGATGACAATGACTTGACTTTCCAGATTACTGCATCTGTAAACATCTCACGATCTTCTACAGTGGACTCTCTTATTTGTTGAAGATGTCTGAAGAGACACCACACTAGACAGCCAAGGATGAAATCACCTTTTACTACCACTGAATAATACAATGTTGTGGTTATATTGTTCTCATCTCCCAACAGGCAAATGTTGCTATCTATTTAATGTTATTTTTTCATTAAAATGAAAATGTAACTTTGCAAGTATGGTAAAGCTATTCTGGGTGCAGCGCCTTCTTTGCTCTATTTATATATTTCAAATGTATTTAATTTAAAATAACTTCATCTTTCTAACTATATTTAAGCTAAAAATAGAGAAGATGGAAATTTTCTGAAATTGGGCTGGCACCAGGGTTTAGTGTGATAACAGCTTATCTCTGAGAACTGGGTCGGAACATAGTTTAAATTATACAAGTTTGATTGCTTTTTAGGAGCTGCTTTGTTGATCTTGCTCTTGTGTCACATAGGAGTCTCGGGCACAAATCGGGATCTGAAGGAAGAGGGACTAAATTGACAAAGAAGAGACAATTTCTGCCCCACACCAGCTGTTCAAAAAACACTCCAGGGTTGCATAATCTGTTGCAGTTCAGCTCAGCTGTATATATGCCCCAGCACAACTTCCAGGTGGGTTAATGGGGGCAGGCTCCCTTCCGTATCGGGTACCTTGTCTGACAGACTTGTATGAGAAATGGGAGCTCTGTCTAATCAACACTCTGTCTAGTTTTAGGCAATGCTATTACTTTCTGACTTTCATGAGCATTCCTGATAATTTATTAATTAAAAAATGGAAAACATACAATTTGTGAAATTCAGAAAAAGGAAGTATATTAAAACATTGCTCTAGGCATGTTTTGCTGCATGTAAATCTGATTTGTTGACATCCTGTATAACATACCAAACCTATGAACTTCAGCCCAATATTTTGCTATCTTCCAGTATAATTAATTTCCAGTGATGTGTGTGCGTCCAAACAAGAAGCAGAAAAGGATCAGAAGTAATGAACTTGTCTGAGCATATTCAGAGAGTATACATGAAAAACCATAAGCAGTAACCTTATGCTTCCCTACTACCCAAAGTTCATCAAGATTAGTAACTTTGGCAGAGCTTAATTAACAGCTAGGGAAAATGTAACCTGGGGTGAGGGAAAGGCAAACTGATTAACAGAAACTTTTTGTTTCTTAATTATGCTTTGAATTATTCTCTTTTACATCCTTCTCACCTACTGATGGGCAAACTGCATGTAGTTTAGCATTCACATTGAGTTCAAATAAGTCTCAGGCATTCAGAAGCTTATTCAAAAACTGCCTTAACATTCCTACTCAGGCAAGACTGCAAACTTTGTATAAAAAAATTTCATCTCCTGTCATTTTTTGCCTGGTTGGACAATCTAACTTCAGCTTTTTTTACCTCTTTTCATAAGCCTTCTTCTATCTGGGTTAGATTCCAACAGGAAAGGTGGAAAAAAAACCCCAAACAAAGAAACCAAAAAAACCCCAACTAACTAAAAAGCCATTTGAGAAGTACAAACAAGGGTGGTTGGATTGAAATTGGGGTAAATGCTCACTAAAGATTTGAGGTGACTTAGCTTACCCAAATTATTTGAGGCTGTTATTCAGAGATGACCTTCTGGCATCCTTCAGCCCTGGGTGGGTGGCTGCACATGGCAAAATGCAGCCACAGGCTTGGAGATGGCAGGTGTTTAATTTTGCATTTACTAACCATGGTTGAAAGAAGAAGCAGGGCAGGGTGACTTGCCTGTAGTCAATAACTGGAGAGGATGATACCGCTAACAACAGGGCCAAGATCTAAACTAGCATTAGTTCACTGCAACTTTGTTTCGGGAACCATTAATTTGGTGGAGCACCCCCAAGTGACACTGGGCACGTGACACCACCTGAAAGAGTGACAACTACTGCTCCTCTCCCTGGCACCACAGGTCTAATGAAACACTTGGAGAAGAATCTGTAAGTAGGGTGCACTGTCCCGCTTCTGCCTCAAGTTGTGTCAGAAGAGATTTACATTGGATATTAGGAATAACTTCTTCATTGAAGAGGTTGTCAGGCACTGGACTAGGCTTCCCAGTGGAATGAGTCATCATCCCTAGAGCTATTTATAAGACCTGTAGATGTGGTGCTTAGAGACATGGTTTAGTGGTGGACATGTCAGTTCTGGCTTAACAGTTGGACTAGATCTTAGATTTTATGAATCTATGATTTTATGATTCCATTCTGCTTAGTTGTATAACTTGTAGCTTTGCAACGCATCCTGGTTATACCTATGCACACTTCAACAAAGAATTATCTCCAATTATGTAAGAAAAAAGGGATACATTTGCGACTTTCCCTCTCTCCCCCTCACCTGTATATCTCTTAAAACTGGATATCTGTCAAAAAACTAATAGATTCTTGTCCCAGTCCTTCCAGCTGTGATGCACTGTGATCTTGCTCCTGCAAAACACAAACTTTGCTGTGGAGGAGAGGCATGACACATGTTTTAGCATCTTTCCTAAAGTCAGTCCCAGCTGTCTTCTCTAAGTAGAACCAAAAGACAATAGAGAACAAAAAGAGCTTAAGGCTGAAACTGATTCACATGCAGCAGGTTTGAATAACTAATAGCTACGGGAAAAAAAACCCAAAACACAACAAAATAGCCCAAATCAAAAAACCGCCAGACTGTTCCTAGGCTGGTTTTGGAAAGAAGAAACCATAAATTCACTGTATAAATTTGTGGGATTAGCATTTGCTCATTTCAACAATGAAAAGAGATGTGGTGGTGATTCTGGATTCTGTGAAGCAGTATCTCTGGTTACATCTAGTTAATGTAGGCTACCTGCTTGTACTTACCTCTTAAACTCTGCACTTTGACAATCATTTATTGATTAGAAAATAGTCTGATACTATGGCTATGGTTTTGTTTTCACTAGATGATTATTTTGAAAGGGAAATAGCTCAGATTTTCTAAAAAGTTTGTTTTCTTGTTTGTTTTTTCTTTAAATCAGGATTATATTTTGTTAGAGAAAAAAAATCTTTAAATATATTCAATAGCTTATTCAACTGCGATAACTAAATAGGCTTTCCATCCAGGTAACCAAACTACCGTCTGGGAGCTGTAGCTTCCTAGGAGAGCGATGGAAGCTGTCTTTGCTGTATCAACTTAATTAAATGCCGGCAATGCATTCACAAGAGCAGGACCAGGATGGCAGCAGAGGCAAGCAGAGAATTCTGGATTAAAACCAGTCTCCACAGTTAATTAATGGGATCTGCCAAAAGCACTGAGCCCTTAGCCTCTTGTTGCAATGGAGCAGTAGCTTCTGTGAATGAGGGACTAAGCAAAATAAGGGACTAGCTAAACCAATATTTAAGATGTGTGAAAAGTGTATTAATTATATTTAAGAAAACCCCACCGCAGTTCAGAACACTGCCTGATGCCGTTGTAGGTCTCTGAATAGAATGATCAAGGTCTCAGTTATTAACTTGCCTCTGCTGGGACACTTTTAACCCAGGAAGACACATTTTGAGGATGACTTGTAAATTCCCTTGTGAGCCTGCAGGTGGGGATGGAATGGAGAGAGTCCCTATTAGAATTGCTAGAACTTTCCTTTTTATGCATATATCTTTCAGCCTAGAGGAATAAGGAGCAGTTCAAACAAGCTCTTCTCTGACTACTTTATTTCAGCATGTTTGTGACCTAGATAAGATCATTATCTAACAGCTTGGAGTGAAGTTCAAGTTATAGAGTTGTTTTTTTTTTTTAAGAAAAAATATTTATAATTTAATGTAATCTATGTTTGTGGAATAGCTGTGATATATTTCTCAGTCTCTGAGCCGTAAGGCATAAAGACCACTTTCAAACAAATTATGCAACAGGTCAGATAAAATGGCTATTTTAAATTGCACTGCTTGGGGAGTGGCACAGTTATAGAAGGAAGTTTATAGTCCTGGGAAGTGCTTATTTTGAGAGTAGAGTAATTAAACAGCTTGCTTAGGGTAGTCATGCATTCTCTGTCACGTTAAGTTTTTAAATCAAGATTGGATATTTTTTTCTTGAAGACAGATTCTAGGTCAAATAAAAGTTTTGCCCTTGGTTCCAGTCTCTTCTAAGAGTGGTGAAAAAATTATGCAGGCCCTTTTGTAGTCTAAAACCAAAAAATAGCACCCTATCTGAATACTGAAAATAACCTTTAATATGTAGATCTCACTATTTTATCAATAAAGCAATGCTGGTTTTCACTCTGCAAAACACCCTCCTCTTGTCAGGAAGAGGGGAGCAGGAGACACAATGTAGAAGCCAGAACTATGATCTTCCATGTTCATGTCCTCCAAATGTTGGGACTCTCGTAGTCTGACTTCATGGTGTATTTGTGATTGTGTGTGGCATGGAAGTGAAGGGAGCTCTCTCCAAATCCTAAACACACTAAAATCAGGATGATGACTTAAAGATGGTTGTTTTCCTTCTCTTTTTTTTTTCATTTTCAAAACTAATTAATTCTTAGTTTTAGTTGACATTTCTTTGGTTTAGGTTAGTACCGTGCTCCATACGTACCACAATTGCAAGCTCTCCTGGTCAGACCTGGTGCTGAAACACTAAGACTCCATATTTTTGAGTCTTTTAGTTGGGATTTCCCTTCTAGGAGTGAAGGGCTGCAAGTACTTAGTGCCCCCTGCTGTCTTTTGGTCTCATATATTGATTTTCTTTGTGACCTTAGGGTCTGCTTTGACCTTTTGTCTTTTCATATGGGAATTTCTCTGCAGAAAGGGTTGTGCTGGGGATGTGATGAAGAGACAAAGCCAGTCACTTATTTTCTAGGTAAAGCTTCCGTTTTGGTGACTGGCAGCTGTATCTTGACTCTTTTGGCTTGTATATATGCACACCAGAAGTTATGATGAATGTCCATGGGCAGAAACCTAGATTACTGCTGCTTATTAATTGCTCCTCTAAAATGATTGTGAGTCAGAGGAATTGCTTTTGACTTTTACAGTCATGAAAGACAATATTATCTGGCATCCCTCATTTCAGTTACAGTTAAAGAAGAGCGGTGGTCTAAGATACTGGATGTGAGGTCCAAATGCTGGCTAGTGTAGGTTTTTTACCTGCTTGAACTGATTAGAGAGCAGCTCTGTGGAACATCTATTTAACAGAGAAGGTTGCATGAATATATGAGCAAATGCTCTGCTGTGCCAAGCCTCACCCACCTCTCAGACACTCTCAAATAGTTTGGAGGGGACTGGGGTCTTTTTCTTCCGAGAAACAATGCACTTGTCTTTCCATATAAATCACCTGCAGAGAAACTAAGAAAAAGAATGAAAATAAAAAAGGTACCTCTAAAACAATAGGGCAGTGTAAGCCCTATATTAGGCATCAAACTGGCTAATTGCTGCTGAAGCATTTCCCAGTGATATATGTATTTTGAGCAACCACCAGAAATATGAGGACTTAATAAGTAGCGAGAAGAGAATTTATACAAAAAACAGACATAACAAGGCAAAGTTAATTCATCACAACTTTCACATAAGCCTTTGTTGGGCAGTTGGCCAGGCCCATCACATTATCTGTTTGACTCAGTGAGTCACTCCAGCTAATAGAATTTTGCCCCGTGTTTGTTGTTACCATGGCAATGCAATATTATCAGGCATGTCATGTTCACAGATCAGTAGCAGCGGCGCTGCTGCAGACACACAACAGCTTTCAGCCTTTGACCATAAACAGGAATTCACTCCACAGTCAGTCTGTCAAAAAGGAAGTCGGCTGTGGTGAAGAAGCACTAGTGCCAGTACTACTAGCCTTTTCCTTTTTCCTTTGTGAGCGCATTGCCATTATCATTAAAATAACCTTGAGTCGTCATGAATTCATTCATTCACAAACATTGTCAAAGAAGGTGCAATAGTTCAAGAGAATCCAGAGGGTCAAAGAGAGGACTAGTTTTAAATCTGTGCCTATTGAACCTGGAAATGACATAGTCTGTTAGATATAATCTTATTCTTACCATAGCAAATCAAGCTGTGTTGACTGGCACCAATGTCCAAGTCAATTCAGCACCATGAAAGGTTACTAGGAGTAAAGAGGTCATATCCTTTGTGGCATTGCTTTGAGAAATAAACTTAGGCATGTGTGGGAATATTTTACAGAGAATAGCTTTTTCACGAAAAGTGAAAAACAAATCCTGTCAGGAATCTGTAGAGACTGCAGGTATTTTCTGACATAGCCATATTTAGTGTTTAAACCAAAGATATAATTACTAAGCTTTTTCAATATTTTAAATGTTTAATTGAGTCATAAATATTCTGCTGGATATTTTAATTGCTTTCCAAAAAAAAAATAAAAGGTTAAATATCTTTTTGAAACTGCAGGTTAAAACTGAGAATACACTCCATCTTGGGGGTTTATAAGGATTTTAATTTTCTTTCCAAGAGACACATATCAAATAATAATACAGAATACATGGGAAAGTGTACATGGATGCTCTGAATTTGATTTGTTCGATAGATTATGCAAGATTTACCCCAATGTAACCTCTTTGACATCAGCTGAGTTGTTCTGATCTACCCTGCTTTGAAAGGAGGATTAAGATTCTTGGATTTAAAGTATGGGAGAGAATTTTTGAAAGAACATACTGTTTTTTAATGCCTCTGTTGAATGGAAAGACCTGTTTAAACATTTGTTGTCACATATGTCCCAAAATGTTGTTGACAAGCTATACTGGCATTGAGAGACCCTACACAAAGTTTAGAAATGCATTTGAAAATTATTCTGAACAGTAAGGAGATGATTATGCTTTTCCTTCTGTGGGCTTTCGACTGGTGTAAGTCCACATGTGATTTTAAAGCAGTTGCTGCTGAAATACTGGGAGAAATTGCTCCACTCTGGTAAGTACTGTTCCCCTTTATTGCAGCACTGATTCTTATGTTACACAGCTGAGACCACCAAAGTCCTCCCATTTACACTGGTGTAAACAGAAACAGTGTTTGGTACCTGATATTTAAAATTGAATTTTGGAACAAGTCTTAAGCTATGCTTAATGAATACAGAGAATAAGTCCTGAGATGTAAAGCTTTTGCCCACAACTCCTTTTCTGCCAAACAGAATGTTTATTCTCAACTTGTGTTACCACTGAAGATACATTTCATCCAGTGTAGCAGAATGGATTTTATATTCTGTGCATCAGTATGAATCTCCCCATGCTACCATCATGGCACAGATACTGCTGTCTGGATTTTCTTGCAGTCATAAAATAGGCTGTGTCTTCCATGTTGCCCAGAGAAATACTAAAATCTAATTTGACTGTGCAGTGCATAACCATGAGAAGTCCCAGTGCTAAAGTTCATTAATGGCCATACAATTAAAGTAGCCTTCCTCTTGTGCTTGGGACTTGAAGCAGTTTCTCATAATCAGGAAGGAATTATGATGGAATTGAACCTTTGCTCTCAACTCCTGAAATGAAGGAGCAGGCACAGCTTGAAGAAGCCCCGAAGATTTGAAGTAATATGAGCTTTTAACTGAAATCCATTTGCTTTAATAGCATTAGTCTTGTTTTACTCCAGTGAAGTAAAGATCAGAATGAAGTGCAAGGGGGAGACAGCATCCCCTCATTTTGGGGAGGAATGAACAGGAAGACTCCTTGAAATCATGAGGTGGGACATAACCAGTGAACTGACCCCTGTGCATCTGCATAGGCGTTTTTCAGTCAGCCTAAAGCATGCCTGTGTAAGACAGAAGGAAAGGAAGGGAGGAATAATGTACATATATATCTATATTTTGCCTGCTCATAAAGATCATAATGTTAGACTTATGTTGGTTAAAAGCTATTTCAGTGAAACTGATGCGGCTCCTCTGCCTGGCCATCGTTTGATCAGGTCCAGAACAACAATTATCAGTCTGGCTTGAAAGGGCTTGAACGTCTCACACAGATTCCGCATTAAGTGGAATAGAGTTTAAACAGTGAAACGTCATCCAATTCAATAACATAATTAAACAGGTGCAATTTTAGTGTGTGGAGAAGGAATGAAATGCACAGAGTCTGCTCTAGTAGAAATCATGGAATAAACCAGTTATTGTTTGGATCATTACATCTTAGAGTAATGGCTGTTCTGTTTACCCCAAGGGTCAGCAGATTTCTGCCATTCAGTGGCAATCTGCAAATGCATTATAGCTAATCATATCAAACTGGCAAAGGAAAATAAGTCATTGACATTTTAAAAACGTGTTTTTAAGGCATAACTTTTTTTAAAGACTCTGTGATCTACAGCTGAATAAAAAATTCCACTCTGTTAACTAGTTTTCTTCTATCACAGTGAAATAGGCATTTTCCTGGAACTTGACTCTACTGCAAACACCTTCAATTTTATTTCTTACATTTGCATGTCACTTTGTATTATTAGTCCCATATTTTCTAATACAACCAAAGAGAAAGAAAATTTTTTTTCCTTTGACTCTAACAGAAAACAGTCTCTCTGAAAAAGTGTACAAGTTTAGTTCCGCATATGAGGGTGCATCCACTTCACGAAGGAAATTCTTGTTACACCTTGTGAATAAGGATTTAGTGAAAAACATACATGATTTTATATGGGTACTAGCATTTGCAGTTGCATCAAGCAGGTAGTGTGACAAATTGTAAACATAATCATAACTATGTGCTTTCATTGCTAGGCAGATCTGGTAGAAGCATTTAGGTATATACAGACACTGAAAAATGAAACTTCAAAGTCATCTGCAGTGGTTCATAAGTTTGTCATAGTTATGACAAAAGATGTTGACTCTGAGGAAAGGAAAAACGCAGCAAGTACTGAGAACTTTTTATGTAGTCCTACTTATACATTGTGCTTCCTGTCCAACAAACACCTCTCCTTCCCTTTGGTCTTATCTTGAAAGAAAAGTTTCTTGGAATTCCCTCAAAAATAAGCATTTAATTTTGGCTGCAGCAAATGAACTTTTCCAAATATCTTGTGTTAGCAAAAGAGAAATGAGCTGAAAAGGTGGCTTTATAGAAAATGATCATTTTGGGTTTGCAGCTAATCTCAATATTATTTTTTTTTATAATTTATTGGAAACATTTCAATATGAAGAGATTTCTAGGACTGAAAAGGAAACAAAATATTGGAAACAATATATTCTTGACTTTTTCATGAGACCTAATGCTTTATGCATATGAGTACCGTCAGTAAGGTGATCTCCTAATTAGCGACCTAAATTTAAGAAGGTAAAAACTTCTCAAGACACTTTTAAGCAAATCCAGAAAAACTCAGATCCAATTATCTTAAAAGAGAAAACAATGTGTAAAGAATATCTGACTAAGTACAAAAGCTCATTTCTTAGTCTTACTTAAGTTAAATAATGAAACACTTTTCTGATTAACTGTTACTTGGAACCATTTTCCCTGCATGTCTTGTGTCAGAGGTCATTAAGAAAGTGTCCTGAAAGGTGTAAGTGGTGGAACCTTAAGTTGAACTCCTACTTCATTACTATAAGTCTGATTGTGCTGAGACATTCAGATGTTTAGCATCTGGTATGACAGAAAATGATTAGTTGTGATCTAGACTGCAAGGATCTTGACTGAAGTCAAACTGATTATCATACCAAGTGAAATCATAATCTTATTGAAAACTGTGGCAAAGTTCCCACTGACTCCAGTGATTCCACAGTTTTCATCCATGTATTTTAACCTTGAGAACTATGGTAATGCCACCCCTACCTCTAATCATATAAGCAGAGTTCCTTGCTTTTGTAGGTTTGGAGTTCTTACATTGTTAAGAATAAACACAGCAAACCACCACCACCAAGAAATGACTCAGGGGCAAATAATAAGGAAAATAAACCATGCACAAGGCTTAGAAGCAAAGGATTTGAGAGAAAGAACAAAGGATCCAAAATCTTTGGAGAAAAGATGCAGTAGAAGACAATACAGAAATTTAAAAGGAGAGATGGCATGAAAGCAATAGAGAGAAGATTGCACCCTGGGAGAAGAAAGGGACTGTAAATGAGCCTTGAAAGCAGTCAGGGATGGAGGGATAGGAGGTAGTTGAGCATTCATTTTTTGATGCTGTGTGTAGGCTGAACATTCTACCACTTAAGCAGGTAAAGCCATTGCACAGTGATTGTAAAGTTTATGTTCAATTGTTCTCAGCTACTGTTTAACATTCACAGTGGCACATGTAAACAAATCATTGCACTTTTAATGAAAATCACTGTGATGTTGATCTGTGATTTGTTTCAAATGTTCTTGTTAGTTCCTCAATCAATGTACAAGGCAACATTTTCAAGTGCATTAAAAAGATGCTATTTACCACTGTTTTGATAATGATGGCTCCGTAATACCTAGCAAATATTTATCCAGTTTGTCTAAACTGGTCATCACAGCGACATTTCTAAAAATGTTTGTAGCAATTTTAATAATAGGGCCTTATACTACATGCCAGCTCCTTCAGATTTTGCTTTAAGCCTAAACTGGGGTCAAACTACAGCTCAAGTTGAGCTAAGGTATGGGGTTTTTAATGGTTACTAACGTGTGTTGCCTTTGAACAGGTTAGCCTCATTTTATATAATAATTTTACAAGACAGAGTTGATTGTATAGAAATAATGAACTTCAAGGTTCACAGAACATGTAGTACTTAATTTTGACAGCAGCACAGGAGAGTTCATACTGATCACCCAAAGAATTAGTCCTCTCTGTTTATTGACACTGATTTGAAAATAAGAGAGATTTTTCGGTATCAGCCATGAGGCACTAGAAGCGGAAAGAAATAGACCTATGGACAACCTCTTCATAAAAGCATCTTCATCTTCACAAAGAACTGTTCTCTAACCTACACATTTTGTGTTCAATTTATTTTCACTTGAGGAGTATGTTGGGGAAATGCATGAGATTTAAAAGAATGATCCATTTTTAACAGAATTTCTGTTTTCCTCAATTGTTCTGTTTTTGTAGTATCCTTCTTTCCAATGTCTGCAGAAAAAAAATCTATTAGAAAAAGAAACAAAACTGTATTTACAATGTTATCAAGCATTATATCAGTTAAGTCAACACAATTATGGTTATGACATGGTGAACTGCCAGAGACAAGCAGTCTACTTATTTACTACTAAATTTGTTGATTCAGTGAGTGCTAAAGTCATTCATTAATTGTTCAGCATAATATTTGTTGTGTACTCTGGAATATGTCTGAACAGGGGAAAGACAGGAAAGAAATACCAAAGCTGAACATAACTGCTTCTCCAAAACTTTTTAATCTTAAAGAGTATTTTCACTGGAAAGTAGGTATGTGTGAAAATTGTGTTCTTTACGCGATTTGCCTACACAGAAATGATTCTTCATAAGTTTATCGGAGGTTAAGCGTTCTTCTATATATTTTATTATTCCTTCTATGCCTTACCTTTCAAAACCTCTGTGGTTCATATACCAATAATAATTCAAAATTTCCCAACACCATAATCATCTTACTTGAAAAGATCCACTGCAAGAATTGATAGATGCAGGGACCAAGATAGCCACAACTCACAGCTGAAGTGTGAAGAATAGATTTATTCCATCGTTTGCAGGGACACACATAAATTGCTAAGTCAAAACGTAACGGGGACAAAAAGCACCAGCCCAGTCTGGGCTTTGCCTTACATATTGAAAGCCTGATGCACCCACAGAAGGATCACTAAGCTGTTTTTACAGTTCTAAACTTTTCTCTCTCATCTCCCTTCCCCCCAAGCCTGTGGGAAAGAATGCTTTTAAGTCTCTAGCAACATTCTGTTATCTTCCTTGAGAGAATTCCATTTCTCTCAACAGACAGAAAACAACCCAAAGGATACACAGGGTGTGAAGATTCCCACACTGAAGCAATATTCTTAGCATTATCCAGCTACAAGGTTGGTCTTTGAGTGAAAACTATTCTAAAAACAACTTATTCTCCTCACCAGTCTTCTGTTTTCAACCCCTTCCTCCCCACATCCACCGATCTTTTCCAAAGTTAACCATTTCTTTTTTCTATTCTGTGAGACAAAAGGATTCAAATTTGGATTAAAGAGATATATAGGCAGTAGATGTTCTGTCCTTGGTTGTGACTTCATGTGGGTTGTTCCAGAACAGTGACATGAGCTGAGCCAACACTCTCCTATAACATACACTTCATCATTATATCTCTAGGCTCTTTCCAAGACCTTCTTAGCCCAAGAGCAATAGCAGGGCTATAGTAAGAGGTAGGTGGACATACTGTTGTACTGTTTCACTGATACCTCTTGGTATTCAGAGGTGGCAGTTTGCCATGCTCCTTGTGATCTGAGCCGCAATTTTCAGGCAAAAGCATTGCCCTCGAGTAGAGCCTGAATCCCCAGCAGCTTCGTCTAATCTGGTACTCTGGCCAAGAAATCGGAGACCATGCATTCCTTTTCTAATCCTGCAAGTTGGATGGTCCCCTTACAAAAGAGACATTTAGAACAATACTTACACACCAGGGGGGTTTTGTCTTTTTTTAAACCTTCATAAATTCTCTGACCTTTGTTTTGTAAAATATCCCTGAATGTAGTTTACTGTACATTGATTTTAATAAGTATTCTCTACAGAACAATATGTATAATGTTGGAAATGGTATAATACAATTTTCCTCCACTGAAATGTTACAGAAAATTGTGCATTTTATACTGATATGTGCCACATCAATAATACAGTTTTTATATCTTATTTGTAGCTATTGATCTCAACAACATAATGAAAAATTGATTGCAATGAAGTGCACTACTTCTTAAGTGTAAATTTCAATGTCAAATTATTTTTATCTATGCCTCCCAATTATAGATGAAGCTTATACATTTATATACGTTTGCTTTTACAAAACTCTGGATCAGTAAATTAGATATGACAAGAATCTACTGGGTCAATAGAAACCTTGCTGCTCTCACTAAAATATGATTCCAAAATTAAATACACTAGTTCCCTTTCTTCATTATAGAAAGAATTAAAGTTTCTGTATGTGGTATCACCTTCCTGGGAAATTTAACAATTTGAAATAGGGTCCTAAATCTTAAGGGGATATGGACACACAAAGTATTTTATTGTATGGGAAACCACTGAAATTCATGCACTCACTCTGGAACCTACATGGCAAAGTAAAAAAGAAGCAGCATATTCTTTTGTTATCTCTTGAGACCTTATTATTTTTGGGGGAAAATATTTGTGTTTGGGAAAACCTTGTTATTACAACTGACAAAAAAATGCGAATGGCTTCCATACTAGGTGAAGGGGAGACAATGCTTTCTACTCTCTGCATTGGAAAGATAGAGTTCTGTAGAATTCTGCAGATTTCTGCACCTCCTTCGTAGCCTTTTGGGAAATCAGACTATTCTTCTGCTGGATCACAAGCAGAGGTTATCTCCAGAGAAAGATCATTCTGCTTTCTGCGGACTGGGGCACTTCATGCAAAATTGCTTCTGCTTGTAGAACTGCTTGGAAAAATAGCAAAGATATCGCCAGTTTAATTAGACACACTGAATATTTCATAATCAATGGAGTTAGGCATCCAGCTAAGCCAGTCTGCCTGGTTTCTTCACTCAGTGAATAGACAGGGGAACCTCTGAGATGGTTAGTTCAGACTAAAGCCTGTATTTTAGGTCCTATGGTTGGAGATGATGAATCTCACCAGAAGAGTTGGCAATGTTGGCTTGCAATGATGGCATTGTCCAATCACTATCACATACTTAATATTATTTCAGTTATCTCACTGTCATGAAAGTAGATTTTGGAAATATTTGTAGGACTACAGCTGCAAAAACGAGATGAGTGGGTTTTTTATACCATTGAATAGTGTGCCAGTTCTTCAGTTTCTCAGTACAGAAACAAAAGTGCAATGCTGACTGGGGAATGAAGAGGGAAAATATGTCTAGGGAAGATAATTTATAGCAATCTGCCTCTTTTAGCACTGCCTATAAAAGGAACTTGCCCAATACCTGGAGATCATCTCAGTCATAATATGGTGTTCAGGATATATTTTTTTCCTGTCCTTACAAAATAATATCCTCTCTCTGCTTCCATATCTGTTTCTCTTAAAGGGGTATTATCATTTACCTTCCTCAGAACAGGGGAGTTGGTTACATTTGTTGTGACCAGTTGCTGAAAAGGGAGTAAAAAGCCGTTTCACACACTGTAGTAAAAAGAAAATGCATTTTCTCATGTATTTTGTACCTCATACTTCTCCAGACAAAATGTTTGACAGTTAGGACATCAACAATACTGCTTCCTATAAAGAATGTCTCATTTTCATAAAGGTTGTGTTCTTGCTGAAGTCTATTCTATAGTGGTAGTATTTATAAGGTCTCTTCCTCCTGCTCAGCTGCCTATGTTCATGGCATTTGTTGGCATTTGATCCTATCCATCTTTCAAATTTGGTTGGTATCTGTCATGGGTTCAGAATTGATTGGAAATCAAGTTGAACATATGACTTGAGCATGGTGGCTATTGTTTGCAGGAAGGCCTGATAAATATCTGGTCTGAGATGATGAGAGCTTTTTTCCCCCTTCATTGCACAAGTCAGATTTTGTTACAAGCTGACACTGATGAGTGACTGCACTCTCCCGTGCCAGACAGGTAGTCACTTTGACCCTGTCCTTAGGTGGGCAGTTGGTCCACAAATTGAGGATATTCTGACAAAGAAAATGTCAAGCAGTATTTCAATGAAGGCTGGCTTTTATTTTTTCTGTGCATATGTTTGAAGATGGAGTTTTACAACTTTGCAAATTCACTTCAAGACATCCTGAAGCAAGTGTCCTGTGAATTTGCATATTTCATGACAGATTTTTAAATACAGCCCACATAGGAACTTAAAAGCTATGCAAATCTTTGAAGAGAAGAAGATGATACTCTTACCCATTAGATAATTATTGTTATTACAGTTACTGACTAATAATCAATGAAGGCTTCAGTGTGAGCTGGACTACAGGAAGGATGCAGCGGCATACCCATGTAGGAAGAGGACTTTTTCCTGCCACTTAGAGTCCTGTTCTTCTTCATTTAATTCCAGGACATGAATAGGCTCTGTGCGCCTAAAATACTTCTTCCTGAGAAGTTAGTCTGAGCTATATTGCCACCCACATATAAATCAGCCAATGGGGAAAACTTGAAATAAATCGCAATAATCATGTAGTGAAAGCTAAGATTATTTCCACACGACTCTTTGAAACCAAAGTGTGTCATACTGAGACCAGGCTGAACAGTGCTTCTATCACCCTAATTAACTTACTGATATTTCAAAGCAAAGAGCGTGTCAACACAGCTGTATGAGGGATGCACATAGATGAGTATTTGGAAGAACTACAAAATACTGAAACCAAATAAACTGAGGTGGAAGCTGGAAAGTTCCAGAAAGAGGCCAAGGAAAAGCTACTTGACTTAACTGGGGAGGTGTCATTTGCAATACTGCTCTACTGACAGATGGACGCCCAGAATTTATCTAAAGTAAAATAAAAGCAACCCATCAAACACTTAAACAACTGTGTAGGTAGCGGATGTGGTAAATTCATGTTTGTAAAAAGGTAATTATTTAAATGGATGCTCCTCAATTAAGGAAGGTTAAAAATAGCAATTGTAGTTAATGCTTTATTATTTATTATATAATGCAGCTTACTTGCAGGCTGAGCCTATTGAGAGAGCTGGCATTGGCGTCCTGCATTGCTTGACCAACTGAGAACACCAACGAAAGCTCAGCCACAAGGCTGACAACTGCAGCATCAAGGTCCTCTGAGAAGGCAGTTGCCCATGTGAAGGACAAAGAAATAAGGAAAGAAATATCCAAACCCTAGTAAATTTGTGGTGAACACTGTGAAACACCTATCAGAGGAAAAAAGTGCTAATTTATGCTTTTGAAAGAAGGTCTCTTTTCACTCCCTTACCCTTTTTGTAAGACAACACTTGTTGGATAATATGATACAAGCAATCATCATGTCTCCTTAAACTTTCTATTGTATGTCAAAAGTTAGTGTGACATATAATGAGCTGCTAGAAGGGGTGTAAATGTGTTGATTTACACATCATCAGATTACTTGGAGGCATACTTTACATAGCTCGTATATTGGTTTATTGCAGCATTTTACACAGACAGCCACAGGCCCTGGCTGAAATACTTTGAGAGAAGTCTTGCTTCCTTCTGATTTAGTGATAGAAGTAGTTCATCTGTTCATGAAATGATACAGCTCAAGCCAAGGCTGTGATATAGGAAGACCAAGAAAATTATATTGTGGTGACTGAGGGAACTAAATGATTGTTTACCCAGCTAGGGTTGTTACAGCACAGTTTGTCTACAAAAAGTCAGCAACCTATATGGCCAAGTGACAGAAAATTTTAAAATTTACTTGGTTCATTGTAGTTCCCCTGAAGGAAGTCTAGCAGTTACACCAACAACACCAGGGATTGTCTGTGTAAAATTCACCTGCACAACTTCAGTACTGCAAAAATGAAACATCTGCTCTGGCTACTTATACTAGGTATCTCCAGTCAGTGGAGAGGGGCAAGTATCTTGAAGAATCATCTTCATACATTATGGACTGCCCTCAGGAGGCGTGGTCCTATTGGTCACAAAGGGCTTCTTGACAGCTATTTGAGACCAGATTCCTTACTATGCCTATGCTTTAAGAAGTTTCACTCAGGGTGTAATAAAGAGTGTTAATAGCATATTTATGTAATATGCATGACATGTCTAGGTTGCCAAATGGAAGTAAAATGTTATTTTTCACTTTAACATTCACTGATGTGATCTATACACCATGAATAGTGTTCTACTATGTTCTCTGCTGTTTCAACAGCACCATTGTGTGTTGTAATTAGTTTGACATTGTTGTTTCCCATCGATGTAGTAAATCACTCAGCAATTCTTTTGCTGGTTGCCCTTACACATCAATGTAAGTAGCAGTATTAGGGAAATATAGTGAATTTCCAGTTTTAGGTTGTAAATATAGGACTTGGTGAAAAATATTTCTGTTCTCTCTTACTCTGGTACATCCTTTAGGAGAGGGAGTTAGACTGTGTTGTTTTGCAGGGCTATGTTGTATCTGCAGAAGGAAGCATTCAATGATTTTACAGTTGTATATCTGATCTAATTTTACTTAATTTAACTTAAGGAAAAAGGAAGTCACATAATGGCCTTCTATCCTTATCCATAATTTATCAGACAGGACTAAAAAGAGTCCTCTACTTCACAGCATGCTACAAAAACTGATTTATATTTTACAGAACTTTTAGCTGAACTTTCTACTTTTAGTTCTAGAATTTCAGTTCTGTCTTCACTTGTCCGTTAAGTGTCTTGCTGTCATATATTTTGATGTAGTAAATGTCATGTAAGTAAAAGAAAATGAGCATTTTATTAAGGTAACTGAAAAATGTGGCCTAATACTTACTGGGAAAACAACTGGGGATCTCTGAAACCTCTTGCAACTCAAAACTACTTTTTCCCCCTTTGAGAATTCTCTTTAGAACTGTAAGTTCAAGTTTCATCAAAGTAGTATTTATTTGTATAAAACTGTACACCAGATGTCTGCAACCATGAAGCCTATAAAGTATTTTGTTGCCAATGTGACCCTGATGGTTTCAACAATTATAAACTGAAGCAGGTCCGTTTACACAAGACTTTAGTGTTAAACTGTATGCAAACAAAACTATGTGGACTCAGAGTCTCTAAGACAGACACATCCAGTTTCACAAATATTCCAGCAAATGAAATCTTAGAACTTGTAATCTACTAAGTATAGCACAAAGAACATGAAAATCACGATGCAGTAGTACTTAGCACTTATATATAGCACTTTACATCTTCAAAGTACTGTGCTAACAATATCTAATTAATCCTCCTCAACTAATTAATCCTTTCCAGATCAGGAAGCTGAGACACATTAATTACAATTATTATTTATGTACTTATATAGCACCATAGGTGTGCATGCCACTTTACAGACTTATAGACCAGTCCCTCACTATTATAAGCAACTAAAATTTGTATTTAATACTAATAGGAGAAACTCATGGCATGCAGTATTCGGAGGGTAGACTTTCCTTGGAAAACTTGACAACTGTGCACCAGATTATGCCATTAGATTCATCCATAAGAAAATATAGTAAAAGACAGCTGGATATAAGGATCTATGTTGTCAATTTTTTTTGTCCTTTTAAAAAATTATTTTTAACAAAAAAAACCAAAACTGTTTTGCATGAATTGTTTTTCAAGAAGGTTCAGAACGTGTCCAAGCGTCTCAGTGCACGATTTATCATCAACTATTATGAATAGTATCTATGATGTTGGTAGATTCTTATGTTGTGTGTCTTACCTATTATGAAAAATGAAGATGCTGAAACAAGGAATGGCTCCATTTTGTGGACAAAATATTTAAATGCTTATGTTTGCGAGTCCTTTCTAAAAGGTAGTCTCAATTGCTTCAGATTTTGGGTTATTTTACTGGAGACCTAGTTCTATTCATAGTGCATAATTTCTCAGTGCGGCATAAAACAGAGTTGATAAAAGAGATTATTGATCATTAAGTTAAAAATTACATAATCTGTAGCACGAGCGCTTAAGTAGAAGTAGGATTAAAATTAATGATTCCCTGGTTCCCAGCCCATTGCACATTCCCTTAGATGAAGGAATATTATGGGGAAAATAGAGAATATTTTAATGATGATCAGAGTATGACCTATATCCCAATTCAGTTTCTATCCTATCCAGACAGTCCTTGCTACTAGCAGGACACCATGCAAAGAAGTTCAAGGACTTTGCCGGGAATGAGCTCTAGTAAACAAACCTTATACAGGAAAAATAATTGTTGGCAACTTGCAAGATGGTTCAAATCTGAGCAGATTGCTCCTTGTAGAGCAATAGGTTGCTATAATAAATGTAGGACAAAATCCCTTCAATGTATTATGGATCGTCTAAAAATGTCTTCAGAAACAGTCAGAAAAATGCATGTAAGGGAAAATATTTTTTAGTCTGAATATGTGCACTCATATCACAACGTATGATTTTTGCTGCATTTTAATCTCAGACTTCAAGTCTATATTTGATGTAGTTCTATGAAATTCTTCATATCAAGTAGATGGAATAAATCTTGTCTTTTAGCATTTCCTAGGCTGAAGGGGTTAGAAAGTATATGGCTCAGTCCTCAGCGAATAAGCTGTAGCAAAAAAATTAGAAAAACTTTAGATTTTTATGTTTGTGTATTACATATTCACTATTCTAAATTATTCACCACAGTTGTTCTTCTGACAACAATTCAGAAGCCACTCATTTTATATATAGGAAAATGGGATTCAACTTTTGAGCCAGTTAATTGTGACTAGCTGTGCTGCTTCTATGTTATAGCTCTTGACCAAAAGTGAAGAACACATTTTGTTGTTTTTTTCCCCCTATCTGAAACTGTAAGGCTTGTTTAGGTAGGGAGAATGTAATTTCCTGAACTGGCATTTGTCCAATATATGTGGTTTGACCTCCTTCTAATGGAGATTTGTTTATTTAAAGCAGCAGGACACAATCAAAGACCAAGTGTATTTTCAGAGGAAGAAGTGAGAAAGTGAAAACAGGGAGCACCAATAAAGAATTCTAGTCAGGAATAAAACACCTAAAAGTGTATTGAAACAGTGTTCTGCAGTGCTTCAATTAATCCCAGGCTGCTTTAACTCATGCAACTGCTACTTACAAGACAAATAATATGAGCTGACGCCAACCAGTCTCATGTTTTCATTAGGATAAGCCATTATTATAGAGTGCTTCAGATATATTGAGTGACAGTGAACTTTCTGCTCTCAGGGTGTTGTGGTGCAGGGCTTATTCTTCCCATGGGCTCAGGCACCTAGGTTTAAGCCTTGCTTTAGGTGCGTGCAGAACCTCCACCACCAAGTGAGGTTTAAATGAGTAGCAGAATGTCTGCCAAGCAAGTGAGGTATAAATGAGTAGCAGTTTATTGAGGCTGGGAATAAGTGTGTTTATGTCACTGACTAGTTAAATGGGAATGCCTTAAGAATTAGAGTGTGATTGGCAACTTCGGGCTGGACTGAAGATGACCTCTTCTCTAGGCTTTTAAGGCACCCAGCTTGGGGAAAAAAACCAGCACCTGTGTTTTTCCACCTACTGCTTTAAACCATAATGTTTCAGCAGGCTCAGATGAAATCTACTTTCCTCTAGCTTTCCATGGACCTAATTCAAAGTTCAGTGATACTTTACTCTCATGAACTTTCTGAATGACTGAGAAAGCCAATGCTAAGGAACGCACAAATACTCCTTCCCCACTCCCCTGTCCCCAGGAGCTGAATATACAAGTAGCTTTCACCATTATCAGGAATGAAAGTCCTTATTATTTCCTTCAGTCAACAATGTACATGTATTACTGTTATTGCACATTTTTAGTGATAGTATTCCAATGCAAGAATTCTCACCAGTCCTAGTCATAGATCACATTAATCTAGCTGAGCACTATTATTGCTTTGTTATTTAAGCTTTCTGAAAGCAACCAGCTACAGCAGGATGAATTTCACTGCAAATATGTGAACAAACTCAAAGACAGACACCAAAGGAAATGCTGAATATAGTGCAGGAACTGAGAGATTACTTTAGTCAGTGACTATCCAGGTATATATCAAGAATTTGGAGCACTGTATCTAATGACACCTGAAAATGGAAGAAATGTATGAAGTATGATTGGAATTTGTAGGAAGTCTGGAAGACAAAAGAGCGTGCAAAACTGGATATTGCACTGAGATTAGGCTGGTGGCTGCAGGTCAGATGCAGAAGACTGGGCGATGGAGAGAAATGACCAATTTAGAACTGTAAGGAAGAGAAAAGCCATTACTGGTTTGTGTAATTAAAGGTGACATGGGGAACCACCAAAGGAGGAAGTCCCTAGCCATATGATTAAGGTGATGTAAGATTGATAGAATGAAAAGGGCACATGAAGACAGGTCAACTTTAACTTGTTCTTGCAACCAGTAGTGCTATGTTTCAAGGCAAAATATCTAAAGGTGGACCTCTCTTGCCACAAGTCAACTGTTTGAATAAAGGCAACTCGTTCACTCAGGAAGGGGAGTCATATCAATAAAAAAGGAGAAATAAGGAAAGAAAAGGAGTTCTGAGGGTTGGATTTTTTTTCTGTGAATCTGCTCCTTTTTTAAGCTGTCAGTCATGAGCTGTATATGAGAATTTTAAGAATATATGGGCAAGATGACCCTCTGAAGATGTCAAGTGGAAGCAAGAGTTTAGGTTGTTGTTTTCTGCCTCCTTTCCTCCGCTCTGTCTTCCTCTCCATTCCTTCCTTTCTCCCTCTTCCCTTCCTGTCTTTCTCATTTCCTTTCTTTTCCTTTCACTATAAGCTCATACTGTGGAGTTTTTGAACAGCATGGCAACATGTCATCAAAAGCAGCAAGCTTGGAGGCAGTGCTCAGGTCATTCTCCCAACCTGCTCAATGAAACCAGCTAGTTCCTGTGCACTGCTTGCTGACAGTAGCTGATTCTTTGTTGATAAAGAAGGGTCAACATATATAATCAGATTTGTGCTATTCCTTCCCATGATCAAAAGCAGGAGGTTCCCTCTTCCCTCATTTGAAATCTTTACTGAAGTACACAGTCAGCAAACCTCCCTACTAAGTGCCTCTGCAATTGTTATAGGTTTGCAGATTTTTTCTTTCCTCACTCACCTCTACCAACTTAATAAAAACTGAAGCTATGGGTTTCTATCAAAGCTCATGCAGGAATGAAGATAAAAGGAGGATTCTTTCTCTGCATAATTCCAATATTGATGAATTAAGGCCTAAAATGCCTTTTTGTATTTCAAAAAGCATTCAGAGTCCATGCTTAAAATCGAGATTAGCTCCATCAAGAAGCAGTAAATTCAGCAATAAGATTTAATCTCTGTGACACTCAAAAGACAAGATTCAATTATATTGTGTGATCTTAATTGAATTACAACCCCCCCACCACCCGAAAAGTAATGACATTATTTTATATTTTCCCCAAGCCCAGCTTCCTTGGATTGAAAAGAATGAAATAAGCCATGGTTTGAGAAAAATATGTTTGTTTTCGCTGCCTAATAATTCACAGCTTTGAGGAGAAGCTAATATCCTTTAAGTAAAAGACTAATATCCATCTCTGGAAGTGCTTTTTTTGACCCATCTGGTTTGTCAGAAAAGTCTCCTACCTCTGATATTTATACAATATCATGCAAATGTCAAAATCTGAATGTCATCTTCAAAGACCCTTTTATGTCAGGCAACCCCTTTATAGGGAAAAAATAAACAATTTTATGTATGCATGCTTGATGCCAGTCCAATTAATAAAAGCCTTTTTTGCTATGCTTGGCTACAAGCAAGTTTCTCTTTTGAAAATGAACAGAGGGAGAATGAGATAAAAGGTCTGTATTGTTTCCTTGCAAATTTTACAGTTTCATTTTTAATTTGTGTTTGGATGTGAGGATCTTGGTGCAGATGGTGTGATAGTCCACAGTATGTTCTGAGAACCTGAAATGATAACAAAGATATGCAAATTGAGAGGGTGCTTTGGATGAAAGCCAGGATATCCAATTTCACAATAGCTGAAAACAAATTGATGTGCCCAGCAAACTACACAGAGTAGCACTAGGAAATGTAACAGTGCCAAAACAAATTATATTAATGACCTGACCATTTTGTTGAATTCTATTGGCTAGCTTAATGTTGGTTACATTTGTCTGCGTTGGCACTTCATTTACTGCACAAAACAACTTTTGTAAATGAAAAAAAAACAAAAAAAAGAAAAAAAAAACAAAAAAAAGAAGCACTTAATGAAAAATCAATCTTGGTAATTACAGAATAAAGTTATATAGGAATTATTTTTGCATCTGAGAAATGTCCACCATATTTCATGTGAAACAAATTGAAAAAGTAGATAATCTGGAAATTCAGAAATAAGATTTGGAATTATTTCTATGAGGAAGCACATATCTCATGCTCTTTAATATTTCAGTCTAGATCAGCATTACATTTGGTATTAACAAAACAAATTATAGCATTTCTATTGTTTGATAGAGAAACATAAAGGAGTTGCTTTCAAAGAAAATATATTGGTGTAAAGCCACTGTCTGAAGTACTTCTGAAACAGTAACGTTATTCACATTTTTGCCAGTGTTAAAATGAGAACCCGAGCCCTTGGCTGTCACTTCTATCTTCCCCTTTTCCTTCCTTTAAATGAAAGATTCCTGTCTCCAAGTGAATCACATTAAACAGACTTTAAAAAATTGTTCCTCTCCTAAACTATGCTTAAATAGATGAGAAAAAAAAGTCTGTCACGAATATTTGTAGATTGACTGTGCATTAACAGTTCATATATTATTATGTGAATATCTTCCTTCTATTTAGAATACAAAGTCAAAGACACTTTCAGTTTTCATAAAATCATATATTCAAAATGCCGTGAATTGAATACACCTTTCACATATTTCAGTACTCTGTACTAAATAATATGTTTGAACTACCCAGATCCATAATCTGAATATTTTTAAGGCCTGATTTTGGATTTGATTCTAAACAGATGAAAATTTTTTATTTACAAATACCATAACTAAATTAGGCCTAGTAGTGGAAAAAATAAACCAAGTTTTGATGTGCTTCCCCTGCAGTCAATAGTCTGCTTCCCCAGCTGGCACAAGAATACTGGGGTTTCAATGGAGAGATACCAATCTAAGATGTTCAGACACCAGCGAACTACGTATTTTTTTTTCATTTCCAGAAACACCACTAATCCTTGGTTCACCTAAAAAAATCTAAGGGCATTTTATAAAATACTAAATCAAAATAAAAATAATGGCAGATGCACACCCCATCTCCCCCACTTTGTGTACTACTGTAACTTAAAGGTGTTATGAATTGGTATCATATATTAAAATGAGAAGCTGTTACTTATTGCTTGCAACTTTATTTTAATCTCTTACAAGAATGAAAACAAATACTGGCAGGGAATTCACTGAACGTTGAAAATGAAGACAACGTGCCTCAACTCTTCAATGTCACCTATTGTAGATACACTTATATTTGTCCTAGTGCCACAAAACTGTTCTTGGGAAAAGCACTTCCAGCCATATTTTGCACTTTTGTTGACTTTAGCCTTCCTTGTGCAGAATCTGTAAGTAAAAAGTAGGTAGTTCAAGAAAATGTCAATACCCTAATTACAGTTATTGCAATTTCACAGATAAGGATAAAACAGACCTGCACAAAATCAACCCATAAACAAACAAAACCCCCCAACCTTCCACCCATCCAAAAAAAAAAAAAATCCCAAAGAACTGAAACCCCTTTGGTACAAGGGTTTTTTTCTCATATTCTGTTTCTTCTTCAAAGATCCCAGAAGTTGAATCCAGAAAGATCCTTTACAGATGGATTTGCCCTGGCTGACAGAGAGCAACGTTTCAGTAAGTCCTGCAACTCACTCCTGCACTTGGTCTAAGACGTGGGAGATTTGTCATGGGAAAAAATGGATGTGGAGTTATGGTCATTCAAAGTGGAATGAGGTGGATTGGGTAAAAAGAACTGAGAAAAAGGGAAAAGGTCAAGTAATCTGCTCCTTGGTCCTAAGGGACTTACACAGAAAACACAGGCCAGGTGTATAGCTCCTAGAACAACACTTTTGGGGAGTCTGTGGTTGAAGCTGATAGTCAGAGGTTAGCTGCCATGAACAAACAACAGGTTTAAAAGGCCTCATGGCCTCCCCCTTTGAAAAAAAACTCCAACCCTGTGACAGGGTAGCAACCACATACATCCCCAAAAAAATGTGTGCGAATGACCCACATCCGTTCCTTGAGCCTTCTCCTTTGCTTGTGATAACAGGAGGAAGTGATCTGGTTCTGTGGTTTTTACCTTGTCCAACATTCAGAATGATTCACTGAGTGAATATGGAAGATTTTAAAGATAGGGTAAAGGTTTCTTTACTTGGTGGCATGCCCTGCATGAAAATGTCAAAGTTTCCTCTCAGCAGATTGGACATGGGAGATGATAACACAGGTCCCCCTGGGAAGTCCCTATAGGCTCATATGACTGATCTGGAGAGACGGAAGACAAATTAGGGTTTTGGTTTTTTTTTTTAAAAAACACCTCAAGAAAAATGTACACACTCTGTTTAGCACTAATTACATTTTTAAGGTCCATGTCTCCATTTATTTTGCTTTTTCCTTTATCACACCAAGAGTCCGTGTTCTCCTGAGCGTATCTGTGCCAAGGAAGAAGCGGAATAAAGGGAATGGAGTTTATAAGCTTTAATGTCGTTCACCACTTCTTATTTGAATTGTGGGTTTTAGTTAAGAAAGCCACAAAGTGTAAATCTACTCTTTGCTTACAAAAGTGCTAGAGTTACCTGGCAGTGGCAACAATGCAATGAGTTCTGTGTCCAGCTTTAGGATCGGCTTGGCAAAGTGGGGCTGCACTGGAGGTGCAGGCGCTGCATAGGGGGCAGGTCTGCAGGTCCTCCCTATGCAGCAGATTACACCTAAGTGCTACCGGGACCTGCCCCTGTTGCAGAAGGTGCACATCAAAGGGCAGGTCCCACCACAGCTGCTGGAGGAGAAATGCCTCCTCCCCACCACAGGCATGAAATCAGGTCAGAGAGTGACAGCCTCAGCTGAGACAGTCCCTGCTTTGCAGTGGCAGGCTGGAAAACCAAGACTTTCAGTGGAAAACTGGGTGCAGCTCCTTCTTGCATGAAATGTGTAATGTCTCTTTTTAGCCGCACGCTCTCAAGCCTGAGGTGCTTGTTCCAAACACTCCCATCTCCCACTGACTTCATTCCTCTGCGTTACTCCCACACTCTTCTCAGAAGGTGTGCAGTGCTGTGCCATTTATATGTTGCACACAATGTGTCTGAGAGCATAAGTTTAGCTTTTCTGATTAGGCACCGTGCTATTTTAAAAACGTTTTTTCCACAGCAAGTTGAAGGTGTAAGTGTGAACTTGACACACATTTGTCAAAGGAAATGATAATAATATTAATATCCTCACAAGCAATTAATAGCTTTTATTAACTGATGTATCTATGTAACAGCAAAGTATACATTTTAGATGAGCCTGGAAAATGACCCTTGGTAAAAACCTTGCTAAAAGGAATACCTTGGAGCTGTCCATCAGTTGCACAGACGCACACAAATCCTGAGCAGCGAGGCAATGTACTCTCCATCTTCATGCATAATACATACAAAATAGGTGAAGTGGTATGTAAAGTGAATTTTAATTGGTTATAATTGTCATTTCATTTAGTAAAGTATTGTCTGGAGACCAGGATATCAATTAGCACTCTATGGACTCTGTTACTTATGAAAATATGCATATATAGAGATGATATGCTCTAGCAGCAGATATACTTTAATTAAGAAAGTGGTACAGTAAATTAAAGACCTTTAAAGTATTAATTAATTGGTGTATAGATCAGTTCTGAGTTTCAACTTGCTAAAGTTAGAATCACTGTACCTGATTTAAATGAGATGAGAAAGAAATGTGCATTCTGTGTTGTTACTAGCTTTTTAAAGGTGCTCATTGCCAGAACCATGTTAGCTTAAAGACGAAATAAATGTATCTCTTCTCTATACAGCACTGAAGTTTTATTTTAAGTTTGAGCTGTTTAAAGTTATCATTTTTTCAAACTAAAATATCAACCAGAAGTGTTTTGTCAGAAGTCTTTATCCTGCTCTTTGTCTATATGTCCTTCATATCCCTTATTATTAATAAACACCTTGGCGTTATTAAGCTATAGAGAAGTGACTGATGTATTCCACATTATTATTAAGTTGTTCGTAACCCAGGAGGTATGTTGGTTTGTTTTTTTTACCTTCTTCTTCTCCTTTTCCATGGGGGATGAAGAGGGACCTGTCCCTTTGTAACCACTTGCTCTGAATGACTTTTATACCCAATATAAGTGAGAAAAGAGGATGAATGTCACCCCTCTTCTCTTTCTCCTCCTGTCGATGCATACTCCTTCTTTTGATTGACAGCTACTAATAACCTTCCTGCCCTAAGTGCCATGGAGACACTTTATTAGGACAAACAGCCAAGGAAATCTAGGAATGAAGCCAAGCCTGCAGTGAGTTATTATCGGGCTTGTATTTATCTCAGCTTTGTAATTTTTTTCATGTGATATGCAAATCCTGAAATAGATCTTCCTCTGTTGAAGGACAGGTCCCTCTGTTAATTGATCCACTGAGATTCAGCCTAACCTCTTTTAGCTATCAGCCAGGGAAACAGGCTACATAAAAGAGACTTAGGGCTGTATACAGTTCACATAAATTCACTGTGCATTCTACAAGGAAAACTTCCTCACAGAAAATGCATTTTTAGTTCCTGAACATATTTTACATATCAGTGTTATCTGCATAACAGATCAAACTGATTTGTTTATTTGTTTATTAGGTATGTATGAGGGTACACTCTTATAATCAAATGTGATTTTAGATGGAGCTTACTTTTTTCTGGAATGATACACCACAAACATGTATTGTAAAAACACATTAAATGAAATTCAGACATAATGAAAATGCATTTGTTCAAAACCACCATTAAAAAAAAGAGCTACATTACAGAAACACTTTATTACTGAGCAATTTGACTGTTTGGGAATTAGCAACACAGGTGCATCTCCCACATGCCTTGAGATTCTGCAAACATTTCTTGTTTCTTTGTAGAGATTTGCAGCAAACACGTAACATTGATTCAAATACGTTTTTAATAGCATATTAATAACAGCAACAGGATGGATTTACTTCTGCTTTGTCATTCTATAGATATAGGTCCATTTAGTAAGCAATTTATTTGACAGAGAGCAGAATTGGTAACAAAGGAAAATGTTTGTGGAAACACTAATAATAATAATAATAACAATCATAGTAATATCAAAGAGTCCAGAATGAAAAGGGATCAGGATTAAAAATGGTATTATTTTTAGATTTCCATAGCATATCTCAGCCATAAGAATCCCGAGGATCTTCATCAACCCCTCATATAGTGACACCAGTACAAGTATAACTATCACTGAGATAGGGAAGATATCCCTAAGAAGGGGCAAATTTGGAGCTGGGTTCAAACTCTGCTGAGCGAACTGGCATCAATAATGCTCACACAGTGTGGGCCAGCTTTCATTCTGACACCTCATCTGAACCACCACAACATGAAATACAGGGGAAATCTATTACCGAAACCTTCCCAGTTTCTCAACCTGAGAGACAGAGCGACGTGCAGTAATGAGGTGTGAGGCATGAAAGCCTGTGCTCTAAACCCAGTTCTGCCCGCCAAATTATGTCATGGCCTTGAGCAAGTAATTTCACCTCTACTACTTTAAAATGAGGATGATAAACCTTACAAGGCTCAGTCTATGATTCTAACTCAGTACGTGTTTGCAAAATGTTTTCAATATGTGAAATGCTTATGCAGGTATGAATAATTTTTGTGAGTACAACCATAGTATCTGGAGTGGGAAGCTCCTGAAGGGGTAGGGTTATTAGTGTTGGCAAGGATGCAAGGAAATCTGCACTCCAACTTAGAACCCAGACCTTTCCTAACACTGAAAATTATAATTTCCACAGCCAAATTTCATGACTTGTTCCTATGTCTCCAGTGAGGTAATGAGAGAACCTAGACAGGAATACTTTTACATGTTAAGGAGCTGAGATCTAGAATCCATGTGCAACAACAGCACTTTTGGACATGTTTGATTCCTGCTAGCTTTAGTCACGTTATGACCCATGCTTATAGCTGATGTGTTTAGGGCTGACAGTGGTGGAGAACACCAAAACTGAGCTTCTAAATTCCTGGGCTGTTTTGTAGTTTCAGAAGTATCTTTGAACTTTAATGTGTTGTTGAAAGTCTAGCTTTTCTGAATGAGGTGATTTAGAGATGGATTTTACAAGTTTAGCTAACTTCTGCTCAACTCCTTTATTCTTTCCATCTGTCCTCAAAGAATTTTCCATCAATTATTGTGTAAAAGTCAATTCACCGCACAAAGCTTTGGTTTGCAAAGCTCAGTTGCCTGTAAGTCGTATATCTGCGGTGTCTTGGCAGTTCTAGATAAAATGTCTGTGGTAAACAATAAATATTAAACATTAAATACGGCAGTACAGCTTGAACAGTGTTAAATAATAATGGATTTTGCAGACAATTACCAAACTGATATTGCAGAACTTTACTCCTTTGTATTTTCTGGTTGAGGTGATTGTGATTAATGAAGATATGAAATAAAATTATCACTCAGTCCTGTTCAGATTTCTTCCTCTTTTTCTTATCTGCCAATTTCACTCTTCCATTTCCTCTTTGATCATTTGCACAATGTTGTGTTAACAGTTTGAAGGAAAAGTCTAGCAAATGACATCACTTCAGGGGCTAGGGCTCTGCAGAGGAGTAAATTCATCTACATGGGATTTTACAGGATTTTAGAGAAAGGGTGGAGGGAGGTATTTCAGTGAAAGTGTTCATGTGGCATTAATCACTAGGTAGTAGGATTTAGAAGATTTTCTCTTCAAAAAAAAAGAAGTTTTGCTAGTAGATTTTCAATCTACTGGGTTTTGACATAAAAATTAACTGTAGAGAAGAGAGAGCACAGCAATTCTCTGAAGAAGAGAAAGCTTTTCTTTCTGTGACTTTGGTTTTGTTTGAGTAAAATTTGTCCAGCTGAAATAAGCTATGTTTTTGTGCCTAAAATCAGAAATTTCACAGAATTTTTTAGAAACAATTCTTTTTCAAGCATGAAATGACAGTAAAAGGCAAACATCTCACATTCCGAGGAATTTTTAATTTAACTGAGTTTTTTTGTACAGATATATCAGGACAAGCAAATAAAATTTCAGCTAAAAAAAGGTATACAAGTAGGAAGTTGGAGTCTTAGAGACATCGTAGTGTATGTACTACAGCAGCACTGAAAGACTACTGTGGGAATATATATTTTGGTATCTTAGATGCCACAAAACCAAGAAATTATTTAATAGAATTTCCCAGGTTGATTCTCTGGGAAAGGTGATTTATATACGCAGTCGTTGTGTGAGAGACTAGGGCTTATTCCTGCAGTTTGCTTTTTAGTATTTTATTTGTTGCAAACTAGCTCACATAATCTGTGATATTTTTAAAGGACAGACAGTGATTTTCGCTCTCTCTGCCTCCTTTCCTCTCTATTATCTATATAAAATGACTTTCCGTATCTACACACATACATGTATATGTATGTATTTATATATAAACACACATATTTGTGCGGAGTATATTTGCTAGCTTATTGTCAATTTCAAATAGGAAACTTATATTGAGTCTTTAATAACACGGTGGGGTGTTTTTGAAAACAGTTGGCAAGGCTCTCCTTACTTCTCTGGTATCACAATTAAGACAATGTTGAATGCTTTGGGAACAGCTTCTTAAGTAGTGAATAAATGAAAGAATATTATGACAAAACAGTGCTGTCTTTGGAAACCTACTAGTAAATAAGATGTGCTAATTTTGATTAATCAGGTTAGTTAGAGGCTATAAGTACATAACAACTTCTAGGAGAGATTAACATCTGAAAAATCACTTTTTCTGGAAATGATAAACCTCACTAATTTTACATTTGTTTTAGTTGGCAGGTAGAGAGCTGGGCAGGGATGCATCATAACACCATCTGAGCTGGCCTGTGGTGGTAGTTTTATTGGTATTGGCTTCAAACCTAAGGCAATGCCAAGGTAAAAGGTAGCACAATTTAATCTGACCAAAGCAAAACATGGTGTATTTTTTTATTGATACTACCTTTTATTTTATATCTACTCACAATAATCTGAGAACAAAGAAACTGCAGGGGGAAAAAAAGGCTCTTTTAAAACCCAGGACATCACAGTAAGACTAGTAAGCTTTCCTTAGTGGACAAAGTGAAAGCGAAATGTTCTAATCCTTAAAGTGGGAGGAAGCAAAGGTTTCTCAGAGTCAGGGCAATACCTCAGGTGACAGCACATAGCCTACAGGCACGTCTATAGGCCATTCCTGGTTTCCTCACACATGCTGTTAAAAGGATGTATTATCCTGAGGCAAAGTTACACTGAAAGAGTTAAAAACCTCTTTAGAACATCAGATGTCACGTCACAGTGCTTCAGAGACACTGCTGAAATGTTGCAATTTCTATAAAGCTTTTTCTTCACTTTGTTTATTTTACCTAAGAAACTATGTGTAAGCCGGATCCAAAACCTGACTCAATCCTCAGCACTTCTCCCTGTTGGTTTTTTTTTAAATATTATTTTCTTTTAGCACTTTCAATAACAAGCTGTAGACTAAGACAAATAAATTTAGTATCCAAAATTGAAAAACATTAAAAATATGAAAATGGCCTCCCAGATTAGGAATATCTTTTGCCAGCTAGCAGTTGAAAATTGGCATAAGTCCATGAATTGATAGCACTGCAGTGATTTACATCATCAAAAGTGCTGTCAAAAGATATTTGGGGCATAAAGGAAGAAAAACTAAATATAAAAAATAAGCACATAAGTCAAAATGAAAATGACGAGCATTTTCACAAAATCCACAATATATAGAAAGACACACAGAGTCTCTTAATTTGAAACAAAAAGGAAATTACAAACATTAATCTAACATTTGAACCGCTATAACTGATGACAGTGCTAAAATAGGAAAGTGAACAAATAATCTTGTTTATGTCAGGATACTATGACCCAAGACCTTTCTCTGCCCTTTGAGAGCATCTCTGTATAAGCAGCTAGTCAGGAGTCTAGCTGAAAGAGCTGTGAGGAAACAGGCTACTGTTAGAGACTATCTCTCATAAATAGGCAGGAACAAGTTTTGGATTTAAAATACAATAGAATCTGTCAGAGGGGAAACTAAAAAAACATTTAGTCTCTGTTTGCACATGCATTTTACAATCTCATGCAAGCTGGCAAGAAAAAAAAAGCAATGTTCTAGCTATCTGAGCCTGGGAGCAGTTGCTCTTGCAAGAACAAGGCAAAGCTGAGTTCTGTCACTATTCACCTTACAAGAACAGAGGAAACCAGGTTGCTAGTCCAGGAGGACAGGCTACAGAGGAATGGCTCCCTGAAGCAACTGTTGTTGCTTAGACCTGACCCCTGAACAGAAGGAAGAACTCATCACAGTCTACAACTTCCTTGTAAGGGGAAGAAGAGGGACAAGCACTGATCTCTTCTCTGTGGTGACCAATGACAGGACCAAAAGTGTCAGGGGAGGTTTAGGTTGGATATTAGAAAAAGTTCTTCACCCAGAGGGTGGTTGGACCCTGGATCAGGCTCCCCAGAGATGCGGTCACAGCACCAAGCCTGACAGAGTTCAAGAAGTGCATGAATGATATTCTCAGGCACATGCTGTGACTCTTGGGGATGGTCCTGTGCAGGGCTAAGGGTTGGACTCTACGATCCCTGTGGTCCCTTCCAATGCAGCATATTCTGTGATTCTTTCCAGGCTGACTAATTCCCAGCCCTAGTGATTTGTACTGATGTAGTGCAGAGCTCATAGTTATGTACAGAACACACTGTCACACCCAGTTCGCCAAATCGCAGTGGTCACCCCAGGCTCTTTGCCCAGAAGAATTTATCCATTTATTGCCTTATGGCTTTTGCCAGACAGAGCTTTCAGCCTGGAAAGGAGCAGAGAGGAACATCCGCCCAGGGCTATATGGCCTTTGGTATCATAGAACCATTTAGGGTAGAAAGGCCTTTAAGACCACTGAGCTCAACTGTAAACCTAACAATGAATGGAAGTTGCATTCACCATAGATCAGTTAATATTTCCTGTTTAGACCTTGTGGGTAAGTCCTCTAGTTGCTTATATACAGATGGAAAATGAGAATAAGGTTCTTTGAAAATGTCCCCTCCAACAAGCCTGACCATTTGAAGGCGGTCTAGCTTGGACAAATGGCATCTTTGCTGGCATTGCCAACACAGTTAATGTCAACTCTAAAAGTTCAATTTAATGTGAACATCTGGACCATTATGCAGATGTTAACTGGAGTGAAACCATCATGCACATTCTGTATAAATAGTCTACTGTGTCAGAGTAACAGCATTTGATTTTTAACAGCCTGAATGCTTTCAGGTTGACCCTTTCCTCAGAACTTTTTCCCAAATATTAACAATCCCTTGTACAATTCCCAAGAGTATCTCTTCCATATAATATATAACTTGTTTAGTTTAAGTTTTTTCACTTCACACACCAACCTTAATTGTTTTTTCATCTGCTGCTGCATCCATCTTGTTCATTTCAGTAGCCATAAACAGCAGAACCTGAAATACAGGCATGTTTCTACAGCAAGGTAGGAATCCCTCTGGCTTATCTGACATGTTCCATGTTGGCTCATCCTAGCTATCATATACTGAAACTGTCAGAAATCACAGGAAGGCCCAAACATATACAGCTTTTCCTATGCTGGACCCCCTATCAAGCCATGATTACTGTCATGAATTGGATGAGTTATAAAAGAGAGGAAGGATTGTTAGGTTTTGTTACAAATAACATATCTGTCAGTGAAGTGAAAGGCATGCCACATCCAAAAAGGTAATGTATGACATGTTTTTCACTTCACTAGGAGGGACAGAGGAACAAATAAACTGCATTTCAGATGTCTCATCTTCCACTCACAATTTATCTAAGCAATTTCCTTGCTATTGTTTTCCATGAGGTGCTCCAATCAACAAGGAAATTGTATTTTAGTGTATTTATACAATGCAATGTGTTGTCTCATGTGCAGTTCTCACCTTTGAAAAAATACAAGTGAGTAAAAGCTAATATAAACAAATGCACCTGTTGTTGTTAATGGAGTCTACAATGAGTCCCACCCTAAAGCTGAGCACTGCAGAACTGCATGACGAACCTGGAGTTTTTAGAGGACTGAAGAATGGTTGCACATTTCAGACACTCCTAGCACCATAAAAAAATATCTCAGTCTTGTGGTAAGAAACCTGTGTCGTCTCAAGGGCTGTTAGACCTGTGGAAAGTTTATTCACAAACCCACTCACTGTCTTTTCTTATTTTGCCCCTCCATTTTTATCCCCACCCTCCTTAGCACAGTTTGCATACTTTTTCCTTAACTTCTGCTATTATTCTATGAAAAGCGATTTAGTTATCTTCATACCTTAGGTGTGTTACTAACTTTCCCCAAAATATTCTATACAACTGTGTTCATAATTGAATAATCTAGATTTCACTTGAGAGGACCAGAGACAGATGATTTGTTTTCAAACTCTTTCTGAAATACAAATGCTACTGTGGATAGAGAACTATGATTCAGAAGCTGCAAGAACCCAGTTCTGATCCCTGGTTTGTGTGCTCTGTTTGGTAACTGTCTTGCTGATAGTAGCAGCATATTAATTCTGAAAGTGATATACTGCTGTCGAGTCAAAGGAAATTATAAAATGGGACAGAGATATAGCAGGTCAATAATACCTCCATAATAAATGTTTCACACTGGATTCCATTATAAATGTCATATTCGGTCTTATGGCTTTGCACAGGAGCAAACTTCATGATTACTACCAGGGTACAAGAAGAAAAGTTTCTGGCAAATATGCAGGCCATTTATCATGACATACTCAAGATATGAAGGATAACAGAACTATGCCAGAACACTGGGCTGCATGACTAGAAAGGATTTTAAAAACTAGCAAAGAAACAAACTGATCTAAAAAAAACCCCCAAAACCATTTTTTAAAAGTATCATTCTGCAGGTAGCTTTTCCTAGGTAATTACTTTGATCATGCGTCAACACAGGCATATTTATTTTTTGTGAGGGAATTAATTTAACTGGCCACTGTAGAAGTTCAACCTGGGTTCTCTTTAACCGTGTTAAAAAGAACTAGGAACACAAAATGTGCAATTCATCTAATTCTAAGGTAGACATTGCAACAAGTTCAGATGACTCACCACAGTCATCTGTACTCTGGGTAGCCAGATCGATTCAATGGGGATTTGTGCCCCAAATGAGTAATATATGAGCCTACCTTCTGTACTGGGGCTGAGTTTGGTATGCATGGGCACTGAGAACCACCATGTCCATGGGGCCTTTTCTCACCACAGTGCAATTCAGCCTACAATATAGGTCACAATCTCTACATTTCTCTTTCTTCATCACCCTACAATTTCTGTGCACCTGCACTTCAAAAATCTAATGACCACTTATGGTCAAACATCCTCAGTGCAACAGGTATCAGAAGAACCTTGTACACGGCTGGAAACTTCCGAAAGGCAGCTAAAAAGAGAAAGGACCACATATGAGGTCCAAGCACTCTGTTGCCTTGGGAGCAATCAGTACCAGAAAGTTTGAAGTTACCAGAGCTGTCTTTCACTGCCTTTCTCACAGCCACAGGCTAGGAAATAACTGGTAGTGTTGGCAACAGTCCTGAAAACTGCTGGCTGACTATTAATGATTTCAGTGTTTTAAACATCAGTTTCTGCTTAATGAGCATCCATTTTCTGTATTTACACCTGGTAACTATTTGACAATGCCTGTATTCAACCAGAGTGAATCAAACCTCCCTGCTTTAGACAAATACACCTTAGGCAATTCAGGTAGGATTCATATGTCCGTCTGTACCCATCTAGAGCGTACCCTCAGTGGGTAGCAACTCCGTCTATAAGTGGAGGGAGAAAGAGAAAGAGATTTTTAATGCTTGATTTGTTATCCTAGGAAACCACCTTCATATGGGATAAATTGCCTTCATGTCATTGACAGTAAAAGGGACTTGGATACTCACTTCAGCTGATGCCTGCAGCTGACTACAAATCAGAGGCTGGTGTCAGAGAGGATGAATCCCATCCCAGAAATGCTGATGACCTCTCAAAAACCTTAAGAAGACAAAGGATTCCTATAGAAAATTATATTGTACTCTGGAGCTGTTGAAAATGAAGCACCATGTGCTGATCAAATTTATTTTTTTACCTTATTTTGCCCAAACCTGTTCATTCCCATGAAAATATAACCCAGATCAAGATTATTATTAACCTCTGTAACCCATGCTAATAGTGGTCAAAAAAGTTAGTCTAACTTAATCACCTCAAGTTTCAGAATGATCCATTGGTCATTGCATTTTTTCATAATTTTCATGTTTTATGCTTTCTTTATTTATTCCATTTTCACATTTTATTTTGTCATTTACAGTCCTTTTCTAATTTTTGTTTTCTCCCTTCCACGCAACAGAGAAGTTTCTCATTTACAAGCTGACATCTGTGGTTTTGAATATTACCTTTTAATGTAAGTTATACAAATAAGATGTGTTTCATGATTTTTCAGTGTACCTTACACAAATCTACCTCATGTAGATTATCAGTTATTCATGGCCCCTTGCCTTAAAAGGTGTCCTAAACATCCAGTCACAATTTAAAAGCATATTATTCTGCCTTATGCACATCTATTCACTGTACCTTTCACAAGCTATTGGCCATTTTTTTTCCCAGAATTAAGGGCTATTGAAGCTTGTGCAACGAGAATTTTGTTCTTCATAACTCATCCTCTTACTTGCTTATGCAATGAAACATTATAAGGTGCAGCTAGTTGCTTCAGAGGACTTACAACTTCACTAGCTGTACAAAGAGGAGGACAAAAACAAGTGAAGAGGAAAGAAAACATTTACAATATAATGAGAAGGTAAATCAACTTGCATTTGCTGCAAACAAGTTGATAGAAAATATCACTAATATTCCCTTCTAGCTGTGAAGATGAGGTGCTTCTACCAGTCTTTTAAAAATTATAATACAGTACTTTATGTAATCTTTTCTTTTTGTTTGAAAGCCCAGACTTTGCATACCTATTTTCTGATCTTTAGACAAATGTTAGAAGTTGGAAAAAAAGCCAGGGTGGAAAGCGGACATAATCAGAATTCCTCCTAGATCTGCTGCCAAACCACTAGACACTTGGTTTGGAAGTTGAAAAACTGTGCAATCCCTCTGTTAATGTAGCTGGAGTTAGGCACATCACTGGTTTGCATCCTACTTTCCTAAGGTAAGAGAGAGGAAGCAGTATCAACATTCTGTGGGAGCATCCAGGATGTCCAATGAGGTGTGAAGCGATAGATTACACTCTGGAAATTATTTTTTCGAGTCAAAAAAAGTGTTACTTTTGTCATCAGAACATTTCTGAGATTTCCCAGTTAACAAAAGCATAAAAAAAATCACAGTGCACATGTTCTGGAGTTAACACTGTGTGCTTATTAATTTCATCCCGCTTACTCCCTTGTGTTTGTGAGTTTTTCCATCCTGGTCTTTAGCAGAGTGCTTTGAGATCTGCAAAACGAAAGGAGGAAGAACTGCTAATTATTATTGTTATTGATGGAAAATTACAATAAGCTTTAGCAGTTTTTGGATCAAAGCTTGAATTACTGAATATACTTTAAAGGTTGTTTTCACTCTCTCTCAATTTAAAAGTATATGCATGCATACATAAACAACACCACAAAGACAAAGATATAAACTGAAGCCTGAGCAAAACTAACAACTTCTCTTTTCATGTATATCTTAAATCCTTGGCTTTATATTTTTTTTTTTGTTTAAATGAACCTTGTATGGTAGGATAAGAAAGAATAATATATGATTAATTTCTATTCTGAAGCCTTGTTTGAAAGGTGCTTTATTTGCATTAGCATTCATAATTACTTAATGACAAATCAGATATGGTTCATTGCTAGTAAGTGTAGAAACATGTTGTCTGAAGGATGTAGTTTAATTAGTATACTCTTAAAAACACGTCCCTCATGACCATTGGATGTAATCATTATTTTATGTATTTAACTGTGAAATTTATGTTTACTCAGCAGGCTAGAAACCATCCTTTTTTTTTCCAAAGCTATTTAATGCAATACATTTAGACTTTAAAGAAACCCACAAAATTTCCCCAACAGCAGGTACTAAATAAACAAAAAAATTAAAACAACTATTATTGCAATGAAGCTGATATATTTTTTTTAAAAAATATAACCAACGTAATATTGCACCCATAAAACATAGCAGGAGGAATAAATATACAGGGAAGCTCATTTTAATTCCTCAGTTAATAACTTAGACGAAGGAGATGCACACTCTCCTAGATCAATGAGACAATTTGGGCATTCTTTTACTGTTGATTAGTGAATGTGAAAATGACCTCATTTCAAGGGCATCGAGCGATTTCTCCTTCTCTGCACTAGTATAACACAAGTGAATACTGTGAACACTTTCTCTACCCAACCTGCTATAGAAACTGAGGATGCCCTTTCCTTGGTGACGCACAGGACAGTGACAGCAATCAAAAATCATTAGGACTTTGCAAAGAGGTCTCTAAAAGTCACATAGGCTCTTTAACAGTAATCTCATTTTTCCTTAAATCTCACCCTGAAAAAGAGAGACCTAATTCACTGAGAATTTCCAGTGGGCTGTAGGAAACCAGTTATGGAGTCAGATGTTACTCAAGCTGCAATCAGCCTCACTTTCACCTGCAAAGAGGCTACAGTTAAAAGAGAGGAAATTTTTCCTCCACTCTGCTGAAATGCATTTTTCTAGAATATTTATATTTTTAGGATACATGCTATAATTAAGGATTTTAGTATACAACTACTCATATTTTAAGAAACTTACTACATAATATACTTTCTACTTTCTATACTTTTTTATTATTTCTGCTCCTGATTCTTCATTGACTTCAGGCTAGGACTGGTGACTTATAGATAAGTGCCTTTTGCCCCTCTAAGTACCAAACCGTTAGATTTTAAAGTATTTTACATTTATCAGGGTTTGCCTGTATTACTAGGCACAGGCATCCTAAAGGGGTTACGGGTGTCTGTGTGCTTTTGCTACCCCTCCTTCCCAACTACTGCACTCACAATTTCTGACTGTGCAGTGCAGTGCCTCCAGTGATCTTCACCTTGTTATTATAACTTGCCTAGAGAAAACCTGGGCTCTAGGCAGGGGTGAAAGGTATGTAGTTTGTGCCTGAACATCTCCCACAGTTGCTATAACTATCTGCCCCTTAACAAGTTATGAAAAGAAGAAAGTGGCTCCTCTCTTTTGCAGATTGTCACTGGGTACAGTGCACTTGGTATTATGAAAGCAGCTCATGACATTACATAAAAAAACAAGTAATAAATGTGCCCATTAATCTTGGGTGGTAATGAAGAACACAGTAAACTTTTGAAGCAATGCTGTTGTAAACATGACAGGATGTTTTAGTACTTACTTGATCCACGATGACATGGTTTTCTAGAGTTTGCTGGTGCATGCTGAATGCCTTTCTTCCCCATTCTTCATATGTAGGCCCTGCACCTGTGTTCTCCCAGAGGACATAAATGTTCTCCCACACTACATCAGTAGTTGGGACCAAGGCAAAACTATATGTATTTTCTAATGCCAGCAAACAACAAATGTGATAAATGAAATGTAAATGAAAACTAATGTATGGGTTCCTTCAAAATCACACAACTGAAAAATGTAAAGCACAGTCATAAACCAAAATAAAAGGTGTTTTGTTGGTTTTTTTCCTTCGTGTTGTGCAAGAACAGCGTCCTTTTCCTTTGCCTTTCACCATATATACCTCAAGTATCATGTAGCAAAACAGGGCATCTTACGCAAATCTCCACAAAGAGAATTATGTGGGGCACTGTCTGAAGGACACTTCATTTTCTGATGAAAACAGAATTTAAAATGCAAGAAAGTGCATTTCCCTAACTGAAAAACAGATTGAATAGTTGAAGCAGGGGTGTGTGGATGAAGACTGTAACTAGGAATGTACAGAGAGCCTGTTGAAGGGGTGGAGGGCAGGTGGTACAGATTGGCAGGATTGTTGGATGTGGGCTGTCAGAAATCTGTATGGAGAGTAGTCATGAAGGAGACAAAAAGTGTTGCTCATATCAGAAAAAACTTTTTGAGGGACAGGATGAATATCATAAAGATTCAGATAAATATTTTGCTATAAACCTTTGTACTTTTGCCTCAGTACTCAGGACATTTTCATATTCATTCTTGCTTTTTTTTTTAAGTTACTAAAATAAATGCAAAAAAGTAAACTTTAACTAGTCTTTTTTTTTTTTTTAAAGTAGAAAAATTAGAAGAAAAAATGGAAGTATGTTGAAAGACACTTAACCTTGTGTCTTTCTTTGTGTTCCTACATGCTTGGGTTTGTTGCTTTTTTTTTAGTTCTGAAGTGGAGGAGTAGGGATCATCCCACACAACAGGAAATGTACATTGAAATTTAAATGAGTCTACATGTCATATGAGTTCAACAAGTCCAAATCCTTAATGACAAAGCATCAGCTGCCTTGCCATGGAAAATTTCCTGTTGTTAGAACTGCAGGTAGTTGGTGATATTTAAAGAAAAAAACATTTTGTTTTCTAACTTCTCATATGTCACTAACAATAAAGGAAATATTTTAAAGACACACAACCAAAATCAAATTAACACAATAACACAGCTTTATGCCAATCATGCATTCATAGAAAAGAACAATAAGACATATTTTTAACAAATAAAAATTCAGAACTCGCTATTGATACTGTCTCACCTGTTCAGAATGATATGATTTGATTGAAGAAAACAAACTGTTCAAGATCAAGAACTGTACTTACAACTATATTGAATATGAAATAGAAAATTTCTAAAAGACAATTACCAGACAATGGAGGCATTACATAAGTTAAAAAGTTTTTATCGGTATTGATGGATACTGAGTACCCTGTCAAATTAACCAAAGCTGTCATATGACTCATGACATTTGCAAAAGAAACCGATGTAATTATAGTCAGTACCTTCTTTATTTAGTGAAAACATGGAATCTTCCATAATTTATCAATAGGATAGTCTGCTTTGCTTCATCAGAGGTGACTTTTCTAAAGATGGTCTCCCTGAAACTGAAAATCACTCATACACTTCGCAGATTTTATCCCCTGTCAACATTGAAAGATAACAGATAGCAAGGACATCTCTTGTACAATTCAGATGTGGCTCTTGGTTGCCAGCAATGGTCCTGCCACTGGCATTTAATGACATGAGCCTCAGGAACATGAAGGCGTTGCAATTTTTTCTATTATTGCTGAAAGAAATCATCTCACAGCAATGCAAAATCAATGCAAAAGCAGAGAGTTAGGGTTGTCAGCCACATGGAAAGTCTGTCTAGTCCTGCCTTGGACAGTGGCACGCAGCAGATCCAACAGGGAAATTTCTCAAATGACACTTTTGCTCCTAAATTTCTCTACATGCAGCAACTTTTGTTATGGGCACCTCGTGACTGAGAGATTGCATTTGCAACCTGTATTTAATGGTTCTTCATGATCTTTTCTACCATAAATTAAATTCCATTTCTTTCCCTATGATGTTAATACCTGTTACACAAGTAGTATGAGACACTACATATTCTTTGTTCTGGCCATTTCAGGCAGCTCAGTGCTCTGATCTGGGTGACAAGGTAGAGGTTGGCCAAAGGTTAGACTTAATGATCTTGGAGGTCTTTTCCAACCTTAATGATTCTGTGAACTTGCCCACTTATTCATGTTGTTTCCTGTCCAGCAATAAATCCAACAAGGTAAAGAGTTACAGTTTTGTGGGACCCAGTGCCTTTTAGGGTTGTTCTTTCGGATCAGAGCTTTACATAGAAAAAATGGTGGGCAGGCCTTGTATAGTTGTACAGTTCCTGGCACAATGATAGTAAGTAGCATGAACAACCTCTGGTTGTGATTACACTGTGCTTTGGTTTGCAAGAACTCATATCCCTTACCAATTTGTTCTACCTCGTTCCGCTGCAGATGCTATTTTCATTAACGTAATTGCTTTATCTTTCTTGAAACTTTCCAAGAAACCCTCAATCACTCTTCAATAATAACATATAGTGGTCAGTTCAACAGGCTAATTACATGATGCAATGCCATAAAAAGTATTTCATTTTATCACTTCTACATTAGTTGCCTTTTCCTTTCACTGAACACCCTCTGCATCTTACTGTAGAACGGAATAGTGAGGACTACCCACTGCTTTTCTCTCTACCACTCATTATTATATATGTCATCTATTCTTTTTGCTTCACACTGAATAATCTTTTCAATTTCTTTTCATATGAACACTCCCTAGCCAGGCCTTTCTTTTTCTACTGCGTCGTTCTGAAATGTGAGTGAAACCTGGTAGAGTATTCAACATGAGAATGTAACCTCCATTTATAGAATAACATTATAATAATTTCTGTATTAGTCTCCATCCCCTTCTTAATATAGGCTAACATCTGAGAACCTTATCAAAAAGTGAAATGTGAAGCAATTAAATCTACAGTATGTTAATCTGAACCTGACAGGCCTATAAGAAAGATATCCTTTATATACAAAAAATAAAACTCACTCTGAATTAAGGGAACAAACAAAAGATGATGCATGGGGAGTGATAAAGAGGATTAATAACAAGAAATGGCTATAAGACCTTCATCACAAAATCCATGAGCTAAATTCTGCTCCCCATTACAACCTCAATGGATACTATGAACATTAGTAACCTGCAATTATGTTGTATAAAGGCTGCTGAGTTGCATTGTAATTAACATCCTTTAGGGTGACCACAGTAATTTTAAATGTTATCGTTGAATATACAAATGAACGTGGAAGGTGTTGAATATTCTATAGCAAAGTTGAAGTGGATGTCGGTTTTATATATTTTTTTTTCATACCACATTGTGATAAGCAGGCCCCCACGGAACAATTTCTCACTCACAGAAATGCAGTGAACTCTAACTTGAATATTGTCCAAATTTTTTTCCAGTCTTGTCCAGATTTACTAAATATTACCAGCTATAGATTTTGAAATTAAAAGGGCAATGTTAAATACCATTATAATTACAGAAGTAACCCCTTCTTACACCACTGAAGTGGGACACTGCTTTGCTTCTAACAAAACTAAGAAGCCTCATGGCTGATGTAAAACTGCATCTTCTTGTAGTGCTGTCTGCTGACAGGAGTTACCAGAAGACCCATCAGAGTGGATTTAGAGAAGAGAGACATAGTCCACCCATACTACTTTTCCTCTCTACAGGTATTCATGATTCTGGACAAAATTCCTGTTGATGGTTTGGAGACAAGAGGTTCCCTTTGCAGTCACCAAACATGTAAGGCAAATCCCATGAACGTACACTGTAAGAATAAGAAGTGCATTGCTAGTGAGTTGCATGGTTGAAGTTCCAAGTTCTCACTAATGGTTCCAGTGGCTGAAAACAAGAAAGGCAAGTGCCAGAAGCTAAAAATTGCAGTAACTTAACTTCCACCTTAAGCTCAAACCT
>VZRE01012527.1:7168-21275 GCA_013396775.1 Cephalopterus ornatus
ATTCCTGCCCAGTTTTCAGCACACTTGAAAACTATAACAAGGCCAAAGTCAGCTCTCCTGAAGTCCAGGGTAGTGAGCTTGTTTTGCGCCCTCCTCACTGTCCGAAGGATCTTGAACTTCAGAGCTTCATGGTCACTGCAGCCCAGGCTGCTCTAGAGCTTCATGTTCCCCACCAGTCCCTCCTTGTTGGCGAGAACAAGGTCCAGCATAGCACCTCTCCTCATGGGCTCCTCTATCACTTGGAGAAACAAGTTGTCATCAACACATTCCAGGAATCTCCTGGATTGCCTGTGCCTGGCTGTGTTGTCCCTCCAACAGATGTTGGGGTGATTGAAGTCACCCATGAGGATCAGAGCTTGTGAACATGAGGCTGCTCCTATCTGTCTATAGAGGGCCTCATCCGCTTGGTCTTCCTGGGTGAGTGGCCTGTAGCAGACTCGCACTATAATGTCACCTGTCCCTGCCCTCCCTTTAATCCTGACCCACAAGCTCTCAGTCAACTCCTCATCCATCCCCAGGCGGAGCTCCATGCACTCTAGCTGGTCGTTAACATAGAGGGCAACACCCCCTCCTCATCTACCCTGCCTGTCCTTCCTAAAGAGCCTGTATCCTTCCATTCCAGCACTCCAGTCATAGGAATCATCCCACCACATCTCTGTGATGCCAATAAGATCATAGCCCTGCAGGTGTGTGCATGTCTCTAGTTCCTCCTGTTTTTTCCCCATGGTGCGTACGTTTGCATAGAGGCATTTAAGTTGGGCCCCCAATGAAGCTGACTTTCTGTCTGGAGTGGCTGGAATTCCTTGGTGCTGCCCTTCAGGTTCTGTCCTGCTGACCTTTGATCCCCCCTCTAGGCTCTGGGTATCTCTTGCTTGCTCTAGCATCTAACTGGTACGAGTGGGATGGCATATCATCCCATACCTTATCACCATTAAACCTGATGATATCCCCCCCTCCCCTGTCATATCTAGTTTAAAGCCCTATCAATAAGCCCTGCATGCCCTTGACCAAAGACCCTCTTCCCCCTTTGACAGAGGGGAATCTTGTCCGAATCCATCAAGCCTGGTGCCATGTAGGCCATCCCATTATCAAAGAAACCAAAATTTTGGTGGTGACAGCAGCCATGGAGCCATGTATAGACTGGGTCTGTCTGTTTCTTCCAATGTCACTGCCTGCAACTGGAAGAACAGAGGAAAAAATAACCTGTGCTCCTGCTTCCCTCACCAGCTGTCCCAAAGCCTTAAAGTCTCTTTTGATCACCCCTGGACTCTGCGTTGTGACTTCATCACCACTCACATGGAGGACCAGCAATGGGTATTAGTTCAAAGGCTGAATCAGGCTAGGAAGTTGGACTTCCTTTTTTCTTAGTAACATTTAAATATTAAACTGGGGAATTCAAATGGACAGATGCACAATCCAGCAGTTTGTGGCTTACTGCATATGCTGCTAGTAAATAATGATCATGTATCTGCTGTTTAATGATTATCTTGATTTCTCTCCCCCCTCTCATTTGTAGATTCTTCATGGATTTAAAAATCAAGTTGGGGATGAGAATTGGAGGCGTTTCTCTGACCAGTTTCCTCTTCCCTTAAAAGAGCGCCTTGCAGCTTACTATGGAGTTTAACCTTATGCACTTTAGCTGCAGTCCCATAATTAGAGGTAAGTACACGAATCTTCCTTGCTAAACAGAGCTGTATAACAAGTCTCCCTTACTGTTTACATTATATGAAACATAATTAATTCACTAGGCTAAAATTTTTCAGATATGTTGGAACCGCTATCTTTCTCTACACACAGTAGTGTATCAAGATAAGGTTGGAAATGTAGGTGTAGCAAAGTGCCTGTTTAGGTTTAATAGGCAAAATGATTATTATAATCCTCAAGCCATCATACTAAAGTTACAGGCTCCCTTATGTCTTATGTATTAGTAGATGATGGATGTGGTCTAAGCCAGGCATATTTGCCTAGGATAGGAAAGCAAATTTGTTAAAACACTTTAGCCATGAGAAGTCAAATACATTCATAACCACATACTTTATGACCTTTGCATTGAATAAAGAATGTTATGCAATCATAGAATCATAAAATATGCTGAGTTGGAAGGGACCCACAAAGATCATTGAGTCCAACTCCTGGCCCTGCACAGGACCACCCCAGGAATCCCACCTGAGAGCATTGTCCAAACGCTTCTTGAACTCTGGCAGGCTTGGTGCTGTGACCACTTCTCTGAGGAGCCTTTTCCAGTGCCTGACCACCCACTGGGGGAAGAACCTTTTTCCTAATATCCAACTTAAACCTCCCCTGACACAGCTTTATGCTATTCCCTTGGATTTTATCACTGGTCACCAGAGAGAAGAGATCGGTGCCTGCCTCTTCGCTTCCCCTCGTGAGGAGGCTGAATGAGCTGCTTCTCATACAGCTTCCCCTCTAGGTCCTTTGCCATCTTTGTTGCCCTCCTTTGGACTCTCTCTCTAATAGCTTAATATCTTTCTTATATTGTGGCATCCAAAACTGTACACAGTACTTGTGATGAGGCCGCACCAGTGCAGAATAGAGCAGGACAACCACTTCCCTTGACCGGCTAGTGATGCTTTGCCTGATGCACCCCAGGAGGGCCAACTCCTGGCTGCCAAGGCACACTGCTGACTCATATTTAACTTGCCATTGATGGGGACCCTCAGGTCCCTTTCTGCAGTGTTGCTCTTCAGCCTCTCATTCCTCAGTCTGTACATACATCCAGGGTTGCCCTGTCCCAGGTGCAGAGTCTGGCACTTGTCTTTGTTAAACTCCATGAGGTTGGTGATTGCCCAGCCCTCTCATTTGTCAAGGTCTCTCTGCAGGACCTCCCTGTGATCGAGGGAGTCAACAGCTCCCCCCAGCTTTGTATTGTCTGCAAAGTTGCTTAGCATCCCTTTGAGTACTGCGTCCAAGTTATTTATGAAGATGTTGAAGAGAAATGGGCCTAAGATGGAACCCTGTGGAACCCCACTAGTGACCACTTGCCAGCCTGATGTTACCCCATTCACTATTACTCTTTGTGCCCAACCTGTGAGCCAGTTGCTCACCCATCACATGACCTGTTTATCTAGCTGTATGCTGGACATTTTGTCCAGAAGGATCCTGTGAGAGACAGTATCGAAAGCCTTACTGAAATCCCAAACTGTCTTCCCTTGGTTAACTNNNNTCCCTTGGTTAACTATGTGGATTACCTTGTAATAAAAGGAAATTAAGTTTACAAGCAGGACTTTCTGCTCTTGAAGCCATGCTGGCTGCGACCCTTGACCGTGTTGTCCTTCGGGTGTTTTTCATTAACTCCCAAAGTAATGCTACTGCATTGGTGGATGGGGGCAAAGCAACTGATATCGTCTGCCTGGACTTATGCAAAGCATTTGATACTGTCCTGCACGACATCCTTGTCTCCAAATTGGAGAGACATGGATTTGATGGATGGACCACTGGATAAAGAACTGGCTGGATGGCTGTACACAAAAAGTTGTGGTCAACGGCTCATTGTCCATGTGCCTCTATACCCCCGCAAGGGTTTTACAAGCCAGCAGGCATTGCTGTGGAGTAGGGAACTTTCTTTGCACCCAGCAAACATCAACCCACAACTTAAGTGAAATACCACTCAATCAGTTTTAAGTTACCCACAAGAGGAAGAAAAGAGAGATTAAGAGAAGAAAGAATAAAGAGAGAAAGAAAAATATAGTTACCACCAAGAGGTCACATGTTGGCAGGTTCCAATGTGTCTCTGTTTATAGAGTTTTGCTACCATGGCCACTCCCTCTAGGAGGGACATTTTGTTCACTGACCATTCAGTGTCCTCCTAGCCAAAGTGAGGGGTGCTGCAGCCAATCAGAGGCTCCAGGGGTTGTGGTGTGGGTGGGCTACCAGGCAGGCCTTCCTTGATTGACAGCCCAGCCACATGGCTCACATGCCATGTGTGCTCCATAGACTCAACCATATTGGCTGCAGGCCTTACCATGGCCCCTCCCCCATCACACGCACAGACAAGATGGTTGATTCAACCCATCAATCAAACAACTCAGTGATATACAAATGTGAACTTTAACAGGTGGGCCAATGCAAACCTCATGAAGTTCAAGAAAGCATAGTGTAAGGTCCTACACCTGGGTCAGGGCAATCCCAAACACACCTACAAGTTGGGCGGAGAAGTGATTGAGAGCAGCCCTGTGGAGAAAGACTTGGAGGTGATGGTTGATGAAAAACCCAACATGAGCCAGCAGTGTGCACTCACAGCCCAGAAAGCCAACTGAATCCTGGGCTGCAGCAAAAGAAACGTGGCCAGCAGGTCGAAGGATGTGATTCTGCCCCTCTACTCTGCTCTTGTGAGACCCCACCTGGAGTATTGGGTGCAGTTCTGGTGCCCCCAACACAAGAAGGACATGGAACTATTGGAGCAAGTCCAGAGGAGGACCACAGAGTTGATAAGAGGACTGGAGCACCTCCCTTACAAAGACAGGCTGGGAAAACTGGGGCTGTTCAACCTGGAAAAGAGAAGGTTGTTTGGAGACCTCATAGCAACCTTCCTGTATCTGAAGGGGGCCTACCGGGAAGCCAGAGAGGGACTCTTTGTCAGGAACTGTAGTGCTAGGACAAGTAGTAAATGGTACAAACTGAAAGAGGGGAAATTTAGGTCAGATATTAGGAAGAAATTCTTTACTGTGAAGGTCGTGGGACACTGGAACAGGGAGGTTGTGGATGCCACAACCCTGGCAGTGTTCAAGGCCAGGTTGTATAGGGTCTTGAGCAACCTGGTCTAGTGGGAGGTGTCCCTGCCCATGGCAGGGGAGATTGGGACTAGATGATCTTTAAGGTCCATTCCAACCCCTTAACATTCTATGATTCTATGATTGGTGTCATCGTCCTGACTGGGTGGTCTATACTGAACTCCCACTATGACATCTGCATTATTTGTCCCTTAATCCCTACCCAGAGGCTCTCAACTGTGCCATTGCAAACTGCAAGCTCCATTCATTCCAGCCCCTCCATTACATACAATGACACACCCCACCTCGCCTGCCCTGCCTATCTCTCCTAAAGAGCCTGTAACCATCCAGCATTGCATTCCAGTCACAGGACTCATCCCACCCGGTTTTGCTTATGCCAATGTGTCATGGTTGAGGAATAGTACTCCCCAGTTCAGTGCCCCCACTGAGACTCTCCCAAACCACACAACCACAGGTTAAGATAAGAACAATTTACTGGAAACAGCAATGAGATACAAAACTGAACAGTAACAGCAACAATATTAATAACAAAAGGTATAAGACAAAGAAACAATTTACATGAAAGCTAAACCTGTACTGGACCTTTTCACCCACCATGCTTTCCCCCTGACTTGAAAGGAGAGAGAGTCCCTTACTCCTGCCCCTTGCAAGTGACTTGAGATGGTATCAAATAGAATTGGGGTCTGGCCATGTGCCCCTCCCAGCTACTGTAAAAAATTAACCCTGTCCTGGCCAAAACTAGGACATAATGCCATGTCTCAGGGACTGGACCAAGGCTTTGAGCTCCTCTTGCTTGTTCCTCATGTTGCACATGTTGCTATAGAAACATTTCAAGTGTGGTTCATTGTAGCCGACACCTTGTGGAGCAGATTGAAGGATGTCACCAGCACTCAGTCCCTCAAATTTTGGCATGCTATCCCATTGCTTATCACTGGCAAGCCTGGTTTTGTCCCTTTCCCCCTTTCAATCTAGTTTAAAGCTCTATCAAGGAGCCCAACTAGCTCCTGTGTAAACCCCTTTTTCCTCTGAGAAAAATGCATCCTGTCAGCTGTCAGTAAGCCTGGTGTTGTATATAATCTGTAACTCTCCTGGCTGTAGAGCTTGATGTTTTGTGGGCGCTTATGTGTTTAATATTGCCATGTTCCACTTCATGCACCAATTCACAATTGTTATAGTTCTGTCTGGAGAATGATTCAACTTCAGAAAAGAACTGTGATTGTGCATTCTAGAATACTTATATTCTTATACCACCTTGCTTTGTATGCTGTTTGTGCACAATGTATAAATCAAAGGTTTCACATGTAGTGTGATACTGTGAAGAAATTATTGTACTACCCAGAAAAAGGGGGCAAATTAAGTTTATTCATTCAGTCTTTATATAAATTTGATACTTGCTCTAGGATTTTTGTGCTGAAATTATGTGAGTGAATCATGCAATTCTGTTTAAAAAGTCAGCCTAGGATTTGTCAGACAGTGACATAAGAAATTGTTTGATTTACAGTTTTGATCTGAACAATGGATTAAAAATAAACCAATTTCAAACATTATATATTTATAAATTATGGAATTTTAGTTCTGAAATTAGTGGGGTTAATCATCCTAATGGAGAGAAATCCAAAGAAGTAAAATTGTCAATTAGTCTCAGCCATAGTGTATCCTCAGTACAAACTATCTTGTTTAATCCACCTAAAAGTGAAATTGTTAGGTTAGTGGAAGGTATGTTTAATATTCTTTCTCAAACTACCTCATAATCTTGTACTAAAAAGGTAAAAGCTTGTTAAAATATATAGGACTGCTTTTATCTTAAATCTAAGCTTAGTCCCAATAGTGGAATTGTCAGTGTAGCTTTAAAGTATATGGTGTTGTTTCATTAATTTATCTGGTATAAATGGGCTCTTTTCTTAAACAAACTTAAAAGGGAAAATCTAGGCAGAAATTTGGTTTTACGTTAAAGATTGGCACCTACCACGTAAAAAAGGCAAAAAGCTCTTTGTTTATGCACTGATCTGTCAGTTAAGGTTCAAGGTAAGATTTAACTATATCTTTTTTCTTACAGGTCCTTCAGTCTGGGAGACTATGAGGGAGCCTCTGCACCCAGGGAAAATGTTACCCTTTACTGGGGGGAAATGTGAACCAGTAGGGAATACAGTACAGTCCCAACCCTACTGGGAGGGGTGGGAGGGAGGTGTTGCTGTCACTGTATTGTCGATGTTGGGAAATGTTTTAACATCTGGAGCCTTTGTGGGTGGAAATAGTCTCCTATTACAACTCTGCACTGGATGTGAAGAAGAAAAAAAGTCTATTAACAAAACAGCACATTCTGGACTATTGTGGGGAATTGTACCAAAATAAGAACCATATAATTGAACCATAGGGATACATAAAGAGGAAAACTATTTTACGCACAATAAAGGAAACCTACAAATGGAGGTCACAAACAGTAAAAGGCTTTCTTTTTTCTTTTATGTTTTTCTTTTAAAAGTAAGGGTTTTCTACATTATTTCATCCTGCTTAATGGGATTCCTAGATAATTTGCATGTTAATGAATAACTAAACAAATTAAAATGCAGCTTGTATCAGTATTAGGAGCAGGCACTTGCAGTATACAGTATAGAAACTGTGTCGTAAATTAAAAGAGGTTAACCTGGATGAAATGAGAGTAACCTGCAAGCTGCCAAATGAGTCACTCCTTTCATTTTTGGGGTAAGGGAGGGACACACCAAAGGAAAGATTGACATCTTAATTTTTGCATTTAAAAAAAAGTATCATCATTTGGTTATTGTACTTAATTAGATTTAATTTCTAGAGTAAGGCATTATTCTTAACTTGCATTTTAAGGTTCAGGCATGCGTTCTGGCTCATAGTGATCAGAAGTAACTTTAATTAGTGGGAAAGTAGCATGCTTGCATCACATAGAGTGAAATTGGTATTCATTTACCTATGTTGCCCCAGTCTTATGTCGCAGTTTATCAATTCAATATAGCCCTGCATTTAAAATTCTTTTGCTGAGATTTTGTGGATCTTTCTTTCTTTTTAAGAATATAGTTATAAAGTACTGTAGTTCAAAATTAGGCCTTGAAATACCTTTTTAGGATCTGTTAAGATTAATATTCATATCATATTGTGTGTAACCTGCACAATGTGGAAAGCTGATATAACTGTGCAAAAGGGTTGGACTTGATGATCTCAGAGGTCCCTTCCAACCCATATGATTCTATGATTCTATATTAACTCAGCTCAATGNTATGATATTAGCCTCTGTGCTGTCAGTGTGATGTGCTTTCTGCATGGTTATATGCTAGTGATTTTTAGCAGAATCTCTAAAAATGAGTTACATGGTAAGACCCGTTAAAGGCTGCATAAATGTTAGTTGGCACGTAAAGACAATTGTAGAAGTTGTTGACTATTACTATATTTGCTTTTATTCCCACTCAGTGTATTAGCTTATATGCTTTATTTTTGTTCACAGCATGATCTTAGAGATGTTTAAGTTAGTGGATGTAATGCAGGGCATCTACAATGTATTGGCACATTGGTGGCCCTTTGTCATGTAATTAAATGCACAAGGGTGCAAGTTTAAAGCTAAAAAGTGAAAGTTGGTTTGGATCGTTGTCATTTCATTTGTTTAGCTTTTCTGTTGATGTTTATTTTTTCTTTTTTTTCTCTATTTACATGTATTCCTGTGAATAAATCTTTGTTAAGTTAATCCTTTACTTTTCTTTCCATGTGTATTTTCTTATGTACTGTAAATGTGAAATCCTAACTGGTACACTTGATCTTGTGTTCATCTGAAAATGGCAAGTCTTTATTAATTTAGATTGCTTAAAGAATATCCCATGATGATAAAGGAAAATGGAGAGACTTAACTGTGGTGGTCAGAGGTGAAACCGCACCTTTCCATTTTTCAAGTGCTGCATAATTAACCTGCAAAACAAAACTAAGCCATAACAGCCTTTTTATAGATTTCTTTTCTCACCTTTACATTGCAAAATTGGATATTGGAAAACAGTTTGGGTTTTTTTGTGTTATGTGGTTTGTTTGGGGGAGGTTTGGGGTTTTGTCTGTTTGCAGTTTTTGTGTGGTTTTTGTCTTTTAAGAACTCGCTGCTCTTTGCATGATTCTGTTATTTGAGTGTTAAATGATTTAGCCATTGCACTGAAGTTTGAGCTGTATGAGTATGGACTAATAAATGCTGTTTAAAGAGTTTTGGGGTTTTTTTTATGCATGCACATTTTAAATGTGTCCCGTTCTTCACCCCACCCTTTTTTGTTTTTTGTGGCATTGCAAACATGAATGGATTATGCCTGAAGAATAGTTTGAACATGTACTGTATAAAGTACATTCGGTAATGCTAATAACATAGTATTTATTCAATTTGGTCAAAATTGCATGTGATAACTTCCTTTCAAATTACATTGCTTTGGTAGGAAATAAAAATTTTTTTCTTAACTAATAGCACTGAATAAAATTAGTAATAGTTTTAGTCACTAAAAACACTTTGAAACCAAATTCTGGAAGAAGAAAAAAAATGAGTAGATTATTATGTTAGACACAAATTGGCTGTAATTTTGAGTGTTTTTGAACATTAGGGAACAGTTTCAGAGAAATGACATTAAAAGAAATTGTAGAATAGAAAACCTACCCAAATAATACTGTAGCATTACAGCTAGAATCTGGGTTTAACTGAACTTTTTAAATTTCAGAAAGGCCCTTTAACCAAATAAAACCACTTCATCTCAGATTAGCTTAGGATGCCACTTTTGTACATAGTATTTTAATAGGTATTTGTACAGATGTGAACTGATCTGGTATAACAGCAAGTAAAATACGGCAGAAATAAACAGTACTGACAGAATTGTGTGTTGTATCAGTAAGTTCTCTTGTGGTATATTTTAAAGCAAATAAACCATATTCCTAATGCATAACATAGCACAGAGATTTGCAGAAGCCATTTAGGGTTTAATCTGAGGCAAGAAAAGTTCTGAATCAGGATTAACAGTTATAATTCAATTATTGCATCATGGGATATATAAAAAGCATTTTAATGTCTTGTCTTGACAGTTCCTGAATGTTGACTGAATGTTTATATTGGTAGAATTGTGAGTTTGTTACATTCCAGTGTTTCTGCCTCTTGGCATGCTAAAAGCACAGCTTCATTTGCTCCTTACACACTGAATAAAGTACTGTTAGTGTGCTAAACTACCAAAATAGCAGCTGCTATTTACTTGAATGCTACTTGAATACTTTTGTTGTAGGAGCCTCAGGAGGTTGGTGTTTAACTGTTTTTATATATGCCTTTTTCCTGTTTTAAGTTTCCCTTTTTGAAGGATTCAGAGTGAAGAAAAGATGCTGATCAACCTAAGTTGATAACAGAAAGGGTATTTAAAATCCTTATCAAATGCATCTTTTTGGCAGTTCTAAATTGCTGTTAAATTAGAAGTTCAATACTAATTTTTTTTCTTTATACATTCAGGAAGCAACTCTTTTCATTTAGGAAAAACTGATTAGAATAGTTCATTATTCTAAGCAGTGCGAGCAAATATAATCAATTTTGTAAATTTTTTTCCAAAGCTTGATTATTTTCTAAATTGGTGAATATGTATATATTTAAATTGTAATAAGCTAATTCTTATGCTTTAAAAGATTGTACTCAAAAGATCAGTTTTGGAAGAATGAGTTTAAAATTCATAATAATTATAATTTTTAAAAGTTATGAAGCAGCATAAGTTCTGTAACTAAAATTATTGATACACTGTGGATTTGGTGGGGTTTTTTTTAGGACCTTTTGTAAGCATCAATTTTAATTACTTATACTGCATATATTGTATAATAGTAAAATGTATCTTTTAAAGCTTCAAGTAGTTTTCCTCAAGTGAAACGCATTGCTACTTAGAAATATTCAAATACGAGTTTTATCTCAGGTGAATACTTTTGTACCCTTTTTGTTCAGAACACAAACGTGTCTTAATTATATCAGTTTATGTATTTCATATTAGGCAGCTCCTCTGTCTTAAACTTACTCTAAATTAACCTTCTACTGTTGAACAATAATAACTTTTGCTTCACCTATTTTATTCATATAGAATGTATTAACAGATAAAGGTGCAAAAACATTCTTCCCTTGAGGAGAATGCATCCATATTTAAAGAACTTGAAAAATGCTTTAAATGTAACATTGTATTGGAAATCTTTTGTTTCAGATTTTGTCAAGGAAAAAAGTGTCAAATTAACACTAATTGCTTCAATGCTCTCTCTTTCATGAGCATAAATGCATAAAGCTTCTATATAGGGTCTAAAGAATAACTTTTTATTTTATATAAAGGTTAAGCTCTACTGCTGTAAATTGCAAAATATCCTGAAGTTACTTCAGGTAGACGCTGATGTAGTTTGCATACATATTTGTTATATATTACGTATTTCCAGTACCTCATCTTGAGTAAATAAAGCTTGATCAGCAGCTGTGTATTTCATTCACCTATATGTTCACCAGAATGACTCACATCCATCAGTCTACTTTTTTTTGTCTGCTGCTGATGCTTGCTCTTTGCACATAATGGTTGGAGCAAGCCAGTTTTAGGTAATTAGTTTAAATGGAAAACTCTGAGGTGAATACTCTTGTAGCTTGCCTTGTAGAGTATATTCTCCTAAAATAATAAGGATACTTACTTGAATGTTTTTGTGAGGGAAGTTAAAATATCTCTATGAAAGGTGGATCCCTGTCTGGTGTTACAGTATACTTTTTAAGTAAGTCAAGTCCACATCTCAAAGAATTCAGTGCTTATAGTAAAATGTCACTTTTCTATAAGCTGGTTCTATTGTGCTACTTTCACCTTAGGTAATTAATTCCTTACTTTGCGTGAACAACAAAACTGAGAAGGCCTGGGTGATTTTTGTTGGGACAGTGCAGTGATTAGAAAAAAAGATGGGTATAAGCAGGTTTCTTTGGCTGTTGAAACCTCCAGTATAATGCTTTCCTTTTTCATGGGAAGAGATATGTAGCTATATATGTCTGATTTACTAATACTAAACACTTCTAAAATTCTTAATTGGATACAGTATAGAAAATGATTTAAAATTAAAGATGACTGATCTTTCTGCTGACAACTTAGGTTGTATGAGTTTTGCTTGAAAGATTTAAAACTGATGTTTCTGTATCTGACACAATGTTGGAATGTATCCTTCAAACATATCCTCCTGCAACCTCTCAAACTGTACTAAATTGAGTGATATTTCTTGAAGTCTGCCTATTTGCTAACAGAACTTCATTTTAAATAGAATATTGTTTTAATTTTTGATAAGCTGTTGAATTTTAGAGTTTTTGGGGCCACCAAATATTTTGGATCATACAGAGAATATATATTGTACTGTAGTAATTTTGTATCTACATTTGTATGATGTGACATAATAGATGTGGATTCTAATCACTGCTTGACTATATTAATAAAGTTGTTAAAAGATAGATGTTGCATTCCAATTTTTAATGAAAAATTAAAATGTCATATTCAGTTTGTGTTTTGTCTGACTTAGTAGGATACTTTTCTGGTTCATACATGTAAGTTCTGGAGTCTCTTGAATAAAGAGGATTTTCATTTTTTTGTTAATGAAAATGATCTTTGGATAAGTTAAAGTCAATTCAGTTTAAATGTTTTATGCTGCTTGGGGGCTGATAAATGTAGACATAGGAAGTTTACCTGAACTGAAATTAATGTTTGTGGGGTGATACTGCTCTACTACTGAGAAACGTTACATTGACTGTTATTTTTGTTTGAAACAGCTGATGCTAGCTAGCTAAATCTGACACGGTACCCATTTATTTTACCATGCATGCTCTATGGGGAAGGAGCTTAGGTGAGTAAGGGGCTTCTACTGCCTATGGGTGTGAATTTCACTATGCTGGTTATCTGACTAAGGTTGGCACAAAAGTCCAAGCTAAATCCTTGTTTGGTCTTATCAATAGTTTGTTCCTGCATTATCTCATTGTTTGGTGATTTATGATGCCATCCTCTTCTGCTGTTCACTTGGTTGGTAGATGTATGGTGTCATCTTGTTCTCACTTCTCCTAGCTGGAGCCTTGTGCTGTCATTCTCATTACTTGTGTTTATCAATAATCTGAATAAAAATTGGAGTAAACTAAAAATAAATGAAAATTATTCAAGACCTTGAACCAAATCTTGCAATGGTCTTAGTCTAATTTTATCTAGCTTTTATGGGGTGATAATGCAAACTGTTTAAAGGTCTGTTCTTAAACTTATATAACTTCCTGATACAGGAATCTCTAAAATGAAAGCATGAAACTAACAGTAGTAGCTCTCTGTACCAAATCTACCCATGTTGATTTGATAGTTTTATGTTCACTTCCAAGATTTACAGATGGTCAAGAACATATAAACAATCTAGACAATTACATATGTCTAGCACAGGAAGCTTCTGTATTGTAACAAATTCAATAAAATAAATTATCATGATATAACTACTAAGTAAATTCATAATAAAGTGTATAGTAGAAATTAATTGCTGCATACTTGGCTGAAAGCCTGCTTAACTAAGGACTTTTAGATTTCTGCCTTCAGGAGGAAGCGGCCATGGAATAGCTGTTGACAGCAGTGTAGGTGTGTAGAGACCAAGTTGATTAAAAAAGAGATCAGTTCCTGCTGGCTATAAGACATGAATACACCAATGACTGGGAAGGTGGGGTGTAGTTTTGTTTTATTCTTCATTCAAATAGCCCTCCCCACTCCTATTCTGTTGCGGGGTACTTGTGATAGAGCATGCTGCTGTCAAGGGGGGACTTGAACAAAATATCTGACCCTATGGCTTCTAAATTTGAGTCTGAGATTAATTACTATTTCTACATACAAACAAGATGAGTAGAGTAAGTACTAGCATCTTAAATAAATGAAAAGAATGTTATAGAATCATAGAATGGCTTGTGTTGGAAGGGACCTTAAAGATCATCTAGTTCCAATCCCCCTGCCGCGGGCAGGGACACCTTCTACTAGACTAGGTTGCTCCAAGCCCCATCCAACCTGGCCTTCAACACCTCCAGGGATGGGGCATCCACAGCTTCTCTGGGCAACCTGTTCCAGTGCCTCACCACCCTCTGAGTAAAAAATTTCTTCCTAACATCTAATCTAAATCTCTCCTCTTTTAGCTTAAAACCATTTGNGTTTAAAACCACCTCAGTCTCCAAAGGAATAGTGTGCATAATAGGACTGTCCTTAGTAAGGATTTTTCACTATGTGCTACTTCAAGATCTGCATACAGAATATAGGGTGGTAAAGTTTAAGAGCAGCCCTTGGTTGCTGGTAGAGCTCATTATTAAAATAGAGGGCTGGGCAATCACCAGTTGTATGAAG
>VZRE01012528.1:0-68492 GCA_013396775.1 Cephalopterus ornatus
AGCATTCGGCGGGAAAATCGGATCCAAACCATTACAAATGGGTTCAAGGCCCATTTGGAATTAAATCTGGCTAAGGATGTCAAGAATAACAAGAAGGGCTTCTTCAAAGACACCAGTAACAAAAGGAAATCTATGGAAAATGTGGATCTGCTACTGAATGGAACAGGGATCCTTGCAACAGAGGTTGCAGAAAAGGCTGAGATACTGAACACTTTCTTTGCTTCAGTCTTCACTGACAAGGCTAGCTCTCAGGAATTCCTGATCCAGGAGATCAGGGAGAAGGTCTGGAGAAAGGCAGACTTTCCCTTGGTGTGGGAGCATTGGGTTAGAGGCTATTTTAAAATCTAACATCCACAAGTCCATGGGTCCTGATGGGATGCATCCACAAGTGCTGAAGGAACTGAAGACATCAGTGCCAGGCCACTCTCAATTACCTTTGAAAGCTCATGGTAGAGGTGAGCTCATGGAAAGCTCATGGAGAGGTGCCAGAAGACTGAAAGAAAGCCAGTGTCACCTAAGTCTTCAAAAACAGCAAGAAGGAGCACCAGGGAGCTACAGACAAGTTGGCCTCGCCTCCATTCCTGGAAAGGTGATGCAATGGCTCATCCTGGAGGTCATCTCTAAGTATGTGGGAGACAAGAAGGTGATCAGGCATAGTCAGCATGGATTCACCAAAGGGAAATCATGCTTAACCAACCTGATTGCCTTCTATGACGGGATACTAGCTGGAGATAGATGAGGAGAGAGCAGTGTATACAATCTACCTGGACTTCAAGGCTTTTGACACTGTCTCCCATGATATCCTCAAAGGCAGACTCAGGAAGTGCATACTGCATGAATGGACAGGGAGGTGGATTGGGAACTGGCTGAGCAGCAGATCCCAGAGGGTCTGGTGGGAGGCCTGTCACGAGTGGTGTCCCCCAAGGTTCAATACTGGGCCCAGTATTGTTTAACTTATTCACCAATGACTTGGATGACGGGGCAGATACCTCCTCAACAAAGATGTCAAGAGGATGAAGCCAGGCTCTTCTCCATGGTGCCAAGCAACAGAACAAGAGGCATCAGGGAAAAACTAGAACCCAGGAAGTTCCATCTGAGCATGAGGAAGAACTTCTTTATTGTGAAGGTGACTGAGCACTGGAACAGGCTGCCCAGAGAAGTTGTGGAGTCTCCTTCCCTGGAGATGCTCAAAAGCCATCTGGACACAATCCTGAGTAACATGCTCTGGGGGATCATGCTTGACCAGGGACATTGGACTAAATGACCTCCAGTGGTACCTTCTCACCTCAACCTTCTGTGATTCTGCAACATCTCAGTCGAGCTGCTGTTAATGTAAACCATTAGTCATTAAGAAACCAGAATTTTCCCAAAGCCAGTGACATTACAGGCTAGAGCTAGAGATGAAACACCTCTGCACTTATTTTCATCATGCATCCAGTGCTGCTTTGGTTTTTTCTGGGAATAATGAAGATACTGGCATTCTGACATGACAGATACTTATACCTCCTGATGCACTTATACCCTTTATACACTTTCAAAGTAGATGGCTCTTTAGGACAAGCAGAGTAACTTTAGACTCGATGAAGTCTGAGTTTAGTCACAAAAAAGGATTGCAAGGAATGCTTACTGGGTTAATGACCTGGAATTTCTGCCAGAGGACTCATTCAGTTTGAGTTTAGTCACAGAAGAGCAGTAAAGCTCATAATGTCGGTGCTATCAATCCTCACAACCCTGAGACTGTAGCAACTCTGGCACTAGCCTAGCACAATTCAGCCCTGTGAAGTGGAGAAGCACCAGCTCTTAACAAAGCTGGGCCACTAACCACTGCAAGAGAGTAAAAGTAATCCGAAAAGTTCGCTAATGAGCACAAGCTCTTCCACAGCCAGAGTACCAGTAACTAAAGGACCAAAGTGTACGGAGAACACGAAAACAGACTTTACCAATGCTACAGGATTTTTCCATTTCAGTTAAGTCTGACTAAACTTTCTCACAAATACCTTACTAAACATACATCGTTTTAAGAAATCAATTAGAAAAATCCACTGGCATAAATGGGCTCAGATCTCAATGAGCACAATTCACCTCAAAAGCCTGCATCCATATAAACTCCCACCAGCATGCAGCACAACTGAAAATATTCAGTAATGTGAACTACTCAAGGTTTAAAATATCAGACAGGAAACATCTTTCCTACAAGCATCTGCTTTTTACAGTTCGAGCTAAGCAGAACACCATGTCTATGACAGCCAAGCTCCTGCCCTGTTTCTGTGGGGAAGGTGTAAGAAGACACAGTGAGATGCATGAAGTCAGGCATGAAGTCAGGCAGGAAGCCTAGTGTCACCTGGGCAGTGCACTTCAGACTCTGTAGTAGACAGCGCATCTGCAACAACCAAGATAACACAACTCCCTCAAGAGCTGCCCTTGGAAGACTACCTGCGTGTGTTACAGCTTCAGTTTCAGCTCTCCATGGGAAAGGAGATGTTGACAGCTGAAATTCAAACCCTTGTTGCAGTTACCTTCATGGCTTCACGTGGGGATTCTATAGGCACCACAGGCAGATGAGTTTGCACAGCTTTTAAAGGAACAGCTACTCCAGTAAATGCAGGATGGCTTAGTGTCTCATGCATTACTGGTAACACCTCAGCCTTCTTTCTCACCTGGCACCAGAATTCTAGTTTTTCATGTAAGCAGCAAGGCCACATTCCTTCTACCTTTCAAAGAAAGCTTGAATGAGAAATCTGAAAATCACAAGCCAAATGTAGGCCCTGCCTTTATTTCTACAGATACCCCAAGACAGCCACCAGAGGACCATCAGCATGGTCCCTAGACAGGCATCTGAGTTCCTGTCTGACCCAAAAGGAGCTCTTTCAGATGTGGGTGCTAACCAGTGATTTTGAGGGGGACACAGAGAGGGGCTTTCTCAAAGGAAAAGGTCTCCACAAACTCTGCTTAGCTACTTATCTGTTGAGGGACTGGGTACTTTTGTGAAGAAGAGTGTGTTGCACACACTTCTCCCTTGCTATATTGCAAAAGGCTAAATAGTTATGCTCCTTTATTAAAATATCACTTGTTCAGAGTAAAGATATATATATATTCCTATAGAGCACAATTAAAAACAATTTCAGTCTACTTGTCATGTAATTACAAATAGTCAGCATCTCTGGGGTTATCAGCAACTGGTACTGTGGTGCCTGTGGGCAGCTCTGCCTGGTAAATTACATTTTAGGCTGAGGTAATGCTGTAGTTAAACAAACAAAGCAAGACTCTTACAAGTATATGCCAAACAGCAGTGTCAACATCTTGATCCCTATACAATTCAGAACTGCATCCTTGACTGGATCTGTAGTTACAGTGAAGAAGGTAATTCTCAAAACAAGCTTTCTGCATCAGAAGTCAAACCTGAGCTAATGAGAAAAAGGAGAGAGATTCTAGGCTCCAGGCAAGTTAGATCCATGTGGAGGAAGAAGAAACATAAACAATTACAAGAGAATAGCATAATGTGGCACAGTGAGGCAATGCTTATAAATGAGATGGTAGAGGTAGCAGGTGCAGGGGATAATGGATGATCTATGCTAAGGCTGTGCTGTTCGAAGGAAAGGTGAGTGCCCTACATATGGATCAATGTCAACAGGCAAAGTTAGTGGTAGGAAAATTCTTCATCTGGGAGGAAGACACCTATTTTGGTGGCAAGGAACCACAAGGAGAACACATGAGGCACTACCATCTCCTGGCTTTGTTTGTGACAGTGTATATTGGTGAGAAGTACTATTCAAAGACAAGAAGAATCTAAGATAGCCAAAAATGAGAGGGGTTGGGAGGCTGGAATCAATCTGGTTCCAAAACTTGGCTTTCTCTCAAGACAGGCTAATTCCTAAGATGACACACCTGATTAGAAGCTGGAAAGACAAGAAGATGGAGTAAGTTACCATAGCACTTAAAACACTAGAAACAAAACAAGTAAAACAAAGACAACTTGTGCAAGGACTTGGAAGAACACACTCTCCAGAAGAGTCCGAAGACCTTACTTCTCCATGAAATGCTATTTTGAACTGTGGGACTGGTCCCAAGCACACCCTGCGACCATAGGTTTAGATTCTGAATTTTAAGTCTCTTGCATTTACAGCCGGGATTCCACACCCTCTCTCCTCTGTTCCACAAAAAACAAATAACAAAGCACATTGTTTTTGTTTTAGTAGTCAGACCAAGAAGCCTCAGCACCCCAACTCTGAAATCAATTCCATTATCCTTAAAACCTAAAAAATCAGTCTCATGCTAAATCTATGTCCCCTGACCTTTGAGACTGCAGAAGAACAGTTAAGATCATAACTTTATCTTCCAGCAACTGTTATAAAAAGAGAGAGCAGTACAGTACATGTCTGTATAAACCTATGTAATACTCATATAAAGAATCTTTAAAGTTTATCTTGACTATCAGATTATAAAGCTATTTACAAATTGCATATACTGTAAAGACATAGCAGGTTTTAAAGGCTATTTCTCTCTCTCTCTCTGGAGATCTATAGATTGAGACAGATAAATATACCTTTTAAGCCACAGAGAAATTATTTTAGTGACATCACATATGATGCAATTTAGGTTACCTCAAGATACAGAGGTAAAGGTTAGCAGACCTCAGAAGCTTGCGTAAGCCATTGCTTTGAGTTCCACATTCACCGCAAGATTATTATCCTGTTATTACACCAAAACCATGAAAAGCACTCTCTGAAAGACAAGCTCGCACTGATTTTGGCACAGCTGTTAAGAAAAGGGGCTTTAAAACTTTCTAAGAAGTCATAAATATTTATGGTAATTGATAATGTACTGCGAGGAGGGAATCAGTGGTGCATTGATAACTTGCTGAATGTGGTAATACAGGACTGTACGTTGGATCTGTTGTTGCTCAGCATTTCATTAATGAACAGGCAGAGTGGAAAAGGTAGAAATCTGCTTCTGTTCAAAGACAGAAGTGGCATGGTGAATTCAACTGGGAGAATAAAGACATCACATTGTTAATGCAAATATGAGGCACAGTAAAATGACACGTCATGTAGTTAAGACATGGTAGAACGAGACATAGAAGCCAGTTCAGTAAACAAACCTTACTTCCGAACAATGAGATCCATTAGGAAACAAAACATCAGCATAAAAAAAGCAGTGAAGGTCTTTTTATCGCAAGGGATTTAAAACCAGCCCTTCCACATGAAACTTGGGTATTGAAAAAGCCAAGTATTGCTTAATGAGAGCCTCCTACTGAACTTGAATATTCTTGGTAAGAGAGAGGAAATACAAAAGTTCTAAGATGTGGTAATTAGAAAATCCATAGAAAGCCATCACCACAAAAAAGAATGAGTATGGAAACATACATCGGAGGCTTTACAAATGTGGCGCATTTACCACTGGACTCTGACAGACTTCAGAGGAATGAACTGCCACTGGGCAGTTACATTGCTGCTTTTCCGCCTGTGATTTCAATGATGTGGTAACCAGTAATATAACACCAATCCAAATATTTTTGCTCACACAGACACATACCCCTAATATCAGTGTCACAAAACAAACAAAGCCCCCCCACTAAAAAAAAAAAAAAANCCCCCCCCAAAAAAAAAAAAAAAAAAAGAAAAACATGAGAGCAGCTGTCCCTAAGAGTGCTCCTATTCTTTGTTCTGTGAAATCCTATCCAGGTTTTGTTCAGATACAAACAGTTGGGGGTAAAGAAAAAAAGAACCATCATTTCCTTAACTGACTCAGCCTTCTCAGGAGAATTTTGGCAACATGTAAAATGTCAACTAAGACAGGATATTTTCAGACCTTGCTGTCAAAACAGCAACAGACAACACTGCAATGAGAATTGCCACAGAGTTGTCACTGCACTTGCAACAGGAGGACAGGAAAAAGCCATGTTAGTATCTCACTCCCACTGGTTTTGGGAATTGCCCAAACCCCCATGAAGCTCATCTTCCCTGTCAGGAATAAACAAAAAAAATCTGCTGTTGCCTGCTAATTTTGCCAAGCCTGAGGATCACACATTAGAAATCTGCTCAGAGGAAAAAGTTCTGGTGGCAAAATAATGCTCATGCTATATAAAACAAGGACCACTTCAGCACTGTTCCTATGGCTTCACCTCTTTACTTATGCAACCTAATTATTTTTATCTTATGTGCCTGTGCACACATACATACAAAACAAACATAAAGAGACTACAATAAAATAACATAGGTGGTAGAGTCAAGCACTCAAAAGTGAAGTAATGACAGAGACTGCCTGCACATTATGCATTGCCACATTAAAAATTAATCACAAATTACTCTTTTGAAAGGCCTTTTTCAGTGCTTTCTTCAGAGATCAAAACACACACGCGGAGAGGCAGAATTACAGTGGTGCATAATGAGGTCTCCTAAACTCTTCAGAATAAGGCAAACTTCCAGCTGAAATGGATCAAACAATGCATCACTGTTGTAAAGCTCTACACTATGTATCAGAGAGGAAGTTTTTGAGTACTTGTAACAATTTATATTTTTGCTGCTAACCCTTACTTAGCAAGCTTTTTGTCCAGCAGAACAGAAATGTTCTGAGGTGCTTAATATCCTTATTAATCTGCATAGGAATTAAAACCAAGGAATGAGGCCATGTGATTTACCATAAACTGATCATAGCAAGGAAGTGTGATGTTAAAGCATCATTTTCACCATGTATCTTTGCCCACTAGGAACCTTCAAAAGGTAGCTATAAGCAGGAATTGGAACCTCCAAAGAAAACAGGTAGAATACACGTGCACATGTGTGTGTCCATGCATGCAGCTGCTGCTGAGAATGTGGAGGCTCAGCAAAGTAGACTAAACAGAATGTTAACAATGGGCCACTATTCAACTTCTGTTTAAATAACAGTGTCAAGTGACCAGATTGGCTGGATTAGTAACAACGCATTTCCTGCTAAGCTTATTATGGCATATTATCTATTTTCACAACTCAGGGAAGGTAAATCTGAAATGTGTATTCCTTGTGCTTGTTATTGGTGGACTATTCACAAACAAGACTGCACACTTGAAAACCTGCCCCATGATGTATGCTGTGGAGGCCAATATGACTCATAATGCAAAACAAATTCTCTCCTTTTACCTGTTATTTCTATGTTTAAATGCTAAAGTTAAACTTTTCCTCAAGCAGATGGAGGATAAATGCACGGGCCTTGGTAGCCACCAACATATTTACACAAGGTTCATGAATTCACAGTGGACTATATATGGAGGCTTAACTAGATACAAGACAATTAGCAACTTTGATAAATTGTTATTTTAACAGTGATTACAACTAATTAGAATGAAAACCAGTAATTATAATATTTTTTGTGCAATTACTCTTCTTTAGCAATGAAACAGATCCTACTAACTGTATTTCTTGCCATGCTAGATTCATTACTTACTCTGTGTTGCTCTGGTACAGATTTTAAGACACAAGTTTTAGCTTGGGATATATATACATATGTGTGCACATGTGTTCCAAGTATGTGGAACATCCCCAAATCATTAGATTAAGGAGAATAATTGGAAAAAAATTCCAAAAAATTACAAGAGTTATGAGTAGATAAACAACAATATGAACCTATGAGCCTTTAAAATGGAATGGGGCAAAAGAAGGTACTGTACCTTGTTCCAATATCCAGCCAGCTTCCATAATCTTTCACCAAAAAGAAAAAATGCTAAGAAATAAAAGAACTTTGATTAGTACATCAACACTGCACAATTCAAAACAGAAAATTAAAACCCAATGTTTCAAGCTGTTTACTCCAAATTTATAATTCCTCAAGTAGAATAAGGGCAAAACGTTTCCAGGAATGCTCATTTGGACCATAGTAAAGAATAATCTAGGAACAAGAAATAGATTTCACAGGCTATCAAACAAAAACATCTAAAGAAGGACTAAGTTCTGTCTATCTGGGCTTGCAAGAAACAGAGTAATACCAGAACTTTTTCAGTAAGAAAAGCCAAGCAACCTTATTGTTTGAAATAACAAGATCTCAAATGTATAGTGCCTAAAAGTTTTCATGGAATTTCAACACAAATTTCTTCAAGGCAACTCTGGCAGTTCCCCACCTGTAAAGTGGGAATAATGTTAGGAGAAGACAGTATTTGTCTATTAGTGAGTTCCCTTAATTCTAGCTGGTGGCCACACTGATTCAAGATCACAAACCCCGTTGTCTTTTTTTTTTGTCCTGCAACTTCCTCTCTTCTTGACATACACAGAGCTCTTGCATATCAGACCTCTGCAGTAACATGTGTTTGGGTTTGTTTTTTTTTTTTTTGTATACCAAGTACATACTTGCTAATAGTTTTAAAATACTTAAACCAAAATAGAAGAATATGTGAGATGTAAGACCTGGATATACTGGGCTTGCTACACACCGGTAAACACCTGCAGGCTTCTTTTGGTTTAGTTACACTGATTTTATTAGTGAAATGCTATGAATGTGGTTTAATGGTATTTTAATCCTTTTCCTGTGGGAATTATCCAAAATCAGATTAGTTACACAGACTTGTTTGAAACTAGATATAGATACTTTCTCATTTCTCACTCTACAGACAAATTAGTAATTATTGGATTTTTACTCACTGTTTTTCCTATCAGGTGATATGCACAGATCACACTGTACTAGGACATAAGATCAGGAAAGCTTACTCCAAGGGACAAAACGAAAACAGCATGTGTGAAGTGACAACACCAGCTCTACCTGCTGGTTTGAAAAGCTTTCTGTTTACCTTGTGATACCCAGTGGCACTGCTTGTTGAGCTGAAGACAGTTTGAGTGCACAACGAAAGCATACTTTTAGTCTGCAAAAATTATGTTGGGGCATTGTTCAGCTTCAGGTTCTTTTAGCTAGCTTGGTTTGTGGATGCAAGCTTTCTGAAGATAGCATTTCCTAACAGTTTATTACAAAGGGCACAAAGGGACTTTTCGGATGTTGCTGATCTCTTGGATTCTGACAATTTTGACAGAGTTGGTGGGGAATGCATTTCTCTTTTTCAAGGGAAGCTGGTGTGGGTAAAAGGTTGATATTTCCTGAAAAATTAACTAAACCATGCCCACAGCTAAAACTGATATTCTTATTTAAATTTTTCCTAGGAATTTGATTGTAAAGTATATGAAAAACTCAGAACGGTAACATATTACTTCATTTTTGTCTCCTGTATTATGAGAACACTGCTTCTTCAGAAGCATTAATTACATGAAATTTGAAGAGCAGTTTTATCTCTAAGTTATGCTAGGATTTCAATCCAATTCTCTGCCCTAGTTACAAAAACTTTGAAGTCTGAAACAAATTCAGATCTCTCCTGATGGAAATTAGTAGAACTCTCTGCTTCTTGATCTTATTGGAACAGAATGTGCAACAACAACTTACCAAAGCCATAATGTCTGAAATCACAAGAACAATGAGGAAAAGGCTGCAAAGAAAAAAAAAACCAAAATCAGACCACTGACCTTTATTTATGGCCATAGATGTTAAAAAAAGTTTATTTAAACCCCCATAAAGAAATTAAAGTAAGATAGGATTTCTTGCACTTGCCTTTCAAACACTCAGGTAACATTTCAATGTATTATAGAACAGTTAAAATATATGACTAGGACATCTGGCATTTATAATCCCACCCTGCCTGAAAAAGGCATTTTAAATTATCAGAGTTTCAATTTTGGAACAGAGAAGCCTAACTTGAGTCATTTTTTGGGAGAACAAGAGCATCTTACAAACAGCACCTTCCTATTCCTGATGCAGGGAGCTCTGTGCTGGTTAGACCAAATACAGCTGATTTAGAAGCTTCATAATGTACTCAAGAGTGAGCAAAGCTGTTTGGCACAGTCAGGCAGACAGCTGAGTTGATCAGTCCCACCCTGACAACCACCCTGCTGGGTAAGAGGTTGATAAAGGAGGAGCTTTGCCCACTCTGGGTGCCCATGAGCTGCTCTGGGAACACCCAACACTTTGGTGGCATGCTCCCAAACACGAGGGCCTCTCTGTCAGGTGGCAGGTTACTCCTGGGAAGTAGGCTGTGGCCAGTAAAACAAGCCAGAAGGGAGGACGCAGAGCTAGTTTTTTCCTCCCATTAACCTAATCTTCTTTTCATTAAACTATGTAAATCCTAAATTACATGAAAGCAATTGCTGTAACTGGTTAAAACTGGTTTCTAAGTTAATGACACTGAAACAATGTTGCAAGCAGCTGACCCATTAGCAAAAAACCCTTTCAACAGAATACAGGTAATTTATCAGTACTACCCTCATAAAACCACAAAGGGTTTTTTTGGGAAAATGTCCTGCTGCAGCATTGTATGAACATGTACTGGGGGGTCACCCACACCAATGCTTCCAGATGAGGAAGTTTCTGATATTGCCTATGTCGTTTGTGCTTCATTAGTAAATCAGGATGCAACAAACCAACTGCATCTCTGACACACAGAAAGGCTTCTCTGCACCTACCTATGGCTCAGATAGGATGTTGCAATCTTACAGTGCCTAGGAGGCACTCAGATAGAGGGCTATTTTCACAGGAAAGCTCCAAGAACGTACTGGGACAGAACATTCCCCAAAGAAAAGAAATTAATCTGTAAACAGGGAGTTCAGGAGCAATTTGTCCAAATCATAAAAATTTACTCTTTTGCCTTTCTGAACTGCAGGAAGCCTTTCACAACAGAAGGACAATGGTAATTTCAGGGCATGTTTATACACTGCAAAGACAAGATTGTTCCCTGTGATGGCTTAATATATCTAGCAGGGACAGCAAGAGCAATAAAGAGTGCAGCACAGACTTCGGGATGCGCTGACAATCAGAGCACAACCCCTCCAGGGATCCTGGGCATGTCTTGCGGTTTCTGCTTGTTCCCAGGCTGGTGCTGTGGAAGTATCACTGCTATTGTTACCTGAGAGCAGCTAAATGAAGCTGGCACAAACACCAGACAGAGTAACAACCACAGCCTCATAAAGCAGCACAGACATACTCATGTCCTCTGGTTTATGAAGCTGGTATTGTTTCCCCTCTCACACACTCAGATTAACATTCCATAAAAGTTTGCAATATCACCAGCGCTGCCAAGGCAAGCATTCACAAGTTAGGAAATGCTGACCTTTATGCTGCTCAATCCCTAGAAATGGAAATCACTAGCTGGTTGTCTGAGTAACCCCAGTCCCTTTTGTATAAGCATTAGTGATGAGCATGAATACCCTTCCTTGGGGGTCCAAGGATAGCCCAAGTACAGTGCACACACAGAGCAGGTAAAAGAGATGGTGAGCTCATGCTAGCACTCCGACAAGAAGTCAGATTTCAGACTACCTCATCTCTCATTAGTTCGGAGTGGTGTTGTATACAGGAGACAACACACAAGGCACAGGCAGGATGAAAACAAACAGAACGGCAGAGAGCATCGCAGTAAGTGAGAGCAGCTTTCTCCTGCTCAGCTGAGCAATACGAAGGAGAAAGTCCCTGTGGTTCCTTCTGCCACTGACAGCAGGACTTTTAGTCAGCCCCACACAACATCCCATGGTGACAAGCTGAAAATCACATGGCTGACAGGGACCTCCTCCATCTCAGCACCATCCGTAATATCACATGACGAGCAGAGGATTCAGTTATGTGCACTGGGTCCACTGAAAGGGGTAAGGAAAGCTAACAAAGAAAATGAAAAACTAGACAGTGAAAAGCATGAGGATATTTCAAGTCTGGATACCGCCCTCTGTGAGGGCTGGGCACCCATCTCACATGGTCTCTGCAAAGTCTTTAGAGATGAGGAAAGGACTGGCAACCATCTGGTCCTACTGCAAAAAATATGTAATACTGAACACATCTGGGAAGCACTGAAGTGCAATGAAAGGACACCCAGCCTTTTTTTTTTTTTTTCTTAAATGCTATTTGTGGTGAGGTCAGTGCTACAAATCTATAAAGTGGTTACATTATAAATGGGCTATTTAAAAAAATATTATACTTTAGGCAGAGATGCAATATAAAACAAAAATTGGACTTTAAATTCTGCTCATTTTTTTACATTATGGAGGAAAAAGTGCTCTTTCTGTGTATTGTCAACAAAGAATATTAAATATCTGATGGTTTCAGACAGGGTGAACACTTCCATTTATACTCATTTATCACTAAGAAAACAACACCTGAGCTTGCAAAAATCACTAAACAAAACCCCAAACCATAATAACAAATAAAAGTAGCAATGTGGTCTAATAGTTTTTGGGGCTTTTAAATTCAGATTGAGATTTGACTGTCTTGAATTCTTATAAATTTGAAACCCTTACTAATGCAGAAATACAACATTTACTGTACCTCTTAGAAGACAGCTGTGTTGTGACTTGAACAGCTTCGAAAGCACATGATACCAGAACAAATGGGATTACAACCTGTTTAAAACACAAGCTACATGTTGGCTTATAGTAATATTTACAAAACCTGGGCAGGTTGTGGAAATATTTTCCTGCTTTTCAAATTATCACAAAGAATGTCTATGTTATGAAAATAAAATATAAGCTAGACAGGGTAGAAAATAATTTCTCAGGAAACACTTCCATTAAATGAAAAACTATAATTAAAACACATTAATGATCCTCCCTTCATTTATCCATTTTAGCACTAGTGATAAATACTGCAACAAGACTAGAAGTCACAACTATTCAGATTCAGTATCTAATGTGACAGGTTGCAGAGCTCCAAGTGTAATAGGACAATCTCATCTCATTTCAACCACAAGAAAGTCTGAATATAGAATGCATTCAGTAAGACAAGGATCATGCTGCCCCTCCAAAGCCAAATCAAACAAATGTAAATGGTTCAGTAAATTAAGAACAAAACAAACAAGTTAGAAACATGAACATTGCCTTTTGCTCTTCATAAAGCTGACTTGCAATCCTTAAGTTAGCAATGTCAACGCATTGCTAAAACCTGATTTCTTGCAACCAGAAGGTTTGCATTTTTGGTGTCCTGACATATAACATGCAGTATACCTGTAATTTAAGTCTGCTTTCTCTGGGACAGAAGCAGCAGAAAGGCAGAGGCAGGAAATACTGCTTATTTTAGCAATAACCCAAAAAGTCAGTGTTTCCCTTCACCCCTCTGGCAGACCCTTTACTCAAATACTAGAAAAGAATTCCCACACCTTGCCTGCAAACAAGAAGTGCATGCAATCCAATCTTTGACAGACTATTTAAAAATATAAAAAGTAATATCCATTGTAAAATGACAACTTAATCAGTAGAACATTCAAAGCCTGTATTTAATGTAATATAGTTGAAGCTAATAATATATTTATAATCTCAACTTTTCTGTAGATATTATGCTAAAGGAAAAGATCATAATTTTAAAAATGAATTAAGTCTTTTCAACATTTGAGATTTCCATTTTAATACAATATACTGACCTAATGCTGTTAAATTATACTTCCATACACTTTAGCTTCTCTCTTTTGGGAAATAGAATGATCTGTCTCTAGAAACACTACAAAGGCTGAAAGCTTCACACGTCCTTAAGAAGGCCAGTGAAGCTCAAATACATATATATGTTTTTGTGAATTGCAAAGTAACAACCATGTACATTATACATTATTTATTCAACAGTTCTTTGAGAGAATTTCACTAAGATTACTAACCTTCAGTAAAAGTAAGCCTCCCATCATGAAGGGACTGAACACAGTCAAGAAACAATAGACAGAAGCAGGATCAAAACTAAAGAAACATGAAAAAGACGTTTCATATCTTTGAAATGGCATTTTCCATTAAAAAAATAGAGCATTTAGTTACACTGCAACACACTGAGTGTATATACATTTTTAAACAAGGTTTCCAACTTTCTCTTCTCTTGTTGAAATATTAAATTAGCAGGGACTGCCAGCCTCGCTTTTCTTTCTCTACAATTTTTCTCTGCTTGTTTTTTTCAAGGTGCCATACTGTTGGTGAGCAAGCAAACTCTCTCTGTTCATGCTGTCATTAACTTCTAATGGAATTGAGACAACCTCGTAACCAACAAGCTCAGGCTCTTCAGGAACATGTCACAGAGAGCACAAGCAAAATAAATTATCACCGTTCCACTGATTATTGCTTTAACTCTGCTGCCCTGATTTTGCTAACTAAATTTACATTTAGTACGTCAACTGCAGGAAGAATTTTTTGTATCCTGAGTCTCAAATCAATGAATAAAATTTACCTGTTAATAGAAGCTATGTTTCCAGTGCCAAAAAAGGCTGTCACTATGAAGAAAACCTAAATGTATTTAAGGACAATACACCACAGAAATGGCTACAATAAAATGAAACCAGCATTCCCCTTCCTTCATTCCAATTTACTTTCAAAATCATCATGAAATTACAAGAAGCTGACCCACTATGACAGCTTTACACTGCATTAAAAAATCCCAAGTATTGCCTAGCTCTACCCTAGATTTCACAAATGACTATATCAATTTTAAGAGACAGGCACTGGCTAGATAAGGGTTTAAAGCCTTCTTGTGGCCCCTGTAAGAAAGCTGCCAGTGGCTTTTTAGGCCCCTACATGGCAAGATAGGAAATATCTGGACCACAAACCCAACTCTGCATTCAAACACACGTTCTTTTGCAGAAAGTAATGACATATGCATGTGTTCTGCACACCAAAAGAGATGGCTTTATTGAGGAACTGACCATGGAAGAGGTAGTTGGCTCTTAAACAAGACTAAGGGTTCCTATGCTATCCCTTCCCATAGATTTGTTGTCCAAAGGTTATGCTGAGTCTACCCATTGCAACACAGGATGCCTATTTTTTTTCCTTACTTGAGGGAGGGAGGACAAATCCAGCAATATCTGTATAGCTGGAAGTTTCTTGATAAACTCTATCCTTTTCATCTAAATGCAACACTTGCTGCTATATGAGCCCATGAAAGACTTTCTTCTACCTCCTGAGCTCATTGGAGCCCATTACAGCTCACACAGCTTCAGCTGAAGGATGGTTTTTAACTGCTTTTTTGCATAAGGCAGAGGGTTAGTCAGTGAAGATGGCTGCTGCTGCCAGGGCTCCCTCTGGTCCTTTTGCTCCTGTTATAGCTCCTACACTGGATCATTTAAGTCTCTCCATAAACAATTTGCTACCAACGGTTCAGTAGAATTGTTGGGATTCCTCATGCAATATTTTGGAAGGATTAGGTCAGCATAGCTGAAGAAATTATCCTTCCCAAGAGTATCATATAACTTCAAGTTTAGTAACACAGCAGTCTAACAGAATAGTATAGTTCTGCCAGCTAAGATTCATGAGAACAACGGGTCTGCAATAAAACAAACAAAAACATACCAGTGGCACACAGGTCTAATCGAAATGCTAAGCATGAGCAATCTGAATCTTCTTCCCTTAGACCAGGCTATATATAACATTAAACAGCATCTAAATTAAAAAAGCCACAACATCTTTTGAGCAGGTCTGCATCATACCTGGTCTCTGCTAAGGAGATCTACACATTGTTTATCTTTTCAGGGGCTGAACAAAATACATTCAAGTGTATTAAATTAAAGTAGTGCTCACCGGTGGGGCAGTGTGAGGAGCAGAAAAGGCCTTGACTCTGTGTAAGCACTATTCTCAGCACAAATCCAAAACATAGCCTCACACTAGCAATTATGAAGAAAGTTAACTTTCTCTCAACCAAAACCAGCACAGCTACATTCAGGAGTTAAAGTAGTACTGTGCCGGACCTTTAAAAAATACAGTTGGATTGCTTGACTTTTGTTTTGGCTAATTTTTAGCATCTGACAGACAGCAGTAGCTTTACTAAAAGCTTATTTTTTGTTAAAATAGCAAATGAAATTGATAAATTTACTGCAAGATGTCTCTGCTTATTTAAGGTATACTCTAAAGCAAAGACAAACATCAACACCTAGCAAACTGTTTTGCTTTCTTTCTTGGCACTAAACTGCCTTCTTAAAGTGGTTTCTGTTATACTTCCTCTGCTGTAGGTTCCCAGTGTTCAACAGCATAGTTCCAAATTCAAACAGTGAGGACTCTGCAACTGTGATACACTCTCTCAGATTTCATTATTTGACAAACTGTAAGGTCTGTTTTTGCAAGAACCACTATTGAGACAACTCCCTCTGCAACTACAATAACCCTGCACTAGAAACTCCAATGTTGTAGACTGGCTCATAATTTCTCTCCTACTCGTCCACTGATCATCCTTGCTGCCAAATAGCTCTCACTTAATTGCAGTCCCACAATGAAAGAGAAAAATTACAATGCTATCAAGTCTGTACAGTATTAAAAAAAAATATCAGATGCAGTTTCAGCTACAGCAATGCAAACTAACTGCTATGTTAGAGAATGAACAGCTCTTCCCTCCTGAGCCCATATCACCTCTAACAGCAGAAACCACTTGCAATATAAATAATTCTAGGCCAGATTCTGTGAACGTGTTTTACTAAGAGCCTGCAGGAGCTTTCTTTCTTGTCTCATCTCCTTGGCCATGGCCCATGCCTGCTTCCTAACATTTGCTTCCTAACACACTGCCATACTCCAAAAATGAGAATAACTTTAATATCACCTTTTTCAACTGAGTCGTGAAGGTGAATGAGTTCCCTACAGCCAAAATGTAATAAAACGAAAGCAAAATGAAAACAGAACTCCTTAGAAGAAAGTTTACCTCAACTGTAATGGTTATAAGTGGGCAAGGAACCGGATTCCAAAACAGTGCGTTTTTAACTACTTGATGAAAAAGCATAGTGTACAAGATCATTGCCTTTTGAGCAACACAAGTCAAATCTTTACCAGGTTCTGTTCCCAATGACTACCAGGCTACAGATTTTGATTACAAATCTTTCTGAAACAAACTCATCTTTTCCCTGGAAGGCAGCAACCAGCAAAAGGATACAAAGAAGAAGGACCTCCGGACATCATCTAGGTGGAGCTGTCGAAACTGAGTTATATCCACAGCATAGGTGAAGTTGAAAACAGCAAGCTGGAAAGAGAGCAAAAGAAATCAATACTGAATATCAACCAATGGACTTTGATAGAGCCAACATATTTTTACTGAAATGAATGAGAAAAAAACCTTACTTCCCTATCATCTGTTATTAGAGTATTATAATGAGGACTGCAAACCTTTCCTATATTTTCATTATACTTCAATGAATTAACGAATCTGCCAGAAAGACTGTACAAGTGAGATGATCAAATGAACAGTGGAGCTTCCGCTGTTATCTACACTAAAAATGAACTTCTATGCCTTAGACTTATCATCATAAATATTCCTCCTACACACACACACTTCCACTGCTCACATGAGAATGTAGATAAAAACCTACAGAAATAAAAGACTGCAATTATCCTCATTTGACTTCTTTTGTGAATGGAAATACTAAATTATTCTCCATCTCCTTTACTCAGTTCTCAGCACAATATCACTTGACCTGAAGAGAAGTTATCTTCATGGAATTTAAGAGGTCAGTGAACTGCTTTTCACTAGGGAAAAGAAAAAAAATCAAGTAATAGGCATTCAACACTGACAACATTTTAATTAAAAATAATCTCACGTCATCAGAGAACTGAGCCAGATTCTCTAATAAAAGATTTACTTTGCAGCATATATTAACAGGCATTCTAGGGATGATTTCTTCTAACCTAAAACATGAAGCACGGGTAAGCATTTTTGTTCCTTTCACTTGAAACCAAAAGTTTTAAGTGAATGTTGACATACAGGAAGTGATAACATTTAAACTTACAGCATACCTATGTTCTTTTCATTTGCATTTGATTAATAAAGTGTTCATCACTGCTTAATACTGTTTTAATAGAATTTTATTTTACACTAAAGAGAACACCAGACCAACATCACAGATGCCTTGTTACAAGATGCAAAAGACAGAGTGGGTTCTAGAGTAGAAGAGAAAGTATATCTCACAGATGCCAGACACCTTTAGTTGCAATCATGGCATCACGCTAAACGTACATTTTTGCATTCAGATTCCATCTCTATCACTTAAGATGCCAGAAAACATGCTCACGCTCATCATCCTAACTAAATGTAGCATAAATAAAAAGTGATTCCTGGTTTTATTTCTCATATTCAGCCTTGAATTGGTAAAACCTGCTCTCTTCTCAAGTTTCCAAACGGTCTTCCTTGTAAGAGTACAACAAAAACACAGTATTTGACAGGTTCACTGTGATGACTGCCTTGGCTCAGATTTCAATCCCAAAATAATCTTCTAATCTCCCTAATTATCATGAGGTGCAACAGGAAGGAAAGATGTGTACCAACACTTCTCTTCAAGTGACTTTGCCCACTCCCGTGCATTTGTAACCAGGTTCTCTGGGACCTGCACCACAGAGGGCTCATTTGGGAGGAGTGGGGGAGAGCTCTGCTGGACAGCTACCTCCAAGGACCCAAACAACTGCAACACGCATATGGATCTAACCAAAACAATGGCATAGCCACAGTTTGTTAAACCCTTGACCTAACCTAAGAGCTAAGTTGCACCGTGAGCAGCATGGGCTTTGCAAATTGTTGACAATATACTAAGTTTTAAGGTGAAAGAAGTTGTGTTGATTACAAAACTCCCTCTCCAAGCAAGTCTGAGAAGGTGCTAGTTCCAGGCTAGTCTCCGGCTCCATGTCTGTCTAAACAGAGAAAAATCTCCGTCCCTGAACAAAGAGTAAGTAGGAAAAAGTCAAATGAAGATTTCTAATATTTCTTATGTGTCTTTTCAGAAATGAAATTATTTCTTTTCAGCTTCTCACTTGTGATTCTGCGACCAGAATAAAAAAAGTACAGTCACATTGTACTTACTCTAAAGAGTTACTGTACCTTATGCTGAATTAGCACTATACTGGATGAACAGAGCTTTGTAGCCTACAAAACATACCACTACGTCTTACTAAGTCAAACTGTCTTCCTGCATTCCTAGAAATGGCTCTAATATGCAATATTTTCAGTAACATAAATTACAAATCTTTCTTACAAGGTCACATTCCTAGTCCACGAAACAGCTGATAAGGGCTTCCCAAACTTAAAGAAAGGCAAAGTGTTGCTGTCTGCAAATCAGTCAGAATATTTATTTCATTCTCAAAAGAAAAAAAAAAGACAAAGCTGTTACTTAACCTGATATATCTACCAAAAGCTCTTACCTTTGGTTTGAGTGAAAGACCATAGTGCTGCAGCGCTTCTTGCTCCATATTTATCCATGCAAACATCAAACCAAATAGCACCAGTGGAAAGAGAGCTTCATATCTGAAGAGTAACGTAATAATCATAGTAAATGCAGTCACTAACAACTAAATATCAAATGCTGACATGTTTCTTTCCTTTTTTCTTCACACAAAGAATATACCAAGACCTAGTGGTACTCTCTCCCTTCTCTCCCCATTTCTGAGTACCTACAGTTGGTTGGTTGAATTTTAAGGCCATACAGTAATTAAACAGCAAAAGTATGAGAAAGAGAGGTTGCTTCAGCTTTGTCGTGTTTTGCACCCATTTTCTTATTTGATGGCTGTCACAACGTTGTATGAACACCTTTTTTAATTCCAACAAAATTCAAATAAAGTTAAAAAGAAGCAGGAGAAAAAGAATCACATTTGACATTCGTTTTCTGCAAAATGGAAAATTTTGTAATGAGAGCTACTTGGAACTGAGAGGTTACAGTTCAACCTAGACAGCAACTAGAGACTGTGTCTCTTTAGGACCTAATCACACAAACTCATTCTGGTGATCCCAGTTTAGTTCTGAGAGAGGAGAGAGGCATCTGTATACTAAAAGATAGTACTCTGTAGAGGAGAGAGGTTCCAAGGAGAGAGGCATCTGTATACTAAAAAGACCATTATGTTTCACTGAAGTGAAATATACCACTATGGCACTATAGACCAATCCTTCACAATAGCAGCCCCAAGTCACACTCTAACCATGGCCACTAAGCCATTCTAGCTACACCCTCAGTCTCAGAGGAGTACTTCTGGCTCCTACAGCACTCAAATAGCAAAGTATGAGTGCACTTATGTGAGAGATTAAAACCCACAGATAACATAGTGGCGTAGATTGTAATTGGATAATATTTAGTTTCTCCTTGCCCTATACATCTCTGTTGAACTTCATGGTACGTCTCAATTTTTTTCTTTCAGGATAAAATTGTAATACTAACACTGACTGTGATACTAATACTGACAAGATTGTCAATGTTTTCCTTTTTATTTTTTTCCTCCTTAGACACACATTTGTTTGTCTGAAAATAAGAAAATCATTGCAGTTAATATTGTTCCTGTTGGGCTCCCCACTGGTGCAGCAACAAAGCAGTTTCAATCTGGAACAAAAATTTTTGAATAGACATTTCTGTTTCAATTACCAGAATGACATGATGTTAGATATGAAGACAACAAGAGCTGGGTTGTCAGTAAACAGAAGTACCTACAATCCCCATAATGGCCTACACTTGCCTACAAATTAAACGCCTTCAACTGAGTCAGTGACAACTGGTTGTATGTAACCATGCTCTTCAGCTGGCTTCAATACTTCCATTAACTGCACCTAGAGAGGTGCCGTAATTACCCAGACAACGTTATGGGTTATCAGTACATGGTATGAGAGCACCCTGAGGAGAGAAACACTGGATACTTTTGGCACCAAGTGCTTTGGCTTTTGTTTTCTTTTTTAAGACTTATTCCAGAATTTTTTGGTCTATTTGTACACTGTAGGAAGACAGCAGAGAACTGCCAGAACTGTTAGTGTTTACATGGTCTGGTGCAGGGCTAAAATACAAAGAGGGTGATTGCCAGCTTCAGAGAGAACAACATTCATGCTTTATCCAGTAGCCAGCACAGGCTAAGAAGGTTGAGTGTAAGAATGTGTGTGCAGTCAGGAGTAACATTAGGATCAAAATCTTAATGGGGAAGTGGGAGGGAGGCAGAAGATAAAAGAAAAAAAGAGATGCTTCAACCAAAATGAGAGTATGCACAGGAGGCAGCTATTGCAAAATGTCTGCTGCAAGATATTTAATTCCACTTAATTTTCCAGTGTAATTAAATCCAGAGGATAAGTGGGAGGGGAAGCGGAAAGAATGGTTCCTATACTCCCCATTAATTATGCTCTTAAGAGCTACCAAGTCTGAAAGAAAAGAAAGGGTGGGCTGACATAGTGTTTTCTTCATTTAAAACATCAGAGGAGTTGACTTTTATCCAAAAAGAAGCAAGACTTAGTCTTTATAGGAACAAGCATCCCTTTGAAAAAAAAATTACTTCCACAAAAATGTCTCAGAATAAAATTTTCCCTCATTTTGGGACTACCTGTTTCCCATCCCACATCATTTAAGCCATAACTGGACACCAGTGCTGAGCAGCGGGGAGAAAAGCTATTTCCCTTTGTTTGCGAGCAAAAAAGCACATGTCAAAACAACAAAGGACATAAACTAAACCAGACTTTCTAATTTTACTGCAAGATTGTTTGAATACACACCCTTCCAGCCAATGCTTCGTCTAGTTGAAAGGAATGTCAACAAACTAGTGTTTATAATACAAGCAGGAATATGGAAGTTCCCCTAAAATTTTATTTAGTAAACTAAACAAGAAGATAAATGGTGAGATTACAACTGGAAGCAAACGTTACACCTCTAATAGAACTGTGCATGAGATGAAGCAGCATGAGATGAATACAGCCCTGGATTTCCATACATAAACCCAATCCAAATAGAGTAAGAATGAAGTACCCTGTGCTGAGGAGCAGGTAGATGGACATCAGGGAGAGCAATATGCTGAAGAGTCGCTGAAAGAGAAACGTGGGGCTCAGTAACAGCAACACTGGGGAAGAAACTGCAACAATAAGAAGAGATCTGTCAGTCACAACATGAAAAACATTTCATCCTTGGTAGCAAGATAATATTCTTCAAATCTCTACATTTCATGTACAGAAATTCAATACAAGTCATTCTATTTTCAGAAGTTACTTTAGCTAAAGAAAATCCAGTGTTTGGAATGCTTCACCTTTATCAAAAGTAATTTTAGTTCTCTATAATTTTAATTCCCTGCCTTTCTACCTCACAGCCTTTATAAGCCCATATAGCTTGGGTTGGAAGGGACTTTAAAAATCATCTAGTTCCAACTCCCCATGGGCAGGGACACCTTCCACTAGATCAGGTTGCTCAGAGCCCCATCCAATCTGGCCTTCTATTCTTTGTAATTACATTAGGAAACCTGCCACATTCTGAGATGCAACTGAAAATACTGGTAATAAAGATACAGAAACCATCAACTTATTAGCTTCTCCACTTGAAAGTTTTAGCATAGGAGTATTTAAAAACCTACAAGGGATGTTATCTGTCATGATTCACACCTCTTGCCTTCAACTTATAATGCATTTCTCTAATGCAGATGTGAGGTTTTAAGAGTTGCATATCACTGCTTAGTGCAGCCCATGGCTCAACTGCCCAGTCAATCCTTGTTAGCAGGGTCCATGCTGCCCCTAAAGAGACTCCTCTAGCTGGGAAACCTCTGCAGGTCAGGACAGGGACCAACAGTTTGCAGGATGTGAGGATAACTGGGAAGAGAGGAAATGGGATATCACAACAGCAAGTAAAGATGAAGAAAAACAGAGGAAAAGCGGCCAGTGCTTTAAGGAAAGGGAGAAGGAAAAGCATTGCTGTGATTTAATCTTTAAACATGATTTTTTTTTAATATGAAAATTGTATGTTTATAAAGAAGTATGCTGACAAATAACATTCATGGGATTCTTCACTGCAGTATAGCACCCTCACATTATTGAATCATTCAAAGACTGCATCAACAGTAAGTCATAATTAATAATCACTCTAAGGAACAGAAATAAGACTGTAATATATGGAAAGTGCTCCCTTGTTTTTATAATCATAGTATACATTAGTATTTACAGTAAATATATCAATGAAAGAGAGATTTCCTGGCTTTCAGCCTTGGCCACTGCTACAACTACAGAACAAATGACTTCAAGGATGCTCCACAAGGCCCGACTCAAGGAGGAACTCCAGCAACCTCACTGCAAGTCAGAGCAGCTGGAAGTAAATTCAGCATGGCAACTGGCCTTTGTGAATGACACTCAACATATCAGATGTGCAACACTCTCTGAGTGCAGTCATAGATGAGAACAGATGAGTGGCTGGTAGGTAATAATTAGCCTTTCCCTTCAATCTCTGATGTGACACATCAGATATTATCCAGAAAAAGGCCTGCAGCTTTTCCACTGATGAAAATTTTAAGACATAACATAAATTTAGAAATACCTGCTAATATAAAGACGGTTCTGAAGAACATGGGTAGCAGCTGGATTAACTTTATACTTTATGGTTTTACCTCTATGTTAGGGGTTAACATACACTGCATGAATCATATGGTGTAACAGCTAAAGCCAGTTGGACACAGGTCTGCAGGAACCCACCTATCATGAATTATTTGCCTGATTCTCCAAATAACAGTCTTTATTAAAAAAAAATAAATTTTAGATCTAAGTTAAAATTTTAAAGGTTTCATATTAATCTGAACAAACAGCTGGGAAGGGGGCAAAAAGTCTTATTATCATACTGACATGATAATAATATCAATATTATTATAAATAAATACTGATAACTGTGTTTCTGGTTCTATAAATACAGAGAGAGATGCAAAATGAGAGTTCAGTAAGTAGCAGTGCTATTCTTCCACAAGTAAGCAAAAAGATGAAGAGGAGTTTGACCACCTGTAATACCATCAACCTTGGAAAAGCTACAGTTGGCTTTGGTACCTTAATTTGTGGTACACACTAGGAACAAGGCAGATGCTAGTTGTGGTTATGGTAATGTCAAGGCACTTCTCTCCAAGAGGAGTACTGAGGACATGTTGGATGCCTTAGTGTTTTACCTGCTTACTTCTGTGTTTAATTATGGAAAGCAATTTCAGCAAGTACACAAAGCTCCTACCTTGTAAATCATATTGACCTAGAAAGATTACTTCTAGTATGAAAGACTTTACTAAAATATTCAATACTATTGTGGCAGCAAGTAGACTGTTTGGTACCTACAGTTTACTTCACTGTTAAGCTTTATTTTTATCATAACCCACAGCAAAGAGAATTTCTAATATACTTTTTTCTCATAACTCCAAACCTCTCTGACTGACTGAATCATCTCTTAGATGAAAAATGTTTCTCTTTCATCCTTACAAAGGAGAGAAATATAACCTTTATGCTCAATTCCTGCTCCAGTAAGCCAAGCAGGACTTCACTGATTTCATTGACTTTACAACTGCAAGAAATTCATCCACACAGAAATCCCCATTTAGCTTAGCAGGCTACAAAGGGTTAGGAAAGCATGATGGAAAGGAAAATGATCCGAAGAAAACTACGCTACTAAGAAAGCATTCCCTATACACACACTGATCACAATCACTGGAATTAGTCTTGAATCCATTTGCTCCAACAGAAGCAGGATTGTTAAAACTGACAAGATCTACCTAAGTTAAAACAATGTCACCAGTACAGGAATATACAAGACATCCAGCAACTAGATAACATGGGTCGTAATTCTTTAATTAAGCTATGTTTAAATTCCTGATCTTGACTTCCAGCAAAGAGCTGCTATCAAACTTTGCATGGGATATGTTTAGCTCTAAAACAAATCCCACATTTCAGATCACTCAGGGATAAAACTATACTTAACATTTTCTACTGGAGCCCTACAGAAATTATTTTATACCTGAAATATGAAAGGTATGGCTTTACTGTATTCCATAACCCCAGTGACAATTACATTTGCTCTGTTTAATCATTGTAAGATTTTTATTGGAGAGGTGAAAAATCCATGGACTTGTAAGTTGCTTTTTTCTTTAATAACTAGGCTCCAACAGATATCAATCATACACCAGCATCATTATTTCACAGGCAGCTCTCAAAACCACTTCCACACTCCAAGGGTCCCTGCCATCAGCTGCAACTTCAAGTTTGCCTTGAAATACAGCAACAATCTCTCCTCATTTCCTGTGCTTAACTAGATTGTATGCAGAACATCTCAGATAAACCTTATCTGGCTTCAAGTGAAAAAAAGAGGGAATTTTTACCATTGCATCCCTAAAAGGGGTCTTGATGATATTCAGAATACTCAAAATAAAAGATAAAGCTACTTGTAAATCAAAGGTATTTGCATTTTATCACAAACATACAAAGGAGTAATGTTTTAGAAGACTAAACCATTCCTCAAAAAAACTCACTTAGGAAAGCAAACACACAGAGGAACTATTAGGAGTCAAACAAAGGGAAGTAAGATGGTAATGAAAAAAGTGACATCATCCCCCATCCAACCCCAGACTCTGAAAACTGTCAGATAGAAGATTTTGAGAGGGAAGATTTTCTTACCTAGAGTCATCCAGCTAATAATTTGATTCAATACAGGCAATCCCAGTTTGTTCTTAAGACTTCCATGGGTACTGCTCACAATATATGTTGAAAGAGCAATACTCAACATCTAGAAAGAAGAAATGAAACACAAAATTAATGTATGGATCTCTTCCATCCCATACTAAATATGTAAATATGCTTTAGAGTTGCATAACACCTCTTCTGAATCACCATAAGAACAGGAAGTCTGATATGTAGCGTTAAGAATTTCTAACTCTATAATTTACAATTACTAGCTTTTTAAAACTTCCTTCTAGTTTATTTTGTATTAGTATGCTTATTATTATTTATTTGTGCTACTTTAAAATAGCATACACAAGGGCCCTGGATCACTGATTTGACTCTTTGTCAAGGTCAATTACTTAAACTCTCATGCAAACCACAGAAAACATATGCCCTCAGCTTTTAAAGGTGCACTTGTCCTCAAACAACCACCACCAAGAACAAGCAGAACCTCTGGCTTTGGTGCAGGATCAGGTACAGGGCAAAGGGGAAGGGTAGTTAAGGCAAGAGCTTTGCATGGGCAAATCAGGTCCTGTGAGAAGAGGAGCAGCAGCGAAACAGATTGGAGGTGACTTTTAAGGGATAAAAAGCAGCTTCCCCCCCGCCCCCAATTAAATTGTTTGAGCCAAGCAGAACCCTCTGCCTTGCAGAAGCAGGGAAGCTAAAGAGCGTTTTTTCCTTGACTAATTCAAGAGACACCATTCAGTCATCAAGTACATGCAAAAAACCTTAGGAAAATTACCTCATGAGTCAGTTATTTTTGAAAGGTGACAATTATGCAAGAAAATGCTTGAGCCAAGTTTTCAATTAGAGCTATTTATTCACAACTCTGCAGTTCCACTAAAAGGCAAATCAAGCATGCACAGTACTTCGCAAACATGTGCTTTAAAACTGCATTACAAGATGTAATTGCTGTTGTGGCTTTTTTAGTGCGCAGCAACTACCCAGCGTTCACATCCATCACTTTTTGCCATATGAATAGTTGCTATTTTCCTGCTAGACGCAGTGATACCTAGGTATCAGCCCAGAGGATACACTTAGCAGTCAGCATTCATTTTTGGCCAGTCTCACAGGTGCTCACTATCTGCTGCTTCTATTTAATTTGAGGCCACAAGAACATGTACCTTGTATTTCTCTGTGACATCAATAACCAAGGTCAAAACAGTAAGCATCCAAAAGCACAGGGAATTGGACCCTTTAGACCTCTGATGTTTATTTTGGATACTTTTGCTGCATTCAGGCCTTTGATATATCTTTTCAAGTTCTTTTAGTGTCACGAGCTCTGGTAATCCCTCTGCTATTCCCCTAGACACTGGTGCAGTCACTTTGCACTCACTTTGTGTCATATCCCATAACATATCTTGTGCCTTGGAAGACTTGTGATGACCTGGGCACATTAGTAAACACAATGTACTGCTGCAAGACCTATAGCAGTGTCCATGGAAGGGCTCAGCAGCAGCTTTTAAGAATCCTGTGCTCGCAGTTTAAATAACGTTCAAACTGCTCTCGGCTTTTATCAGCCTCTCCAGGGCTGTCGAACAGAGTAGAAGCAACTTGGAGATGGAAGTAGCTAAGAAACTGTCTTCCTTCATCCTTCACAACCTTCTCTGAAGCTCAGAGATTATTTCTGAACAGCTTAAGAGCAGGTCTCTGAGACACACTCATCCGTAGGTCACAGCTAGAAAAGGGAAACCAAGGGTGACACCTGCAGTCCCAATACCGCCAGCAGCTCTGTCTGGGAGTTTTCCTAGGCATCTATCATGGAAACGACCCATAGGCACAATGGTAGAAGAACCAGCATCATCAGCTGGGCACAAGGCTGGTTGAAAACACCCTTCACTCTCCTGGTTCCAACAATATGACATGGATCCCTATTGTTTACTTCTCCTCCTAATCAGAAGATGAGTATATGTTGTACTTAGGGACATGGTTTAGTGGTGATCTTGGCAGTGTTAGGTTAATGGTTGGACTCGATCCTACAGGGTTTTTCTGACTAAAATGATTCTATAATTCTAATTTAGAGGAGAAAACTAATAAACTGATCACCTTGGACACAAATGAAGTTCAAGGCTCCTAGGAATAATAACTTGGCCCAACATTATCAAGCAATGGAAACAGCAGTGTTTTCAGCAGTGAAGCAAAAACTGGACATCACCTATGAAACCTGCTGGCAGAGAGAAACTGGTGCTCTCTCCAACAAAAAAATTAAGTTGTACAGTAAGCACTGCAGCAGTCTACTGATGGATTATGAATGACTCCTGTTTTCATCATTCCTGAAGCCTTAGTGACCTCTCAGAGATCATAGAGCCAAAGAATTGTTTAGGTTTGCTTAGGTTCAAATCAGTGAGCCCAACTAACAGCATTGCCAAGTCCACCACTAAACCATGTCCCTAAGTGCCACAACTACATGTCTTTTAAATACCTCCAGGGATGGTGACTCCTCCACTTCCCCAGGCAGCCTGTTCCAATACCTGACAACCCTTTCTGTGAACAATTTCTTGCTAATATTTGGTCTAAACCTCCCATGGTGTGACTTGAGGCCATTTCATCTTGTTGTATCACTTACTACTTGGGAGAAGAGACCAACACCCACTTCACTGGAAGACAAAAGGAGAATTAACCTAAAGGCAATGCCTTGTCATAGCAAACAAAATTCAGTAAAAAAATGTTATTCCCTCTTTAATGATCTCAAAAGAAAACCTGACAAACTCCTGGCAGTTTTCAAAAACTGTGACGGTGTAACTAGTACCTTCTGTCTCAAGCAGCGACATGTATCAAAACTTCAAAATTAGGTCTAAACATAACTGAAGTTTTTGCAATAGAAATGTAAATGTAACCCTATGAAGTTACTCAAGCTTGCATTTTTACTTTAAAAATGTCTTGATTCACAAACTTTTACTGAAAAATCTTTTTGATCATGCTGTTTTGTTGTCTAGGACTTTTGTGTTACTTTAAGGCTAACACCCATGTTGAAAATCTACAGCGTGTATGCACAAAACCCAGTGAATAAATGAGCAGCTTGTAAGCGGCCTCTTAGATTCATATGGATGTTTGTTAAGGTATATAACTCTGTCCCATCCATGGAGAAACCAACACAAAAATAACACAGTTCAGATCGGAGGGAATTGTCTTTTCTGTGAAGGACTACCTGCAAACTGGCAGGTTTTTCACCTACTCTGATGGTATCTGCCAGCTCAGGTTTCTTTTTGACCAAAAGGAGAGCAATTACTGTAATGGAACAAGCTTTGTTCCTTTTCAAGGCATGGTATTTTCACTACAGGCTAATTTCCAGATGAAAAAGGAATCTCACTTGGACAAAAAAGAACAAAGTTGTCTTCAGAAGAGAAAAAAATTCAACATAAGCATGACAAAAAGCCTAGGCTATGCTGAATCCCTTTCTTTCTGTGATTGAAATAGGAAGAGAACTGAAAAAGGAAGTGTCTTTATTCAGATGTAATTCCAAAATAATTTTTGAAGAACAACTCAGGCAAATAAGAACTACTTGAGCCTTTAGGAAATATTATATTATTTCTTGTAAAAAAATGCATCTCTTTCCAAATCAGCAGATGCAAAAAATTGAGGTGAGGTGAAATGAAAGATTTAAAAGAGGGTTCTTGCACACAGACACCACCAAAACAAAGAGAAAAATTATTAAAAAAAGCCCCCTAAACAAAGACAAAGCCAAGAAGAAGTCATGGCACCCTGATCAAAGTAGCAAAAAAGTTTACCCAGATAAATAGAACTTTTGCTAAAGGAAAAAAACCCCACAAAAACAGCTAGACTCTTCATCTATTCCTTTTCCACTGTGTAATTCAAAGACTTAGTCAGAGCTGAACCTATAAAAGGTGTTAGTAGAGCAGTTAAGGAAATGCCCAAGAAAAACCATAGGAGTAAGGGACACCACATCTTCCACTTCAGTCAGCACTTGGAAAAAAGTGGAACACAGAGAAGAAAGATCTACAGCGAATTCATCTATCTTCTCATTCCCCAAAATGAAGAAACACCAAAGAAGCAATCTTAGTTTCCTCTCTAGGAAGGAACAATACTATGAAAGAATAACTTTCAATGACTGCCTCCAAACACCACCTATGGGGGAGCTGCAAAACCTACTTTTAAGAAACCCACTGACAGATGCAAAGCAGGAACCTGATTGAGTGTACTTACAGATATGCATGTCAGTGCCCTGATCACTGTCTGTCACTGCAAAATAGGTATGTTTCCTCTGACTAGGGGGTTCATCTCACTCTTAAAACTGCCTGGGAGTTGTAAATCAAAACTCAGGATTTCCAAATGCTCTAAACAAGCTTTTTGAAAATTGCCCCTTCCTGTTCCCACCAAGAAGTTCAGCTCAAAGGAAGACATAAAAGGAGAATGAGGGAATTCTGGTGCCTAGAAATACTTAAATTCTGACAAGCATTTTCCTTTCATATTCCTGTACGTTTCAAAGCAAGTAAATGCAACCTAACCTCAAAACAAGGTATTTATATAGAAACATATATAATGCCTCTGTAATGTGCTTTTCCACCCTCTGCATTTGAATAATCTCACCTCTCAATCCTTTCCTTACCCAAAGTGTGAATGGTGGATCCCATGTTTTCCATTCCCAAGTAAGGTGCTGAAACAAAAGTCTAATAGAGACTAGTAATTAGGTGTCACTGTTGTAAAGTATCTTCTGATTAAGGGGCAATTTGAGGAACTTTATGATCTTCTTAAAGGTTGGGAGAAAAATTAAGACATTACTTTCTGAACAACAGGCGGAACATTTTCATCTAATTAAGTACCTCAGGCGTCTGTGAGTGAATTTCCTGATTCTCTAAGTTTGCCCAAGAATATTCTGGCATTACTTTTTTACTACAGATCTATTTCTTCATCATTATAATTTGTGAGCTTCTCCACAAAGTTATACCACATGAGATGGTGCAGCAGTTGTGCGCTGAGTTGAGGTTAGACAGCTGCCCACCCAGCTGCTCCCTCACTCCTTCATCCAGTGCAAGTTGTTTTCAGGCATTCCAATGAGAAATCCATTGCTGATTCTATACTGGAAATATATGTTCTAAATGCTTAGGAAAAGAATTGACACATCTTTTCCTCATGTAAGCTGTAAAAGTTCAGGAAAATCACCTCCACATTTTACATGCCTTCATGCTCAGGTAAAGGCATTTTAACTATTCATTACTGTTTCCCCTCCTCCTTCCAACCAATTTGAGCTCTATACCTAAATCACTGATATAATGAATGCACAGCTTAGCTCAATAAGAAACTCTAGGATACACAAAGACATAACTAATAAAGCTGGTCCTGAAATAAAACCATTATCTTGTAATGAGTAGAAAAGGAAAAAAAAAACAACAGAGGACAGCAGATATGTATGTTAAATGCTAAAGCTCTCTAGAATGTTAAAGCTCTCTAGAACATAATTAGCATCTACTCTGAAAAACATCTACTTATTTCATGAAGCTATAAAGACATAAAAATCCGATCTTTCATCTGAAAGACTTAACCAATGGAAAGCCAGCTTAGTATCAGTCTCACGCTGTTATTTTACAGCCAAAAACTGGAACTGGTTCAGCCCCCCGAATCAGCAAGCCTGTCCTTAGTGTGCACATGGAACTACTGCCAAGGTCACTAGAACTTATGTACACAGACCAAAGACGGGACAAACTCTCAACCTCTCCAAGCAGAGCATCAAAATGTGTACACCTATCTATATATCAATCGATATAAATATACACAGGATGGGCTTTTGGGAACACAGCATGATGGTACTTAAACACATGCACAAGGTTCTCTTGAAATAGTCAAGGGGGAAACTCTTAGAAATACTAACTTTCTTCCTGAAAATTGTGGCCTTGATAGGAACATGTTCTTAGAAAGTAAGTAAAAATTTGCATATAAAAATTTGAGAATTACTGAAAAGTAGCAACTGACCTGATAAAAATATACTTTCAGATCTTCATTATTTCCGTACTTATTTTTGCTTCCACAAAGAGATGCCAATGAGAAGCAAGAGATCAAGAGGGTCAGCAAACCAGCTGCTATTCTGCAAAAGAAAACAAAAGAACAATAAAATCCCAGGAAATATAATCAAAAGTCTTTCTTTGGCTGCTGTACGCTGTCTTGTTGCACTTTACATCCCACACCAGATTCAACCCCAGGAGAGCTTTGGCTTTCTTAACTATCTTGCATGCTCAGACAGTGTCTCTAGGTTCCTACTGGATCATCTGACCCTGCTTCCACCTGTTATATACTTCTTTTTTATGACTGAGCTGAGTCAGGAGCTCCCTGTTCCTACCATATAAGTTTTATTAATGTACTGAGAAGCCCTAACCTGACATATAGTGCCACTGCTCAAGAATAGATGCACCTATTTCTCACTGGCACTCTGATTTCTTCCTCCTGTATCTTCTCTCCCAGCATCAACTTACCCTCAACATCTAGAAGTGTCACATATACATATATTTTTAATTGTTGCTTCAAGCTTTTTCAGCTTCAAAACTCCCTTGAAAAGATTCAGACAAGCACAAAGTGTTTCAGAGGTGCAATGTTTCATTAGAAGACTATTTAGAAAGCCTGGGCTAGGTGAATATAGAGAAATGTCAGGGAGGAAGATCTGAAGGTAATTTAATTCTATTCTGATTTCTAAGCTTTGCATAAATGTTCTAAAGAATAGAAAAACCTCAGTTTGGACCAGCAGAAATACATACATATGTATATACAGCTGAGAGGCTGTAACACAGCCAAAGCAAATCTGTCCTGAATATTTCTAATGTGCCCAAGGATCGAGGCTAAGAAGGGTTTTCAACAGATGGATTTAAAACACAGTGAAAAAAACCCGAGGCAGAATATCAATAATCTCGGAAATATCTGGGCTCATAATTCTACCTGCAATCATATGTTACTGCTCAAATCCCATATTTCACTGAGGATCAGGCACCCTGTCTCTGGTGGGGCATAGTATCTTCTGCAGACAGCAGGAGCCATTGCAGTCAAGGGTCAATTCAAGTCTCTATCAACAGTAAATACAATGACACCACAAGACTAACATTTCAGGCCAACCACTTTGATCATACAAGCCCTCTCTCATATCTGGATGCAATCCAAGAGCAGCCCACAAGAGGAGAGGGAGAGATGACAAATATGCACTAGAAAAAAATGTAAATCAACAACTGTGGAAAATCAGACAAGCAACACCATAAAGGAAAACTCAGAATGGAGAAGTAAAAGTGGAAAGAGACAAGGGAGGCACTGAGGAAGAAGAGAGCTCTGCCTATCCTGTTTGTTCTATTTCCCTGAATATCTCATTAGGTACAGAGTGTTACTAGAAGACAAATTATTCAAAATTAGATAGACAAATTCAGAAAGATGCTATCAAAAGTAAATTACTTTTGACTAAATGTTCTTATTCACATGTCAGTGCTGTTTACCATGTTTTCACCTCAGTGAAGCTCCTCCTTTAATGACCCTTTATTTTCATGTAAAATGTGCAAATTTTTGTGTTGTGAGAAATGTTTCCCTTGACAAGAAATTACAGAATAACACCAAGACCAAAGGGATGTGGAAAAAAAATTAAAAGTCTATTCTCATTCACATTAGTGAATAACAGAGGTCTCTATAATCATGGTATTTAAATTCTGAATTTCATCTCCTGTCTCAGACATCTTTCAATAATACAATTCCTCACACATATCGAAAGGCAGCCTCAATTTTATATATCAAAGAGGGAAATAAAAAGTTTAAAGAACAAAATGAGGTTCTTACACCAGAGGAATGTTTGGTTCTCTTCCTACAACAGGCATTAATGGAAATATTGCAAGGAGCACACACAGAACAGTCCAGATCAATGCTCTTGTCTAAAAGAAGAAAAACAAATGGGATTTTTTGGAGGTCATGTGAACAGACAACGGTCTAATCATAAAGAAATATTCAGTGAACTACTAACGGCTACTTGCATGTCCCATGAGCAAAAACCCCTGCATCTCTCAGGAGTAAAATTAACTAAAAAAGAGGCACGGGGTCATTGATATTACAGCACGTCAATTTAATACAGAAAAGAATCTCATTTACACAGCTGTCAAAAATCCCATCAAAGACAATGATAATTAAGCTAAGTTTACACTTGTAAGCACTTTCTCAAAGCATGGCCTTCACACACATTGCAAGGGCCAGAAATCTGATGAGTGACCTCACAGAAGAAAGACATAAAACTAATGTCCTCAGAAGGTTGCAGCAGTTAACTGATGAGCACTGAGAGAGAATACTCTAAGAATATGGTAACATTTTCCAGTCTTTGAATCTGTGTGCCTTTTGATTTAACCACCATAATCATCTAAGCAGTTCTCAAAACTCTTTGCTAGGAGACAAAAAACCCAAACCATATCCCAGGTATTTTAGTTAGATAAAAACACTAAGAGCTATATCATTTAAAGTTTTCAAGCTCAAGTCAAACTGGCATTCCTGAAAAGAAATTTCAGTGCTGCAAAACATCTTCTGTGCGTACCCAGCTTTAAGACAAGTTACTTGATTACTCAACTATAACAAAAATTATAAGTAAACAAATACAGGCCTCCATCTTGACAGTTCCTGCAGAACAAGACTTAGCAACTTGACTCCTTTTTTTTTTTTTTTTACCCCAGAACCCTAGGTTTTAGGTATCCCATGAAAAAAGAGATGTTTGAATAAACTAATGGAAGAAATTAAATAAAACTAAATAACTTAAGTTAAAGATTGTGCCACTTCACATCCATATCTATGAAAATGGGAGGTTTTTTTCCTAGGAAAAACAGTACAGAAAGCTGGCTGTGAGGAACAATGTGTGCCAGCTAATTGCAGACAATGATGAATGGAAAAGCGTTTTTCAGTTATCTTCAATTTTTTTTTCCTTTTTTAATAAATGATCATATTACTTAAATGGTGACCAATTGCACATGTCAACACTATTGTCTCTGTGATAGTTTGATAAATGATGTGCACTTCCTATGATTAAGTCAAGCATTTTTTTGTTATTAGCAACAGAAAACTGATAGCTAATTCATGGCTACCCCAAAATCCTTAAGTAGTCTTATTACCTATGTCGTATTACAGATCTCTCCAGATCATATTAAATTTCCTTGCTTTGCTACATGCTGCTCATGCCAGAGATCAGAATAGGAGCATAACTTGAATGGGAACCTAAAGCAGCATTCCAAAGAGACCAGTCCCAACATCCGAAGATGCAATCCAGGTGTTCACAGTTTAAAATGCTCTGCTTAAGCAAAGCAATACAGTACCTTTGCTTGAACCCAGAGGTGTGTGATCACTGGCCAGCCAGCAAAGACAAGAAGACCAATAGTAAGCGTAGAACGGTAGAAAAAGCTGAAGACCTAATTAAAAAAAAAAAAAATTCCAACAGAAGACTGAAAATCAGAGACATTCACTTCTCAAAGAGTTAAAGTGCTAGCCATGAGATATCCTGTTGATAAATATAATAAAATACTTACTAGTATTTCAATTCCCAGTATACAAACCAAGAGAAATCCTGCAGACTGACCAATACGAAGTGACAAGACATTTGTGGCAAGGTCTTGAATAACAGGAATTCTGTTAAAAATGATAGAACAAGATAATATTAATTTTTCAAAAAACAGAAATAACATAGAATTTCACCTTTGAAGGGCAAGGAAGGGGTCAGACCACAAAAGAAGTTACAGATATTGTTGGTCATGCCTGCTGTTAAGAAATGGAGTGGGCAATGGTCAGAGGATCCTTCTGTCCAGCTTTACTTGATATAAAATCTACAATAAAATCCTTCTGCTCTTTTCCTCCCATTTCTGGCAAATCTTTGCTAGTATTTGGACAAGCTTCAGATTATTCTCTATCCAAACCGACTCTGAGTTTATGAATATTTTTGGTTATGTTTTGCTTAATGTCTGTCATAACTGATGAAACATTCAGAAGGTTTAGAGAGGGAAAAAAATTCCCTGTTAGCTTTTCCTGTGTTTTAGGTGACAGCTCATTTTCTAACTGCAGTTGGACTCATTTTCTCTGAATAATACTGAGGTGGTACCTACAAATTGCCAGTAGATCAGGAAAGTAATAGGAATCAGAAGGTAACAAGTACTTTTGGGTTTGGAGTAAAAGGAGACCCAAAGAAGACAAATTTGTTTCAATATGGGAGCACATTCCTCAACATGATTGGTACAGGTTATGCAAGAGCAGCTGGAGTTCAGCACACTTGACACTTTGCAGGATCACACTATTTCAAAATTACTGAAGAAAATGAACAACCAGTCCCATTTTACAAAAGAACTCAGCTGCTGCAGGTATTTGCCCAAGATTTTAGCACTCTTTTTCTAGAGTTCCAAGAGTACTAAAAACATTTTGCCTTGGAAATATTTAATTTAGTTTTGATAATAGAAAAGGCATCTTCTAGAACTGGCAGCTGTATCAGTCAGTTTGGAAACTATTCGATGTCAACTGAAATATAAACCAGAGTCCTTTGGAATGGCTCAGGAAACATTTAATGAAGTTTAATAGAACTGTATCTAATTTTTTTCCCCAAAGTTATGGGAAAAATTTAACTCTCAACAAAAAGGAAGCCCAGACCTGGTCTTGTAAAACAGTAGTCATAAATTGCATTCTTTACTTACTCTCTCACAACTGCATACCATACTGGTACTGGCAAGAGACAGTATACATAGTATGTCCAAGGACATGTTTGAATCAACAGGAAAAAAGCTATTATCATTCCAGCAAAGGCAAAACCATAGAAGAGAACAGTAGATTTCTGAAAAACAAATGGATGGACAAACATTCTTGAAACAGCAATAGCATATTTTAAACTACACACTATTTTTTAGTTACACAGTAAAACAAATGCTATTTTAACACATCCGCACAAGCTGCCACATGTCTGTGTACACAGCTCTGGACAAAGTTGTCAGCCAGATTAAAAAAACCCCAAACAACAGCAGGATTTGAAGATCTGATTCTAAATATGTCTCTTCATAAGGTCCTGCAGTAAAATCTGCACAGGAAAAGCAAACCTGCACAAGCTAGAAGCCCAATACATGCAATGTTATTTATGTTCAATGGAGACTTGAAATCCATCTGCAGTCAGAGATGCTAAGGGTCTTGGAAAAAAAAGTCCCAAGTTTAGATTCTAAAAACAGACTTGGAGTACTGCCTTTGGAGTTCAAGTTCATAGCATTATGTTCAAAGCGTTTAATGAAAATTCCATCAGGATGTTTCCTCCTACTACTTGGGACATTTGCAAGAAGATTAATTAAATTAAAATATAAAGTATTAACTCCTACTGGAAAAACCCACAACTACTCAGGATCTAGGAACAGCTACTGAAGGAGGCTTGTGACAACCTTCTGCAGGAGAAACTGCCTTACTCAAAGAACCCACAATTTCAAAATACAGCAAAAGGACTAGCATTGCACAGCAATAAAAGCGAGCATAGCTACAACTGTTAATATACTTAATCCTAACCTGAAACTCCTGCTTTGGGCTTTTCTTAAGAAAAATAAATTAGATGTGGGATTAGAACATTATGTACTCCAAGAAATACGTTCTCACACTGAGAGCACTGTAAGGAGGAACATCAAAAAGAGAAAGGAAATTTTTCAAAAGGGTTATCTAAGATAGGTAGGTCAGTCCTCAATCATCACATAGCAGCAATCTCTGTGCAAAGAAAAGCATTAAACAGTCACTTTGCATCTGCCTTTTATCTGGTCATTGAACTACTCTTCCTTATTCAGGGACATTCAGATATCAGAAGAATCAGTGGTAACGGAAGATTATGTACAAGTTTTAAATAAACAATTTTATCTATATGTAAAGCAACTTGACATAGCAAAGACAGCTTTAGTGACTGAGCAGTCTGAGTGTGCTGTGTACGTAATGACAAAGACACTATTTTCTTCTACACAAATGCTAGTTTCTTTGAAGAGTTATGTAGACAGACACACAGCTAAGTTAAATATGCTGAAAAGAAAAATCAGTTAGCAGTTCACATAGATGGATTAACATCTTTTCTAACTCCCCCTCCCTGTAACTGACATACAACTGCCTCGATCTAAACTGACAGCAAATGCAAGTTCTAAATGATTTTTAAAATAGAATTTCTCCTAAGATATGCCATTAAGTTAAGAAAAGATATGTCTTACGGAAAGCTGACTTAGTGCAATTTTGCTTTATTAGTTTTAAATTTTACATTTGCTGACATATAGACAGAATGAATATGTATATATGATAGGCACACAACATAATTTATCACTGAATGAGTAAACACATACAATCAACATTTGATTCCATATAGCGATATAAATATTATAGAGTCCAATAGAGTCAGTCATGCATTGAAAATGGAAACCAGATTTGCATTTTCTGTGGATGTTTAAAATAGATTAAAAGGTTATGCTTCTTGCTAAGCAAAACAGCACACTACACCAAAAGAAAAAAAGTTTTTTCATACGCAGCATAAGAAACCAAAAACTTTTAAATATGATATATGCAGGATATACACTTTCATTATTCAGAGGCTCCTTGATTTTATAAGGTCGTGCTTTGCAGGAGACTATTTGTCAATGGTAGATTAGTTTCTCAGCAAAATTCTTTAAGTAGCTCCAATACAAGCTATAAACCAAATAACTTCCATATATGAAGCATTAGCCTTACGCTGTGGTTAAGTATTTAGGAACACTAAAAAAGGTTTCTACAGAACACTGAGGAAAGAGAAATTCTACAGACAAAGAATTAATTTTTTTTCTGCCAGTGTTACTAGCATAAAATATGCCTTCCACAAATAAAATCAATATACCAAATGAAAATCTACGTAAAACTAAAAATGCAAAATTTTCCTTAATGTAGTTATTAATATGCCTGATCCTCAGTCTATTTATTGTAATCATTTTGTTCATATCTAACATAATATGCATCTTGAATTATTTCTTCTCAGTTATTTGATGAAAGAAAACCTAAATCATGCAGTACAGTACTTATTAATATTTTCCATTTTAATTTTGTTTGATCATTTTCATTAAAGGCTATCTCATTTCAGCCAGTAGTAGAAACCTCAAGATAGCATGATAGGAGTTTTCTCAAAGTAATGTGTTGAAGGCAGTAAAGATGGTGAGTGCTCATTCTCGTCTACTTTACCAAATGAAACAATTCCTTTTATTCTGAAACAAATTCTTGAAGTTTGGGAGAACTTCCCTTTCCTGCTGAAGGCTTTAATCCTTCTCTAGAGAAATGCCAGCTTTTTGCCTGTTCACTTTTTTGAAGTATCTTTTTTCCTGATGAATGACTGAAAGTAAATTAATTTCCTACAATTTTCTACTTTGTGAAAAATCAAACCATAATAATCTTGTCAAAAAGAACTTCCTTCATCTTTGATGTCTTCTGCTGCACCCCTGCAAATCACAAAGAGCAAGAGAGCAGGCTGCTCTGTGAAACCACAGCTCACCTATTAAAATGGGTTATATATTTTAAAAATGCCATAATTGGACTGCACAGCTTCTGAAAACTGATTTAAAATTGTCAAAGAGGACAGGAATAACCATAATTTACATGCTATATTTTTTTACAGTAAAGACCAAAAATCAAACTGGAAGACCATTCTTCCAAACGAGTACTATTACAACAGAATGCTGACTTTACTAAAATTAATGCTGAAGATTGGCTCCTCATTCAAGACAGACCCCTTAACAGTTTTAAACCACTATGTTTGTTTACAGTTGCATTAGCATTTAGTAAAATGCAAAGCTGTAGGAAGGAAAAAACTGAGGGAGCACAGTATTGCATACTCAGACTTGCATGGCTTAGGAGTACTGATCCTAATAAACGGACCAAACAGTAACACTACATAGGATTACAGCAGCTGGAAAACTCAACAGCTTGCCAGTTTCCACATGAAGTCAAAAGAAGTGTAAGGTGTGCAATTTGTCCCACACAGAGTCACTGAGCACACATATAATGCTGAAAACTGATAGGAAAAAAATAACCGCGTGTTTCCAACCTACCTTATTATTAGCTGGGACAGTCTTGGTCAAATTGGTATGGGTCTTGATAATCATCAAAATCACGTAAGTCGTCCAGCCCACAAAACTCAATGCAATACTTAGACCCAGGAATAATCTATCATAAGTATGGTAATAAGACAAGCCTTCCAAAGCAAGGTTAATCAGGGTTTTGCACAAGGATACCTGGAGGCAGACCAAACATATAAGCAAAAGTTTAGTACAGTGTGAGCTCCCCATTCCATAGATCAACCTAACTGACAGCAACTGGAGCTCAGGCAGCTCCAGGACTCTTGGCACTCATGTCCTCTCCACATTCATGTACAATGTTTTGGCCAGCACCAAATGCTGGAGTACACACTGCTTTGGACTCCTGTTGGACATAACATCAGCCATCGCTTGGCTCCTTAGCCATCCTCCCTGGCCATGGCAGTGGTTAGATGGTGAAAGCTACACAGATAGCACACCTTCAACACCACCTACTACTAAGCATGTAATTTGGTTTCCCCATAAGCATTTGACTATATATATTCCATAATAAGTTACTCCCTTTAAAAACAGTCATGTGCTTCTGAAGGCACATTTATGCAAGAGGAGAATTATGGATGCAGCTGAAACATGGTCACTGACAACAGCCTGAAATATCCCCTTCCTAGGGTTCAGAGACTACACAGGAGTCCCAGCTTCATTTACAAACAGCTGCTTGGGGCTCTCAGGACGTAAATCACTTGGACACAAGAAGGGTTGTATCCAGTCTAATCACAGGCCTCCTAACTCAGTACCTCCAATGGGGAGACATCACGATAAAAACAATGGGTTTTCCCACCATGAGTGTCATTCAGGTGTGCTGACCCCTCTTATTTACCCAGAGATGGGAAGCTCCTCTGTGTTATTTGTGGTCACAGAGGATTCCCTAGTGATTAAAAGAACTGTAAGGAGGAGTATAAAAAGAAGTTGAACATACATGATGATGCTTCTTTTTATATACCTGCTTATGTGCAGGTATTCAGTTGGGACTTAACAACAACAATCAGCAGAAAAAAGTATAGCCACAGCTGAAGAGATCACAAGTCTGCCAATGGGCAAACTCTCCCCAAATGACACCATTCTAGAGGATACAATTACGACTGCATATTTGCAATGCAAAAAGCTACAGAGTTGAGGCAAAGAATCACCCACATCCTAGCTTCTGGTAATGCACTGACATTCCTGCATTGTCCTAACAGGATGGTAAGGACAACCAGGGCACAGGCACTAGTCTCATGTGCTAGTGATCAAGAGTGAACTTGAACACCTGGGGCATTCAAGCAAACAAGGAGTAAAACTTAAAAATAACCAACAAGATAAAATCGCAGGTTCTACTCCTGACAGGTACAAAATGTCTCCTACAAGTAAACATGACAGCCAAGGAGAAGTATTAGGAAACCAAAAAGAAAACCTGCTCCCACAGCAAAATAGATCCATTTATTTAAACTGAACTATTTCCAATTTGCAACAAAGTAAATAAAAAGGCATAAGGTATAAAATAGATTTAGCTGTCCTAAGCATAAAATAGTAATTTATTACCCTGAGAATCATATTAGGAAAAAAGAACTGAACCCTAACACATAATGGAATTATTCTTCCATGCATCTGGCAGGTTAAATGCAATCCTATATATTCAATTTTTTCACATATTTTTTAACACAGAAGTCAATGACCAAACTAAACCTGTAAAAATGAAAGACTTCTTGGTGTGATTTAATTCTACAAATTATTTATGTGAACATCAGAATACAAGCACTGGTGAACTGCACCCATCAAGTACCCTGTCACACAGTGAGTGGTAGCAAATGCTTAGAACAGTAATACTGAAACTGGAAAGCATGATTTCATATATGGCTCGCAGTCTGACAAACTGAAAATGTGAAATTAAAACCAAGAACAGCTGGTTTAGGTAAAAGACCAAAAAAAACCCCAAGATCCATGATGGAGCAAAATACCACTTTTTTTCCATGCAACTAGCAGTCTAAGAGGTGTGAACATGAATTACATTCCTCAGTTTCTCTCTCAGTTTACTCTTTTATACAGTGGAAAATAAAAACATAGGGTGTGTCAGTATACTATGGAATGGTAACAGTTTAAGAAGTAAGTGAAAAAGATACAGCAAGTCAGTATTATTCATTAGAACTAGTATCCAAATGCAAAGTTTTTGAGACTTAGTGGAATTTTTTCGTGTTAATGAGACATGCATCATAGGAAGGAAAAGAGTTTTATTTCTCAGTTCATTTCAATTTAAACAAATCTAAATATTTACATATAACAAAAACAGACTTACCGCTTCATTGTACTTCTGCTGCTGAATACATAGCCTTATTTTCTTTAAAAAGTTTATTTGTTCAGAATCAGAAAGTGGTCTGTACAACAATATAAAGAGATATTAACATTTCTTCTTTTCATGAGCAGAAAAAAAAAATTGCAATAAAAAAATTACTCTGGAATGAAACATAACAAAAATATTCTCAACTTCATTAGAGGCAAATTGGTAATTGAGACTAATCTACTCCTCTACATTTATTCTTCACACATGTCAACATGGCTGCTGTTTAACCTATCTCAAGATTTTTGCATTAAGATTTTTACATTTCTTTTATGTAGCTGATTCCATACAATACTGCCAAAAATTATCTCCCTTGGGCATTATTATTGACCATTGCCCTGGACAAGAAGCATGGCACATACAAGAATTAAGCAATTTAACTGATTTGAAGATGGTTGTAGGCAGTCTGTAAGCCTGACAGCATAGGATGATTTCCTCAGGTTCCACACTAACAGCAGATGATGCTTAACAATCTTCTCTTTGAGAAGTTATGAGCTTGTGTCCTGTTACACAGGGAGCTATTAGCAGAGTCCCAAGCGCAGGGGATAACACAGTCACCCGGCTACACTGAGGTCAGACTTAAAAATCTCTTTGATTTTAATGGATTTGATCATCAACCTAAGTAATTGCTACAGTTCTTCCCTTACAGAAAGTAGCAAGAAGGACGAACAAGCCAGTCAACCAAACTCCACCAAAGGAAAGGGGAAGGACCTGTTTCTCCTGTACCATATTCTTTCAAAGTTAAGGACAGCATCAGGCAGAGGATCCCAGGCTTACCCTGGGTAAGTTAAAAGCTGTTGCTCTAGGCAACCACAGGCAAACTATCCTGTGTCACAGCTTTCTGACAGCCGATGAATACACACAGCAGTTTTGCTTCACACGTCCCACAACATCACCGTGGCACAGCACCACCTCTCCAGCACATGATGGCCCAGCTGCACGCCTGCCTCCCTCCCTCCCTCACACGTGCTCCTTCACATGCCTCATACTCGGCCACCAACTTCATGTTTCAGGCAGTGCCAAATCAGGACCAGCCCTGGGTCACTCCCAGTCACCTGAACCACAGATGCAGGTCTTGACCTTACACAGCTGCTACATGGAAATGCTCGTTCCTGCTGCTCTCAAACACCTGTGAACCACTTCTGCATACAGCCCGGCAGCAGTTGATATGTAATCAACAATGCATACATACCATGTTTTGAGCCATGAAATATATTACAAGTATTCTGTGCATGAACAATCTGAATTGTTATTATTAATAACATCCTGGTATATTTTGGTACTCTTTCCTTAAGTTCAGAGCACAGCAGTATTGTGCAGGAATCTCCCAAAACACTGGATAAGAGGAGCAGCAACAAATCTTAATATTGAGAAGAGTAAATAACTGTATTAAAAAAAGTTTGTCTCTTTTCAATCTAGAAAAGAATTGAAGGATGGTATCTATAAACAAGTAGGAAGAAAGAGGTCCCATGGAAAAGGAAGAAGGGAGGAAAAGATGATGACAAGGTGATGGTAAGAGTTTGATCACCTTAACTTTGGTGGTAGAATAGAGGATTTTAGAAACCAGAGTTGAAAAATAGCAAAGTGAATGTTGGTTGTTTCTGTACCCTCATGACATGTCCCAATGGAAGCCAACATTACAGCTCCTCAGCCTGAGGGCTACAGTTGGAATCAATTCTTAAAGCAGGCAAACCAGATCCAAATACTGCCTCAAGGAAATCTGTGGCCCTCAAATTTTGCCACGTTGTTTGGTAGGGGAAAGGGAGCAAAGCATCAAACGAAGGTGGGACTTTTCACCATGTGTGGAGATTAATAGGAAGAAAAAAAATGACTGCTTTTAGGTAAGGATTTAAAAGGAAATCTGAAATATATATTCAGGAGCTTTGTTTAGGACTTAAATACATCCAAGATGTTCCTATGTTCCCTGTCTAATTTTTATTGTCTTACACATACTATTTTCCATGCATTTTATCCTTGTCATATTCGATGCAAACTCCTTATAAAGTAAAATTGTATTTTACTTTATATCTTTAGTCATTTAGCTATAACCCCCTTATTATCTTTTTACTCTCAATGAATCATTATATTATTAACGAACAATAGTCTTCACCTATTCCTTCTTAAGAGGACAGCACCTGGGATCTCAGTGCATGGATGGTGTAATAGAATAAGTGGGGTTTTTAAACAAAAAAAGTTTCAGGTAAGTCAAACACAGAAAGCAATTATTTTGTCAAATGGGGCTACCATTAGCAGGGGCATTGTTAATTTTCAATAGCTAATATCATACCACACATTTTAGCTTACTTCCATAGATATGCTTCTCAAGAGGCTGATCTTACAATTGTCTAACAATTGTTTTTGTAAAATTTATGAGTTTCTATGAAAATGCAAGGGTTGATCATTACCTTAAGATATTTTTTGCCTCTGTATTAAGGAAAAAGGCAAAGAAGTGATTAGGTAATTTTTTGTATCTTACATCAGCCTATAAAGAAGAGTTAGCAAATACGCTGATTATCCCTCAATTAAAGAATGGGTATAGCTTACCATAAGCAGTAAGGACACAACATCCATTGAGGACACTGACTTACTTCCTGAAGCTACAAAGCAGATGAGAAATTTAAAAGAAACCCCATGCTAGATGTAGCAGAAAGCAAAAAGAGACCAAGACGAGCCATGACCAGAAGTGGAAAGTTGTCTACAGAAAAAAGCCCTGGACTTTAGAAATGGTGATTCTCTAAAACCTACAAGACTCACCAAAAAACAAAACCGCAAGGAAAATTTAAATCTGAGAAGTAAAAGCCTGAACTATTCTTAGCATCACTTAATTTAAACTTAAAACTATTTGAAAGGTTTCCAATAGAATACAGATAGTGTTAGAAAAGAATAAACTGATCAGTTATTTTAGCATGCAACGTTGCAGAGGCACTAGTGGTATGTCAATGTATTCTCGAAGTCATTTAAAGCACACATCCGCGTAATTAATATTAATAGTAATGAAGTTAATTTACTACTCATTATTAGAAAGATTCTGAACTCCAGAAGGAAAAAAAAGGTATGTGTATATACACTCTTTCCAGTTACCCATCACCAAAATCCAATTCTACCAAATTCAAGATGAATAGACTTGACTAGTAAAATCAAAAGTCTTTCTCCATAACACAAAAATACCTGTCCTATTAACAGACACACACAAAGAGAATTCACTCAGTAGATTGAACTCCATCCTCCTATTTCTTTCTTTAAAGTATTGCAAAACACATGCACTGTAAAGTGTAGTTCTCTGAGAAAAAAACCAAGAATTCCACGGTCATGTATGCTATAAACACACACATTCACAGTATCATCAGGATTCTAAAGACTTAAGACTACATTCTTACAGAAAATGATGGTTGTTCTAGAAGAGTAACTTTATTTTTCATTATGGCTATTAGAGATTAATTCTAGTTCCAGACAGAAATCACAGCTTCATCCATGAATAAACATAATTAATTATGAAACAAAATGATTGGCCTAATCATGCAAGTGCTTGTAAACTCTCCCTTCTGAGATGTTAGCTATCCTTGTCATAGGTATACCTGACAAAATTAATCTTTCCAACACATCATTCACGCTTCTTATAAGCTAAGCTATTTGACAGCACTTCTCAACAAGACTGTGATGAAGTACATTCACCATAACAATGTCAAGGGGATCTCTCTTTGGCCACCGAGTCTTGTTTATCATCACACTACAGAAATTACCATCCCCAAAGGCATAGGTAGCACGCTGCAGTCAAACCACTAAATAAAAGAACTCAGAATAGAGGCAGATGTCTTGCAAATACATCTGTATCCACCACTGCTAGTTTGTTAATTTTATTATAACTGGTTATTTGGGTAATGATTTATCGTCATTTTAATGCACAGTAAATTTTCCAGAATTGTGCTATAAAGGGTAGCCCCTTAGGATCTGTAGTAGTTTAACACTTAAGATGCTGCAGATTTAATAATGGAAGTCAAGGAAGCATCATAGACCTGTAGATGAAAAATACAAAGATAAAGACTAAGATCTTTGCCTAGTTCACTGTCAGATGAAAACAAATTTATTTCAGCTGTTTCACCTCATATATTCACTACATATACACACAAGCTCCGTGTACCTGAATACGTCAGCTCATGCACATCTACACCCTTCTACCACTGCATTCTCACTCTCCCCCATCAGAAAAAAGAAATTAATGTGCATCCTACAGCTCTTTGGGAGTGGCAAGATTTGCAGAAGATATAGTGGTCACATTTCTATGATCCATTTCGAGCAGCAAATCAGAAGTAGCTGCTAAGCAGACTTCAGTCTTCTAACTGTACATATTGGCTGTCTGGGGGATGGGGAGAAAAGGACCAACTCCTGTTGATACAAAACTAAAAAAGCTAAAGGCGATGGATATACACCCCTTGAACCTTGTGATAGCCCCATGATGGAGCAAGGCCTTCTGAATAAAGCATGCTAGAATTTTGTATGGGTTGCCTTCTTCTGAACACCACATAAATCAAAGCTTCTCACTTGCTTGGCTATGAAATTTCTAACTCCAAAATTGTTGGCAGCAAAAGAGCCATTAGACTGCCACTGTCCAAACAACTCCAGCAACCTCCTCTGCCAAAATGCTGAGTAATTACAGGTTCTTGTCCTCTTCTCCAGAAAGAAGATCCTTGGTACCATAGTGACTTGCAACCTGAAATAAGTTGCCCAGGTTAATGTTGCCCATCTGCACTGGCACCATCCATTCTGCAGAGAAGCTGAGGCCTCTGCCACCCAAGCCTGTCCTCTGCCACTCTGATACTGCTGGGGGCACGCACCAGTGCATCTCTGCTCTCACCATGGGGGAAAATTGCCAGAAACAGAATCAGGTGAACATGTTCAAACTGTTGCTACCCATCCCTCTGTGAGAGGGCCATACCATGGAGGAGAGATGGCTTCCGATCCATCAGTTCGGTAAGCAGCTGAAATAGTACTTACAGGGCCCACTATTACTGCTTTGATCCACACTCCCACTGCTGGCAAAATGGTGTCTTGAAAGTGTGGATGTAAGACTGGCCTGATGTTTTTGCAAGGCTGCTATTCAAAAGTTATACAAGTAACCGAGCCAGCAACAGGCTTCAAAAACCAAAGTCAGTCTCCCATGAAAGCTGCCTTCAAACATTCCCAGCGCACAACAGAGATGGCAGCTCAGAAAGCATCACACGGGTAATGGGAAAGTAGACATAGACCTTGCATTCAACACCATTAATGTAGGAGAAACCTGACTGCACACTTATTCCTGCTCCACATCAAATTTGCCCCTATTAGCAACCCATGAGTGCAGAGACAAATGGGCCTCATTTTATCATTCAGTTGTTTCTTTTGAAAGTACAGTGCACAGTCTTACAGGAGCAGAACAAAATGCATAATATAAAACCTTCCTACTTCATCAGGAGCAGAGAACAGTAAGAAAAACAGTGCATGGCAAGTGATGCAAAGTCTTGAGTTCATTCAGTGAAATGTGGAAAAATTGACCGAATAAATATTTCAAAAATCAAAGTCTGGAACCATGATATATACTTTCTGTTGAACTTGGTGCATGATACAGAGTACATAATGCTACCAGGGGCAATGATCAGGAAAAAGGTTGTGTTACAGTTCTTCAGGCGTCATCAAATTACCTATTTATGTGAATTTTAATGGCCAGAAACAGATTTTTTCCATTTTCAAAATGTGTTCAATTCCAGTTCTTCAGATGTGCTTCTTCAAAAGAAAGAACTGTTCTACTGTATCTGCCAAAGACAGACTGAAAGCACATACTATGAGATATACAGACAGTCCTTTGCATATGTTTTACTTTTGATCAAAGAGTGAAGTTTCAAAGATTAAATGACTGAGTGCGTAACTCGGTGATCCTTAATCTGCTTAAATGGCTTTAATCTTACTTGTTTACTAAAATATTTTCAGGTAAGCTGCTAAAACAGGCAAGTCCTAACAAAACCTGATTTTCATAATTCAGAAGCAAGATGCATGTTGATTACAGACAAAAAAATTACAGCCCCGTTTGTAGTGTGCCAAAGCTGCACTTTTTTAAAGAAAAGTTGCTCAACAAAACCTACACTAATGGGTTTATTACAGCTTTTTAAGCCCAAGACCCTCAATATTCCTGCTTCCAACTTGATCTACTCCCTTCGCTCCTGCTGTTCCACTGACAGGAGTTTTAGTTTTGAAGTGTCTAAATTCAAGTATGATTTTGTGTTTCTGGATTTTCTGACTACTGTGTTATATTTTAAGTCAGACAGTCTAGCTGTAGGGTTGTAATCAGTTATTTTTGCAAATTTTTTTTTTTCTTTTAAAAAGCATTAAAAAGCACCACTGGCACTCCAAGAGAAAGAAGGGAAGTAAGAAAGTCAGTAAGAAGCTTCTGGTTTTAAGTTCTGAGGTTTTTGATATTTAAAGCATAATGAAACGAAGGGAGGACACGCACACTTCCACAGGCCCAAGGTAGCAAACAGCATCTTTACTGACATGCTGCAAAAACCCAGCAGTTACATGTATGCTTTTGTATTCAGATTTACAAACATGCAGAGGAGGAAACAGCAGGACATCAGTGAAATCCTAGCAAGTGGTCTGACTGCTAATGGTCTAATCTTGGACTGTCAAGTCCCAGGAATTAAAATAGCCTTTTAATATCCACAAATCAGCATCCCTGATGTAGCATATTTGCATATTCAAAAGCAAAGTGCCTTGGGATATTTATGTAAATGCTTTAGATAACAGAGATGAGGGAAAAAGGAGCAGACAAGTTAGCTGCCAGCAGCCAATTCACAACAGAGAAGCAATTAAGGTAACTAGGTCGCAGACAGCATATTTTGCATGTGAACTACTATGGCAAGAACTTCAGACAACCAGAGGCCAGGAGCAAGGAGGCCACGCTCCAAAACTCTCCCTTTAGCCCCCTCAAAGTGGAATTGAGAAGCTGGATGCAGGGATCTTCTAGGGACAGCGGGTTTGTCCAAAAACCCACAGCAGGACATGATGCTGCAGCCTTGGAATGGGAAACTGCTTCCTAGGGAAGGTGGAAGCTCCTTGGAGGAAAGGAAATGCACCATTTTTAAAGTCTCTTCTATTTTAGTACTACAGGGAAGGGACATGTGCTGACTCTAAATAACAACACCCTACCAATGCTGTAAGTCAGCCCGCACATCTGCAAGATGCATGATAATTTATATCAATGATTTATGACAATGAACCAGATCTAGACATCTGCAGTGTTGTGACTAGGTTATGCCACAGTGTTATGCCACAGCTCCTCTTCTGCTCCACAATCCTAAGCCAATCCTAAACTCTAGTGACCATTTTTCAACCAGCTGCATCCAAAGCAGGCAGCTTGTGCTGTGTTTGGATAAGTACCTGCTAGCAGGGTCCCATGGCCACCGAAACAAAAGTCTAGGAGACCACCCATAATGATCCTGACCAGGAGACCATGTACATCAAGTAGTCAATGATCCACATTGACAGTTACCCTAAGTAGGCCCAGGCCTGTGGTGCCCAAATACCTTGGCCACAGGACAAACCCAATAGCTGGCAATAAATGAGGAGCCTGCAGGCATCTCCCACTCCACACCACCAGTTATACTGCCTGCCTGTCCTCATGTTTATCTAGAAGTGCTGCAAGGAGTTCTCATGTGAACCTCCATTCCATCTGATAGTAGAAATGACTACCAGAGTTGATTTCTTAATAGAAAATCATATAGTAGCTTGAATGACCAAAACAAGGAATTTCTCCATGGCCAGCATCTATGCAGCACCGTTGGAAAATCCACCTGATGCTGCACTAACAAAGGGTACCCAGCATCTGAAGGGGTGTAAGATTTACTTGCTATCTATATTCTTCCATTTATTTTCTTATTAAAACAGCTATTTTATTTAGCTATTTGCTACTGGGCCTTTCTTATTGAGATCCAGAAAGAGCCTTGCACAGTCTCCCTAACCTCATGCCCCAGAGCAGAACATTCTCTGCCCATCCCATCCTACCACCTGCCTGTACATCCTCCCTCACCCTCATTGCACGAAGCCCCACAAGTTACAAGAAAAGGCCAAAGAGATTTATAGTACAAGGAATTAAGAGAAATATACATTAATCTCGTGGCATTTTACCTTATACACTAACCTTTTAGCTCTTTCTGAAGACCTTACCTACTTTTTACTTGATAGTAAATCCAATTATGTCCAGTGCTCTTGCACAGAAGCCGCTACCAGTAAGCTTTTTGTGTACAAACTAAAAGCTCCTGAGTGCACTGCTGAAACTCAAGACCAGCAGGATGCCTGCTTTCTAAGAGGATTGCTTCCTCCCTCAGCAGCGTGTAACAGAGTGCTTCAGACACAGCCCATTCAGAGAAAGAGTAGCTGACATTTTTGCCAAAGAGCATGCATTTTACAGCACAGGCATTGATTTCTCCTTAGAGAGATAATACATATACTATTTAATCAGTAGGGTTTTTTTAAATAACACAGAGCCATTGTTTTCATTTGATCCCTTTGTCTCTACAGCACTGCAGCTCTATTTTTTATTCACACATTTATGCACAGGCCCTGAAAGCCAAGGGTGGAGGGGAGAGGGCTGCCAGTCTATCTCCCTGGCACCAACAGGCTAAAGATGCCCATACTGGCCTGCTTGTGCCAGCAGTCCCAGCAGCAAGCTTATGCCTATATTCATACCTGATAAAACAATGAGGACAAAGTGGAGAAAGGAAAAGGCTGGCTGCCTTTTCACGGTTCGCTAGAAATTGATAGAAGTTGCTGCCCCTCACTCTTGACCACAGGATAAAGGGGCTTTGCAGATAAATCAGTGCTTCTGCTAAATCAAAGGTCCTCTGAAGACACAAGGTATTCAGACAAATGGACAGGGAGAGTAACCACTATTAGAATATCCTTCAATAGTTTCAGCCTTTCCTCTTCACATTCAACCCTTAACGTTTGCTCTTGCAATGCATTATCACACATATCACGGATACCTTACATATTACTAGTTATTTAAATAAATGTAATTTATTTAAACAAAGCAAGAATAGAATGTTTCAAAGGATGTACTGACATCTTAAGGAAGCCTGCCTTGCTCAACACTGGAAAAAAAAAATCACTTGCTTCACTTTGATCCAAATGTCAATTTTGGAGAAATATCTATTATTAAAGTTTTGAAAGGCCATCAGACAGAGGGAACAATGTAGTGCTATATCTCCAGTCATCAGAGAAAGGAAGAAAAGAGAGGTATTTGTGCACATGGCATTTTTTTGAAGTTTCTGTAATCTTCAAAGACACTCTACACTCTATTTCCTTTCCCATCACTATGACAACATACATGATGTGCAGCTTTGTGGAAAGGCTCAATCTCTACATGATTGATACTTCCTTGCAACAAATCCATACAAATCCATACAAACATTTAAGAGAGTTATATCTCAATTTACACTACAAGGTAGAGGAAAGGAAAAGAGTTACATTTTCATAGGCTGAGAGCGGTACATTTTTATTTATTAAATAATAAATTATTTAATAAATAAATGTACACTGCACACTAAAAATGCAGTGACTTTTTATATAAACATGTAAGTTATAGCTGGATTATACACACAAAAATAACTATTTTGGATGACTAAAATGTAGTATTCAGACAATTAGGTTACCTGAAAAATGTAGCATCAAGCGCTATGAGATTTTTCACATATGAGAAGATACAAACTTGACTTTAAATAAGATACTTAAGCTATTTCCTGCTAAAAAAAACCCCAGCTCTTATTGATATCAATTTCAAGATATTCAATAAAAAAGCACATCTATTGGAAAGCAAGCACTGATTATAATTTAGCTGCTCATCTCTTGAATTTTTTTATTTATTTTGGTTGTTTAACTACTGCCCTTGCCATCTTACTGTGAGACACCACAACCAGAACAGCTGGAAGCACAGCCCTTCCTGAAACCACTGTATACACTAGGAGTATGTAAAAGAATTCCCGTGCTGTTGTGTAACTTGTTTAACTATGTTAAATCTCTTGTACCTGTTGGGATAATCAAATTGCATTAATTAAGAGGATTTTAGGGCAGTATTGATGCCCCATTTACCCACCTAACTACACTGTCCTCCTGATACTTCCTGAAAGAATTACTTCCACAGATCAAAGATGCCAACCTTGGGAATGCTTTTGCAACAGTAGCATCTGGCCCCTTGGCACACTCTTCTTTGAGATGTGCCAGCTCAGCAGTTGCCTTAAGGTACATCAAATGGTCAGAAAGCTAAGATAGTTCACTATCCTGGACATCAGTTTTCCTCTGTCAGCACTCTTCAGATTTGTCCTCTCTCTTCCTTCAAAGCATCTGGTAACTTGGCACCTGCTTTTCTTACACATAAAGGTTAAAGCATTGTGCCTTTCTTATCCAAATACTGATAATAAAAGCCTCTGATTTTGCTAAGCAAATAGTTTTTGAAAATAGTTCTCATAGTTGGGAAAAAAAAAGTATAGAGAAAAAGGAAGAGGGTAGAAAAATTTCAGATAGTAAATCCTTTCATATATCTAACTGCAACTGCAGATAAGTATTCAATATCAGCAATGGGTACTGTTCTGCTCTCACATTCATTCCCTTGGGAACAGGTTGTGCACCTTGCCTTGCAGAATCAGCAGATACTCGCAGCTGCGTTTCTGAAACGTATTCTCAACAGTTTCACAAGTGGCCTCAAAATACGCCTTTACTCAGATTTGTTCCTTGATGAAGGCACTTTGATAGAACAAAAATGGCGTTACTGGCAGCCAGACACATCCTTATTCACAGATAGAGCTATCCAAATTCTAAACTTCCCCAAGCTTGGTCAAGTAGACACTATTGAAGATTCTATCACTTAACAAATGATCAGTTCCATCCTCCTTCTCATCATTGTACACCTGATAGATGGATTAGAGAGAGAGATGCAATTTAGATCCAAGTAGAAAAGGGGGCATGTCTGCTGGCCTATTTCATTCCCTGTCCATTGTGCCAGCTACACTTCTGCTAGGGATGAGATTCCCTGTGGAAATCAGAAGTCTTATATCAATTCAAGATTCTTCCTCTGTTGCCAACATTATAAAAATAGACTTGTTTTATCCATATATCTATATATATATGAACTAGCTTAATGCTTTTGGTGCAATATATTCACCAGACAACTCAAACACTAGTTTTTGAGTCAGTGCAGCTGAAGGTCATGAGCAGTTTTCCACACAGTCAGTAATAAAACACCTGAAAATAAAACTAGAAAACAGGATTTTCCCATCAGAATATTAAAATAAACTTTTAAACACTATTTCTGACTGAAAAAATAGCATTAAAAATAGCACTCAGGTTTTCGCTAAGTTGCCATTTCTACAGAACACATTATTTGTGAATATATCCTCCCCCACCCCCGAATACTACACATTCAATAGTAGTTGCATCAACTTCTCTAAAACCAGAATGTCTCAATCTGAAATTCTAGACTCAGATTTCTTCTGGAACTCATATCTACATTTCTGTTATACAGACTTTATTCAATTACATAATTAATTTAAATAATTTAAGAAAATCAGTTCTTAGAGATATCTTTGCTTGTTTTCAGGTCATAAAGATGCTGAAATAAGACATAAAATCTGTAACAGTCCCAAATAAAATGTTTACATTTTCTAAATAACTTCATGGTCCCAAAGCACTTTAGAAATGAATTATGCTTCAATAACCTCCAATAAACTAGGAAGGAATAAAGCATTATACACTGGAGCATACACTTTCTGAGCTTCAAGTTACATATTTCAGGCACCAGAAGGATTAAAAAAGAATATAACTCCTTTGTTCAACAGCTGAAAATGAACAGAGATGGAAGAAGGATTCACGTCTGAATGAAAGGACAGTAGTGTCTAGCAGAAACATGGCACAGAACTGTGCTTAGCTGCAGCAGCAGGTAAGGCCAACCATAGCTTAACACAGATTAGCAGTCAAACTTGACATTAAACCTGGGCTGACAAGTCCAAATAGCACACAGCTATGCAGAAACACAATCTCCATACAATTAACAATTACTCTGAAATGTAGCACAGTATCTACTGTGTACCTGCAGATCTCTTGCTCCAGACACAGGAACTAGGTATTCCCAACCCTGCATTTTTACCTTCTCCTGAGACAGTAACCATACCCTTCTATACCCTTTAATTTACTCCCAAAACCAGTGTCTCAGTAAAGCCAACAGAAGGGGATATGTGCCTTTCCCTCAGTATCTCACTCAGATTCAAGGAAAATTTATCTGAAAAACAGATGTGGTTTGTCTTATACTAATGCATGAGACCTGCAGCTGAAGCTCAGGCTTGTGTTCACTGCACACACATAGTCAGTCACCAACATGTGAAAGAAGGGATAGATCTGTAAACAGGTCATGTCTAAAATTACCTCAGGTTTTCCTTCAGTTTCTACAAGTTGGAGCACTAGAAAGTTAATTGTCTGCTTAAAAATGAGTTGGTGTTCAACCACTTCATCCCAAACACTAGTAACAGGTTGGGAAAGACCCCTTGGTAGCTTCCCAGACTTGGACCAAGTTTTGAAAGTCAAATAGAACTGTGAAGACTAATCAGAATCTGGCCAAACTCCCCCCATCCCAGCACACTGTGGATGAATGTTTACACTAACGTGTGACCACCTGTGGTATAAGCCTTTTTCTGCTTTTCTAGAGTGAAGATAAACGGTATCATATTGGAGTATCAAAGAAAGTCTTTACCGATACACCTTGCAAGCATAGGCATCTCCTGTTCAGTAATTCACTGCGGCAGTGGGCTCCCTGACTTCTGCTTAAGCGACAACCATTGGTGGCAGTTGTGACGGCTCCATCTGGCTCAAGTTGGACTTTGGGGAAACAGGTAAGAACACAGCAGCTGCTAAGGGCCATAAATCTTGCTCAATAGAGGAGGGCTGGTTGGAGGGCTGCACCAACCAGAATACAGCTGGTATGCAAGTATGGCTATAAGCCAACCAAATTACTCCATAACTAGTGGACAGTCCAGGACCTGTTGAGCTCTCCTGCATAGGAGGATCCCCCCTCGAGTAGGGATGCCTCTAGGTTACTCCTTGAAGCTGAGAGATTCCTTGCCACAGTAGATTCTCAGCAAGTGATTATTAGCATGCTAACTTGGAAATCTTAGCTAAATAATATAAAGAACTGTTTGTGCACATATAATCCTTTAGACACAAACCACTGACCAAGACTGGGACTAAGTCTGGACCCAGCCACACCTAAATTCTCTCTGAGAGGGAGTTTAGAATGCTAGGGGGTCCTTTCTGAACCTCACAATTCAATGGAGGGGTCTCCCTTACAGTTTTGTCTGACCTTGTCCTCTATGCACTAAATAATCAAGTGTACCTTGCCACTGAATCTTGTTAACCACTGTCGCATTTACTATCAAATTGTGTTTCATATCAATAAACATGTTGCTACTTCTCTCTTATGAGTGAGGTGCATCACTCCATCTGTGACATTCACACATTGAAGGGATTATTTTGGTCTCATAGAAAAACCTTTCTTGGAAGGACCATTAATCCAAATATTGATTCAGAAAAGTTTTAAGAATATCTAAAGAAAATAAATTTATTTTTGCAATAGACCATAGCAAATAACTTGTTCATACCAAGTTTTAGTTGCATTTTCAAAGTGATAAATGTGTCTGGCATTTCCACTTAAAACAATCCAACATATCATAAAAAAGGCAAGTCACCAGTCCATAAGACAATCAGTAACACTTAGTTCCTTTAGAGATAAATATAGCATTAAGAAAAGCACATCCCATTTTATAGAATCAGTCTTATTTCTTGAGGAAAGGTAAAATTTAAAGAGTTGTGAAATCAAACTAATAGCCAACCCCACAGAATCAAAGATGACTGACCATCCTTTCCATATGGCATTTTATTTCATACAGATCAGTAAATTCTTTGATAACGCAACTGTCATTCTTAATCAGAATTTGATCTAAAGGATTCATTATGTGCCCAAGATTGACTTGACTTGTATCTCAGAGACTGTCTTGAACCTTCTCTTTGAAGCAGCTAGTGGTATAAAATAACACAGTAAATGTCTGTTCCAACAGACAGCAATCATCTTTAGTAATAAACATACTTCACAGGAAGCGACTCAAGTACTTTTTACTGCTGCTATGATTTAAAGATCTTAATTAACATCAATTTTATTTCCCAAAGGAAAACAGCTGCTCTCAGTAACAAAGCATTTTTGAGCACTCCACAAACCAACAGCAGAAGTGAACATTTTCACATGCACCCAATGGCAAAGCTTTTAAAAACCTTTAGAAAAGAAAGGAAAAAGCAGCTTTAATTGGATTAGGCAGAAGGGTGAGGGGGTCAGTAACTGTTCCATACACCAGAACACAGAGTTCGCAGATACACAAATCACTACGAAAACTCCCTCACAGCCCTGGAAACACTGACACTAGGCAACACAAATTCTAAAGATTTTCAGGTTCTTTTCTGGATGGAATGCATTTTATTTATTTTTCATTAGAATTTAAATCACACAAGAAACAATTCTTAGATCAACTTTTAGATACATATAAAAACAAGAACAGATTGCATATCCTAACCCTATAGGGATAGTATGATTTTAAAAAAAAAGACTCAAGAGACTGAATTTGTACTTGCATCTCACTGAAATACCAAAACGAGTGATAAGACAAACAATCAGATAAAAAATATATAGCTTTTAAAAGACACTTACTTGAATGGTGTGAACAGAAATGACAGTGTATTTTCCTTTTTCTGACTCATCTTAACCTGCATAAAAGAGCATTAAACCATTATATGCAAGTTGTAACAAGACTAAAAATTGTATCAGGAGGTAAAATTAAAAAAATCACATAAATTTGTAAGACTTTGGAAAAGAAATGAAATCACGCTGTCAATATGTTGTCTAGGAAACTAGGTGTTACTGTCCAGTATGCACACCTCCTCTGAGTTCCTGGAAACTCAGACCTGGTCTAAAGTTAAGAAAATTAACAATGCACCAGCCACTTCTTTTCTCAGAAGGACTTCGACAGTTTGCAGGATAAAGAGAAGATATGGCTAGAAGTGCTCCCAGGCTTCAATGACAATCTCCCTTGATGAAACCAGTGTTAATTATGCCAGACAGGAACTAGTACACTGCAGCAAACACTGCCAAAGCAATACTGTTAAATCAGTTAACCCGCACATGGATAAAAATAGATTTTGAAGCCATTAGAGCCACTTTGCCCAAGAACCTCCAAAACACCTTTAAAGCCTTCTGCAGCAGCCTCACTCAAGTCTGACAGTTGGCATAATGTGCAGACAGGAGTTTCCTAACCACACTACTCCCCAAACCTGATAGTTTGAAGCAGCAACACACGTCTCATCCTATCCACCTAAGGCACCATCTTCTCCAGGGAATACAAATTCTGGTCATGTCAGTCCACCACAGGAAAAGCAAAAAGCCACTTGGAATGCCTAGGCCAGTGCGCTACTTCTGCTTCAGCAGAGGAACACAAAGGAAATTCATTCAGGATCATTGCAAAACAATGCTAGAAACAAGCTAAGAAAAAAAAGATAATCTAACACTAAAAAAAATGACAGAATAAAAATAAACTTAAAGGAAAAGAGAAGCAGAACTACTTCTTTCTTTAAATAATGTCCAAGATGCCAAATTAACTGAAAAAGACCTGAGTCACATCTTTAATTCTTAAAGCAGAGGTCTTCCAACTGCAGAGGTGATATCAGCATGCTTCACCTTCACATCCAGTCCAGCACTTCCCCTGCTACATAGCAGTTTCCAACCACATATTTGAAAGTGACTCTGCTGCTGACACTGCCTTCCTAGCATCCACACTTTTGTGAACCCAGCATTCAAGGGACAGAAGGTGCTGAAGGTGCTAAACTCTTGCAGGTCGTCTCATGCTAGTTTACTGTTCCTCTGTCATCATGTGGTTTTCTTGACAGGGCAACAGTTCTTGTGTGTCTCAGCTTCCTATCTACGGAGAGGATGGTTTTCCCTCAGAGCATTTCTATGCCTTGCCAAAACTGTGATTTTGGGATTTTGGACAGTTTCTTATTCCACTATTTAGTGAAACAGAACCTTTTTTGTTTGGACCACTCAAATGTTCTCATAAATATAATATCCAATATTAAATGAATCAAGACAGAGAAGCCAGAAATGAACACTTACAAAGCAAAACAACAGATACAGCAGCATTAGCTAAAAGTTAGTTAGACCACTAATTTAATTTCTTTAATGGACAGGAGCCTATTACCTTTTTGATCTGTTTGTGTACTGATCCTGACTTAGAGCCTTGTCTCCTAGCCCTCGTTGCAAAGGTACCTTCTCAGGTACCAGAACTCAGATTCTACCTCCATACTGCAAGCAGGTTTACATTAACATCAATAAACATCAGCATTTTTATTTTGTAAAGAGAATAAATAACTTTTTTCTTGAATCTTAATAAAGGTTGTTTATTAAAGTCTTTCCAGCTCCTTCAGATACAGCTCACAGCTAGTCAGTCAACATCACCCAGTATGTGAATTCAATTTTATTCCTTTGAATTCAGCATACTATATATAGGGTATGTCCTATAATTATTTTACATGTAGCAACAACTATTATTCAAATAAGTTTTTTTTTTTAATATGTTTAGTACCTTAAATTGCTCAAGAATTTGAAGAGCGTTGGTAAACATGCTCTCTGCTTTGAAATGAGCACTATTGTTCAGATATTCCAGAGGCAGAGTTCCCTGAGGAAGAAAAACACACATATACATAAAAAAATTTAAATGAAAAAACAGGAATTTCCCTGACTGAACTGCTGGCCAAATGAGCAGTAAGAATACAACAAATTACTGCTGAAAGAACTAATATAACTCCATTGAAAATACTCTTCTCACATAGTTTTGCAAAATGACAGGGAATGTTTAAAATAGCTTCTACAGGAATGCAAAAAACATAAATAACAGAAGCTCTTATTAAACTATATACTATAAAATAATATAACCTTGACCTCTAATCAGAGGCCATTTATGAAATACCTAAGAGTCATCCATCCACAGCCTGGAAAGAACTCAGCCTGGGCCTGACTCAGCCCAGTACTTGTGATAGGAAGGTGAGCAGTTCCTGTGCCACTCCATGCTGGGCACAGCCAGCAATGAGTGCAGGACAGGGCAACAGAAACTGGGGCAGAGTCTCCAGAAGAAATATTTCAAAAAATGTGCTGCAAATCGGTCTGTTAAATGTGAAACTAGCAGCGTGAAAGCACACTAATGAAATGCTAATTGTCAATTAGATATTTATGAGGCAACTTTTGGACTGTGTAATCATACATGAAAGAAATTAAAAGAAAAAGCCAAGCCATCTCACTGTTCACTAAATTAGAGGCACAAGATACCATCTGACGAAAATACTCAAGTTTAATCAAGAAATAATTAAACATTAAATTGCAGGAACAAGCTTGTTTACAGGCTCAGCTTTCATGATCAAAATCATGTGTTATTCAAGCCATATTGCATTTTTACCACCCTAAAAACAAAATAATAAAAAACCTTTATGCAACTCAAGAGTATAAAGCTGCAGATTACAAAAGGATCAGCTGCCTTTGCAAGTGAAAGCCTTATACAATATATAAAAAGATTTGAGTTTGTACTCTAAACTGAAGATACACACATAAAACCTAAGACTACAAGCAGTCATTATACCCTGTAGCACTTCTACGAATCTACAATCTTGCCCTTCATATGCCTCAAGACTTGTCTCCAACATCTCTTCCTCTATGGTAAACAGATTTTTATAATATGTAAAAACATTTGTACTTCTTACCACAGAATTCAGGGGAAAAGGCACACCGATAAGGGAAGCCATCAGCGGTGCTATATCAGCCTGTGCAAGAAGAAGCATTCCCATTTTAATACAATTTCAGCCTCTAGACCTAATAAATTCAGTTTAACATATCTGCATTTGCCAAAGAAAATGGTGTAATACTGCAAAGTTATAACACGCAACTCTCCTTTTTAAGTTCTCTTTTTTTTGTAGTTTCCAGAAGTCATAGCATGATTAGATTCAAAATGTGAGGCTCCACTACCGATAGACCTTCAAAAATACTTATAGTTTAAAAGCAAATATAACCTGTCTCAGTATTTAATCACAGGAATCCAGCACCTCCTTCACTGCACTCAGAGAAGCATAACATTTTTTATAACTATTTATATGATGGAAAGAACTAATTTCATATTTACAGTTCTAAGCAGTACACTAGATATACTGCTCTTCACAACACTCCTTGTCCCATGCTTCCACAGCACTGATTACTCACCTTCTCCCCTTCAGATGGTGTTTCTGCACTTTTATTTGTGTCCAGTCAGCCCTCAGAAAGGCCCTTCAATCTACACCAAGGCACCTCATAAAATAAGTTACCATTATGTTTTACTCACGATGATAAACACTCCCTCTCACTAGGTTTATATTTTCCTTTAATATAAAACTATGCACCAAAATTCTTTGTTTCTCCAGCATAAATCTGAAGAAACTACACTGAAAACAAGTCACTGCTCCAGCCTCAGATCTACTGTGCAGACTCAAAATCATCATTTGTAGATAACAATATACATATAGTGTAATGGTAGTCAGAAGTCTACTTTGCTATTTTTACCCATAGTCCCACATGTACTACAGGACAAAAGCTCTGTCTTTGGGAACTCCATTATCCAGGACAAAGCAATACTCGAGACTCTTCTATTCAATCTCAAAATAACATTGCCATAACTCCCATCAACCTTGAGAGAAAAACTGATCTCTAGTTTTACACCAAGGCTTTGCTGAAAGCAATCCAGAACACTGCCAACTTGAACCTTCTAGCATTAGTTTATTTCCCTTGTTTGAGCAGATTTGGAATCTGTTATTCATGTATTGGTTTACGTAGGACAATAGGAAGTAAGAAGAACCATGATTTAAAAAAGCTTGGCTGATTTACTATCAAAGGATAAGCTGTCCACCTTTTTTACTTCCTTTACAGTACTAATTGTCTAAACTGCAAAGTGCCTGGGCCATAATCACAGATCCTATTGAAAAGTAACACAGTTTAACACTATATCAAGAAATGGTTTTGATTCAATAGCAACAGCAATTTCTGGAAAAAAAGTGACAAAATACAGACATTGAATAGATACGTCTGAAAAAATAAACTCAACATATACATGGCTAACAAGTGTAGGAAAAGGCATATAGCAGATGCTCACAGACTTGGGAAACATGGTTATCAGACGATGCTTTTTCTGTGTTTCGCTAGGAACCTTCATAGGAGATACCAAGGAGGCCTAAGTTCTGCTCCAGAGCATTTTCCAAGTAAAAACTAGAGGGAAAGCATCACAAGTTAGCGCTCTGAAAGCCTGCTAGATGCCATTTGAGTTACCTTTGGGTAACTGGCACTGAGTTTGAGGAGGACCTGTTACATTGTGCTGTACCCTTTCTACAAAGGGTATGATCACCTAACTAAAATGGTGCAATAATATATCTTCAGGAGAAGTTGTATGTTGCTGCTGTATGTGTCAACAAGCAGTTTAAACTTATCCTCATTATGTTCAGTATGAGTGCAGTTCCTGCAACTCTTAAAGTAACACATTCTAGGGAAATGGCATATCAATGTGATCATTCATTCAAATTAAATTAGTTTAAATCACAAAAAATTAATAATTTCAGGTGAAAATTTATGAACTATTACATTCGGTATGTTGGATACCTGATTGACATCAAGCCTCTTCAAGTTCTCCAGCTTCCATTCTGCAAGAAATAACAGAGCACATGAACAGCTAATCTACACAGATTTGAAAGGGGTCATTCCATCGACATTTAATGTCTTGTTGCCATTTTCTGTAAATTGCTGGTACTAAAGAAAATTATAATTTGACTTTAAGATGCTAGCTCAAGAAGGTTACAGATGGAACTCAACAGGCAGAAACAACAAAATGCATTCATTTCAGTTCACATTTTCTTTTATACAGCAGGATAAATTGCTGCTTGCAAATCTGTGACCTAGATCAGTTGAAGAAAGGCCAAAGGTTTTGGTTTTTTCTCTCAATACAGTGATGCATTACCTCCTGTGCCAACTAAAAGAATCAAACTCAGGTTTATGAGACGGGCTGTTAAATCTCTTCAATAGTTTATAAAAAAGGTTAACCCAAGGTCCCAAATGTACTGGTTCAGTATGGTGCAAACATATAAGACCCTAAAGCTGTGGTGCACAAAAAGCTGGTTCAAAAGCCTATTTTCCTGCTTTCCGTTGGCCTCTAAGGAAATAAAGAGAAAATTGCCTGCTTTCTTTGGGGGTGGAAAATTATTTAAAAACAGAGTTTAGCAAGATTTGTTTTGGGGTTTTTCCTTTCATACATCTACATACATTTCCTTTCATACATTTACAGTATTGCATATACCAAACTTATTTTCAGCAATTAGTTCATACCACTGCTAGCTTTGAGGATCTGAGTACAGGTCCACTCTTATTTGGTCCCAAAAAAATCCCTGAAGGGGCAGCGATGTACCTTAACAGTAGTGAGACATACAGCTACAGCAAGTTCCCATGGCAACACAAAGGTGGTATTAGAAGCATTAATCATGAATTGTGCTAAACTCACACCAAAATGAAGAAGTTTGCTTCCTTTTGCTTCCTAGAAAAGGGAAATGGGTTTATATTTTTAGAAACAGACTCTCACCCATATTTCTATTATATAAATGCATTGCTTGCTTTCCTTTAAATAAGATTTTACAAAGAAAAACATTGAAAAACTGTCTATGCACACACAAAATGTGCTTAAGGTAGGAAGAAACTGTAGCTCTGCTAGAGAAAACATCTAGCTTTGTCAAAAGCTTTTTCATCTCCACTTCCCCTACTCAGTTATTTCCAAAGGCAGAGTTGAAAACATCTACATTGGACCAGGAGCTGTAGGACACTGAGCCCAGGAAATACCAAGAACTGGGACACACCTACAGACCAGCCAGTCTGGACTATACTTCCAGGAGTAAGGTGCCTTGGCTGTACATGCTGCCCAGTTTTACAATTCCAGCTCACTGTCTAGGTTTCTTATACAGTGCTTGGTTTTCCAACCAATTGATAGAGGGGTTTCTTGCCTTTATCCTGCCCTGCTTTTACCGCAGCCCACGGGGCTGTCAGAGGCAAACAGTCCAGGGGAAACAGCAGGGAAGTGCCAGTTCAAGAGGCTGAGAATGAGGCTACATGAACCAAAGAAAATCTCACAAAAGGCTTCACAGAAGCAAAAACAGTGGAGGGGTACACTTGAGCTTCCTCAGCTGTGGCTGCAGCTCTGCTGCTGTCCTGCTGCAGAAGGTTGTGCCTTCACTTACAAGCTTCTCTGGACTCACACCCCAGGGCCAACCATTAGTCCATGAGTTGCTGAAGAGCAGCTCTGTATTCTCTTTCTTTCTGAAGAAGGCTCAAACCAATGGCCAAATGGGTAATATTACATGTTGTCCACAGGATGCAAGGCTGCCATAACAAATCCTTCCAAGAGGATTTCCCTCAGAGGCCTGAGGGAAGGCAGAGCACAGGTGAAGGAACTGATAAGGAGAAGGCTGTCATCTCAGAGCAGACTTGTGCCCTTCTAGCCATCCAAGGAGCACATTTATCCTCCTATGACAAACTGGACAGGCCGGTCTGGACTGTCCTGCCTGCTGGCACTGCCTTTGGCGGTACAAACCCTCAATGGCAATAATGAGAAGGGAGACAATTCACTGAGCTGCCCACGGCATGCTTGCACTGAACAGAGCATAAGAAGTTTGTCAGCATTAGAAATATTCTGTCAATATTTCCAGGAACTCTTAACTCAGGTAAATTAGGAAGGATTGTCAACAGATGCAAGAATTTGAACATTGGCGCATGCAACTACAAATGTAAGCCTAATACCTGCCTTTAACCAGTGACACAGCAGTCTTGAGGACATTCTCCTTCCCTGAACACAGTCTCACTTGCATTTGTATGGAGCAGGAAAGGCAGATTTAAAGAACATTTCAAGAGCACATTTTTAAGCATCTTTTCTTTCACATGTTAGCTTTGTGAAAATATCTGGTATTGTAACTTAATGGAGTAGCTGAACTGAATTGACCTGTGAAAGTGCCAAGTTCCATTTCAACTGTAAAGATAGTGTCACAGCTCAATACTCACCTTTTTCAAAATGCTCTCACACCATTTTCATCAACTCTAAGTCAAATGCTGAGAATCAAGGACAGTGACAGAGGTAAAATTCAACCACTACAGATCAACTCTTAGATGTCAAATGTCCTTAAAAGTTGAGCAGATCAGCCATCACAGACATCAAGATCAGTTGGTATATTCTGTTTTCTATTTTTTTGCTAGAACTCATTTTCAATTTTATCAGAGGCGTCATAGTTTTATAACAGCAGTTAATTGCAAAGAGTGAAATGTTAGTATAGTCGATATCTGAAAAGTCCCATTTGCTTAATCTGTTACCAAATACCTTCTCAAGAGCTGGGCGGACTTAAAACCTCAGGATTGAAGTAATTTTTGCCTGTTTTCTCTAATATAGCTTGACAAGCAATTCAATAAAATAGAAAGTCATTACCTCACTGATCGTGAGTAACAACCAGAGACTCAAAGCATCTTAAGAAACAGAGCAGGCTACAAGAATGGGGCACACGAAAAAGGAAGAGCTTGCACAATTTAATCACACACGGTTCTCTAAATCCACTGATATTTCAGTAAGCCTATATTTATTACATTATATATTTTAAATGATAAAAATTAAATCTTTTTTAAAAATTATTCCTAAATAAATTACAAAGGGGAAAAATACAGTAAAGAGTCATAGTTTTTCATTGAGAAAAACTGTTTACATTTCCAAAAGAGCTACAAGGATGCAAGTGAGACAAAACAGCCCCTGGAAAGTCCCCAGGGTTGTACTGTGAAGCTAGAAAAGAGTCTTTGAACCTGTCAACTTATCATGTTGCTGTACAAATAGCTTTTAACCTCTGGGAGTCTTCCTAAGAATTAAGTCTCCTCTGGAACTAAGTTTCACAAACATGAACAGCCTCCTGTCCCCAAAGAGAGAAAGTCTTCAATTCTATGATTAGAAGAGAAAACTGACTCTGATATTATCTATCCAATTTTGCAGTATCCCACTTCAGCATGAGCTGTCATCTTTTATTTTTTTACACACTACACAAAGCAAGTCATACTTACTGGACTTAGTGGAACAGAAATCAGTAAAGATCAACACCTCTCTTTCCAACAAAATCTTGCGCTTCAGTTTTATATTTTACCTACCTTTCAAAAAATTGTCTTCAAAGAACTGAGATGTAACTTTCTGTGGAGAATTTATTCCAGCACCCCACACAATCAGTGGTGTTAAAGTTTCTGAAGGCTGACCAGCTCCATGGGATCCTAAGACACACCAAACATTAAAAAAGTATAAGTTTTAAGACATGTGCTGTAAAAACAAACAAAATCTACATCCAAGAAAAAATACACACACATGTACTAAGTTCTTGTTACAGTAGACATACTAAAATCCTCTTACAGAAAATCTATTCCAGCTTCATAGCTTATTTTTATGCCACTAACATTAAAGTTACAATAAAGCAACTAAATTCAAGTTGCAAGTTGGGAAATCAGTACCAGTTAAATCATTATAATAATTATTAAGTCTATCTATAAAGATAGAACTTTGTATATTAAAGTCCCCAAATTGTTAACATACAGAAACTAAAGCCACAGTATTTGAAAGCTTCAAGGTGTAGAGGAGTTACCTGCCCAAAACAGATGCATATGCCTATCCTGAGCATCCCACCAAAACCAGAAACGGTTGATTTCAGTAAAAATAGGCATGTGTGCAAAAAACAAACAAAACAAAAAACCAAACCATATAGAACTGATCTCTGGTTCCCAAATAAGAATTAGACTTCCATTTCAAAACCAGGAAGCAATATGCATTGCAACTGTCATCCTTTCCACTGTGATACAAGTTCATTTTTAAGGATTTAAAGCCTAGGAGCACGTTCCTTAAAAATTGATAAAACATGACTTCCTTCCCTGGGGAAATTGATTCCCTCCAACGTAATGTATCAGCAGCCAAAAGGAGGAAGCTTGAAAACTATGACACCTCAGCAGCAGTTGCACTGAAGCAGGAGCCACACAACCTTGAAAGGAACGCTGGTCATTAAACCCAGTGGGTGAGGTACCACAGCACTGAGATAACCCAGCCTCGAAGGGAATAACATTGTTATACAAACCCTATGTTGGTCACTGCATGGTCTACAAAACTATACATTTTCCTTGTACTTGCATAGACACATGCTCTTCCCTGTGTGTACAAATATATATTTAATAAATACGAAGGACAGAGAAAGCACATTGCTGTATAGCCTCAAGGTTATTCCCAATTTCATATCCCATTCTGTCCTTAAAACAATCACTATGGCAGAGCTCAAGAGCCAATTTTGCTTTCTTTAAACAGCCCTAAGCTTAAGAACACATAGGTCTGGGAATTAGATTCCTGATGTTCCTAAACCCCCTGGAGGGCACTCTCTGGGCTTAAAAGCAGCAACAAGTGCTCTTCTTTGCAGAACTTGGGAAAAGAGCTGATGGAGAGAGCACATTCTCCATCTTCCAGGCATCAGCTGTTTCTTTCTGTTGCAGGAGAAAAGTGAAATTTTGGTGAGCTTACATTTTAGCCAAGTCACCAGCTCCATCAGTATTTTACTGAGACTCTGCCTCCATAAATACTTTAAGACAGATAAAGCTGAGACAGGCAGCTGTATCCATTCTCTCCCTGTTATAAGAACCAGGTTTCCATCTGGGTCTGGTCCCTGTTCCAGCCCTCAGCACCTTCCAAACACACCTTTTCATGAGAAAGGGAGGGAAAGGGTGCTGTTGTTTAGTACTCTGTTTTCTGATCCAGCATATCGCACAGTAGTACATGTACCAGGAAGAAGTGGTAAGGTGAGGGTGGGTATGGAACCACTTACTTTGGTGGTCAGCAGTTCCACCTGACATCGGCTTAAAGCAAAATCATGGCGTCAGACAGAGAAAGCAAGTGACTTTGCCAGCAACCACAGAGTCTTTATCATGTCTAATCCAGAACATGTTCTTTTCCCCCCTGCAATTCTAATGTTTAATTTGTTTTAAAACTAGTGCACATTCCATTCTGCAAATAACCACTGAAAGGCTGCAGCAGTTGCTATACTACAAGCTGAAATATAAGCTACTGAACTAGCCTTCAGACTGCTCACTATGAGCCCGAACAGCATCTCTGTGTTTGCTCTTGGACTCACTAAAGCCACCTTTAAAGTTATTAACACTTCTGACAGAAGATCAGGCTTTATCTTGGAGACAGGAAGAGATGACAGAAAACTCTGACAGACCAGTGGTTCTCAAAGCCTGAAGAGTTACTCCTATCACCTTTTATCCCCATTTCAAAGGTTCCAGTACATAAAGAGAATGCCCCTACAGCAAACTCGGGCAGTGAGGAAGGCCAACAGCACCGCAGGCTGTGTTAACAGGGGCATGGTACAGAGAAGGAATTATCCTTCTCTATTGAGTGAGGCCACATTTACACAGTTTTGGGCTCTAGAATGGTCTCAGTGAGGAAGCACTTGCCCTGTGGGGAAAGGCTGAGGGACTGGGACTTGTTCAGCCTGGAGAAGAAATGTCTTTGGGGAGGACACAACTGAGCATCCTGCCTGTACCCCACTGTGAGAGGGTTTGAGAGAGGATGGAGCCAGGGTGTCACTGTGGTGCAGTGTGGGAGGATGAGAGAGAACGGGCCTAAGTTTAAACAAAAGAAGTTCAGATTGCAGATAAAGAAAACCTTTCCCCCTCCATGAGGGCAGGCAAGCAGCAGAGCAGGCTGCCCAAAGGGGTTGCATAGGCTCCATCCCTTCAAGGTTTTAAAGGCTCTGCTGGATAAAACCCTATCATCTGTGCCTGATTCCAAAGCTAATCCCACTTTGAGTAGGTGGTTGGACTTCCTGGGGTCTCTATGACCACATATACACAAAATATATATACACACCTTCCTCATAAAAAATTATTAAATGATTACTTGAAACAGAAAAAAAAATATAGCAGAATTGAAATTTTTTTGCAAGTAGCAGTCAACTCAACAGTAAGTAATATTCAAAATGGACTATTTTACAAATGAGCAGTTGGTAATTAGGCTGATTATGAATAAATATAGAAATATTTTGTCACCTCTGATTACAGAAAAAGTCTGCATCCCTTCAATTGAAAAAGTTTAGGATTTCAGACAGAGTAAGATGCTGCATTTTCCCATGACCATGCCTGAAGCCACCTTGGTTCAAAAATATCACAATAGTTACAAACACACACATTGGAAGAGAGACTTAGCATTTTCACTGGCTGCACACAAGGACAGGAATGTTTTTAAGATACTTGGAAAAAAAGAAAAAAGAAAAAAAATGTCTATATGAGCTCACCGTTTTAAACTCTTCTCATCTGCCCTTAATCTAGTTATGCCGAAATTGCCTCAGGGCATTTGGCCACTGTGGCCATGCGTTTCACAAGTGCCCTTTGTGGGTATATGCATGGTTGACCCCTGCCTCACTCTCCTCTCTGTACTCTCAGATTCTCCATCTAATCTCCAGCACCAGTCTCCTCTAGAAAGATCACACAGAGGTCCCATCCTTTCTGCTGTGCTTAAAAGGCCAAAGATTTTCTTCCCTCCCGGTTCCCTCCCCCC
>VZRE01012528.1:68514-102425 GCA_013396775.1 Cephalopterus ornatus
GCACCTGGACAGATTTCCTACCTTCTCCAGGTGCTTCAGAGCACAAAGTGAAAACTGTATCTCCCACATGGTCTGAAGAATACTAACTTTGCTTCTGGCAGCCAAATAACACAAGTCTCCTCCTGCTTAGGTTAGTTGTCTGCAGAGGAGGTATTCAGGTCTTTCTATCCCTACTAGCAGCCACTGAGGGAGTTAAGCTTTACCTTACTGTCTTTTTTCTGTCACAGCAATTTGCATGGGTTTTGATACGCAAGCAACACTTAGGATATCAAATCAAAGCAGGGGCTCCAAAGCTTCTAATGGGACAGAGCTCCAATCACATTCCAGATGCCCAAAATCTCAGCTGACTCAGCATTTAAAAAGACTCACCCCAATCTGTCATTCCATGGTCAGAAGTTAAAATAAATGCAGTTTTTCCATCGTTTCCATAGAAACGGTCAACCATTGAAGCAATTTCTTTCACACCCTCATCAACTTTTTTAATATTCTCCTTGTACTCCCTTGAAAAATAGGAAAAAAATGTTAGATTCAAGGTGGCTCTCACACTTGGTATAAAGCAAGTTATCCATGGTCACAATGCCCAATCCTTTTCTTATAGACAGCTTTATCCTCTACAGAACCTCAAGCTAACAAAAGGCTTCCTAGGTGTAAAATCTCTCCTCCTCTGAGTCTTATGTGAGATATTAAGTTGTCACAGCATAGTTCGAAGGTTCCTGAAACCACAGTTTCAAATGGATTTATATTTAAAATATGACCTGTCCTTGACTTAAGACTATAATTTTACCACTCACAGCTATCAGGCGAGTTAAGGAGAATAACAAAACTAAGAAATTCTGGAAAACTCAAACACCTTAAATTGTAAGCTGCAAAAATTACTTTAAGCTGGTAACTAAATAGCAAAGATCGATCTTGCCACGTAGGCACTGTTTTGAGATGATTCATAGATCAGGACAGCTCCTAGAGTTTTGTGGAATAGAGGCTAAATAAAAAATTTGCATATTTTTAGAAAGAATGACCATGATTAATTTTCAGCCAACTAATTTTCTATTTGGTGCTGTTGCTAAAGTCAGTTTTAAAACTCTGTCTTCAAAAAAATCATAACAAATGAACATGAGACATACAGCAAATATGAACTTTGGAATGATGTAGGGAATCAGAGTATGAATTTTGAAAGTATGCAAGGATCAAGAGAAAGACATAAAATTCTACATTCAAAACACATGAAGAAGTGAAAGTTCTCAAATAATGCACTTCAAGACAAACTGGTGATGAGAACTGTCAATCTAAACTCTTCTTTGTTCCACAGTCATAAGGAAAGCCAAAGCATAATGTTGGAATTTGCAGCCATTATAGCTGAGCTTACTGTTGCCTATAAAATCATCATTTCAGCAATGGGAAATCTGAAAACTGTATCAATTTTATATTTAAAACTGCCATTTCCTACATATCCTCTAGATTATGAGTTGGCCATAACTAAGACGATCTGCTAAAAATCAGACTCGAGTACAGGAGTATAACCAGGTATACTGTACATAGCAAAAATTTGTGACTTTTACAGATGGGACCTTAAAAAACAAAATAACCAAGAAAATTCAGAACATAGGTAATCATGGTGACATATATAACGCACAACACTACCAGCCTTGTTTCTGGCTTGATAAATAACACTGTTAAAGAAGTTACTACTTGCATTTAAAACTAATAAGAAAGATATGCTTAATATCTCAATTACCTTGAGTTTGGCCGATGAGCATGTCCATTTGTGTCTATGCCTAGCAAATGCAGGAACAGAACCACTTTCTCTTCATTCAGTGCAGAGAACAATGTTTGATTACTTCTGGAAGAATTAAAGAAGCTCTGCATGGAATAAGCCATTAATATATTAATCTGAGTAAAATGGAAAAAGGCAGCTTATTAAAACTAAAACACAGCTGTTTTCATATTAAAATAACTTTAGAGTTTAAAAAAGAAAAAAAATAATGACCTCCCAATTTACTTCTTGGAGGATAACTGCTATCAGCATAGCCAGTCCACAGTTTCAGCTTATTTAAGGAAACACTCAAGTTGAGGTGTCCTTTAGTTGTTTTGGTTTTTTTTTTCCTTGTGTTTTTGTTTGTTAGTTTTGTTTTTGTTAGTTTTGTTTGGGGCGCTTTTTTGAGTTTGTGTAGGCAGAAATACCAGTTAATTGCATATCACCCCTTCTTTGCCTCCTGTATAAACACAAGAACCATTCCTGAGCATCACTTATAGCTTTACATTTCTATTCATTTACTGAATTTACACTGGAAGCATCTCGCTTTGAAAGTAAGTATTGCAGGACTGAGATACCAAGCTACAACTTGTTTCCAGAAACTACAATAACAGAACAAAACATGACATGTTTTGCAAATACATGAACTACAGAACATACATCTGCCTTGCACATGTCCTACTTAAGCATCCCTGAGGCAGATGCCAGGGGAGGATTTTCCCCTCAGATGGAATGAATCTTGACACAGCTATTCTGTGTTAGACCAGCCATATTACAGCAATGCAAAATGCAGGCAGACAGCTATTCTAACATCAGCTCCTTAGTAATAACACTGCCCAAGGAAACAAAGTTGGGTAGGGTTTTAGTCCAAAGAGCATCTAGAGAAACTTGCAGTACGCTAATATAAATGAGAGTGTTTTCAAATTTCATGCAAGAGTCCATGGGAAATTCTGGTATAGCCAGGGAACCATTTCTGCCACCAAAGGACAGGGCAGTGCACCACACACTTGTGATAGCAGTGGAGCTCTTAAAAACCAAAGCTCACACCTTGTGTAAACAAAAGTCACTGTAGCCAGAGGAAGACCCAGCTGGCAGCAACAGTATCATAGTAAGAAAAGTCGGGAAACCATGGCAGTATGCAATTCCACCTTTTTAACTCCCTGAATAGACACAAGCTGCATGGACTAACGTTGGCACGCTCTCGGCTTCAGCTCTTGTCCAAACAAAATCATGACCAAACTCTAGAGATATTTTAAATAAAGACACAAGAACAAAATCTGATTACGTTAAATAGCAATATAATTACTTTTAAAATTTCCATTTCCCGTACAGATTCCTTCACCTGCCCAGATTTGACAACAGATTGAAGAAACTTTCCAGAGCACATCAGTAATTTGTTGGATATGGTATAATTCTGTTTTCTTCTTTTTAATTAAATAAAAGGAAACAACTTACCAAACAGACAGACAGGAAACTACAAAAATTAAATCCTAAATGGTAGAACAATATTTGAAGGCACATATTTTTCTATCACCGAATGATTGTGTGAAAGAAACCATTCAGAGGAAGGCAAGGCCTGAGCTTCTTCTCTCCCACCAGACAAATCCCCATGACATACCAAAACCACACCACTCCCCCAACCCCAGCCACCTTGTAAGCCAGAGCAGCAGCAGTCAGAAGAGCTTGCCCAAACGCTGGCTAACTAAGAACAAGATGATAAACAAAAGATAAGTGTCACCTAAGATGTGGCACCTTTTCCCATAAGAAATAGAAAACTTTATCCCATTGAGCTTTTTTAAAAATGGTTTACTGACAAAATAAAAAAAAAAAACAAACAAAAAAACCCACAAAAAAACCCCAAAACAAAACAAAAACAAAACAAAACAAACAAAAAAAAAAACCACCAAGTAAGAAGCTCACCACAAGGAGTGATCTTAGGCTGATAGGCTGATAAAGGTGGTGAGTTGGTAAGCAGGATACCAAGCAGTAGGGGAAAAAACCACTTCACCTTGCTCGGGAGGTTGCTGAACTGTTTTGTTCAGAACTATCCTTGTATCTCTCTGTAGCCTGCTAAAGGTCTCTTCTTTCTGGTTCTCAGTGTTCACAAAACTTGAGTCCTATCACCACTCAGCACTAGTTTCCAACCCACCCAACCCACCATTAGGTTAACTTTAACTTTCTGTCTCTTTTTTTTTCTTCCCTTTTATTTGCTCTATTCAGTAATATTACCTCCATTTATATTTAAGCCAAATCTCACCAAGAAGTTTCAGGGAGGGCAGTAAACAGCTAAGAGGCCAAGAGCACTTAGTTTCTCCAGTCTCAAGAAGAAGCAGCTAAGAAGAGATCCCATTGTTGTCTTAAAATCATCTACTGTGAGGGCGAAGGGAAGACTGAGCCAGATTGGTCAAAGGGCCTCAGAGATGGGACAAGGTAAAGCTCAAAATTTGAAATGTGGGAAATTCCAGCAAGACAATGAGACTTCTTAAAATTATTTTTTTGAACCATAAGTATAGCCAGATATTGGAACAGCTTCTCAAAAGGCTTATCCTTGAACATGCTCAAAACTTGAACGGGCAAGACCTGAGCAGCTCGCTCTAAGAGAACCTGCTTCATGCAGGGAGTTGGACTTGACGACCCCTACAGCTTTCTTCCAAACCTATTTTTATATAATTCTGGCAACTTTTCTATGATTTTCTGTCAACTAACAACAAAATAATGCACTGGCTACAACTGATATGCAGTTTAATAAGATCAGCAATAAGTTTTCAGCATTACATTTACAGCAAGATGTGAACTTAATTATAATGTAATACCAATTAAAATATTACAACAGAAGTTTGGTTATAACTATATGAAATCTTTATCTAATCATCTCCCTCCTTGGATGTGAGAAAGCAAAGAAGAAAAGACTACCTAGCAGGTCTAACAAATACATGGCTTACAGATGTCTAAACAGAATATGAACTTATAGATGTTAAATATCTGAGTTGTTGGAGACCTTTTGTTCCCTCAAACAGAGTCTTCCATGGAAGCATGATCCTTAATAGGGCTGATAAACTGTTGCTGACTGCATGCATGTACAAGGAGAGAGACCAAACAAACTTTTCTTTCACACAGCTCCTTCATACATAATCTAGGACAACATAATTTAATTGGTTGCTTAAAGTTGTGCGTGTTGATTTGTGCTACTTGTGAGAGTTTAAATAGTTATGCCAGTTTTCAGATGTAAAACAAATGTACAAAGGCAGGATAAACATATGCCAGGTTTGGATCAGTTGAGCATGATCATGCACAAGACATCTACGCATTTAAAATAAATCATTCACCCACTGTACTGCTAATTAGAGCAGAGCTATCTGCACTGAAATCCACTGGCACAAACATCAGGTCATGGCACTGTCTGCAGAGCTTCAAAGTTTAACATAATTCAGTTCTGGACTCTGGCTGCCACCCTGCACAGAAGAGACAGTCTGAAGGCTTGGATGGCCTTCTTCCAGCAGAAAGGGGTCAAAGCAAGAATGAAGTACTGTGTTCAAAACAAGAAAGGAATATAAGAAAAGAACCCCAAATATTTGCCATCTGTATCTAGATGTCCATTTAAGTCAGAAGACACCAACTGAATATCTTGAGCATATCCTACCCTTTGGTCATAATAAATTGTGGTTAGGCCATTACTGGGACTTATCTCCAAGACCAAGTTCCTAGAATTTTAAACATTTTACCCTAAAAATTAGTTCAATCTTATAAAACTGTTTTCCACAAAATACTTTAAAAAAATCACAAATACCTTAGGAAGACTTTTTTTCCCATCTGCACTCCCAATATTTTGCTCCTTAATTTTTCTTAGCACAGACTCACAGTATGATTTAAGTAAAGGTTATTAAATTCAGAATCATCAGGCCACAACACACTAGATTATATTCAGTCCTGCAATTATTTGAAAAGCTTCTAAAAAAAAAAAAATCAAACCCCGAAAAAGCCTACCCAAATCCCAGAAAAAGCCCGCAGTCAATCAACCCCATGCCCATCTGGAACTCCAAGGCAGTTCCAAGCTATTGTTGCACATGAAAATTATCGAGTTTTAATGCAGCTGCTGATAAAAACCCCACACAGTCTAGTCTATGCTAAATTTTCTGTCCCAAGAAAGGGTTAGGAGCACCTCGATCATGAGCAGAAATGACAGGAACTATCAAGTATCATAAATTTTTCTTCCACTCATGTTTTAAGCAATCTGCTTCTGAGCCATACAAACAAAAACTAGCCAGAGTTACCCATCTTCTGACCAAGTTACCATTAGTTAGCTGTGTTTTTAAGAGAACAAGCAACTTCAGAGTGCCAGCACTAGCAGCCCAAACATTAGTTAGCCCTTTTTCACTTTATCCCCACCTTTTTTGTGGGCAGAGGAAGGCACGAGTGGCCCTCATGATGCTTGGGACCTGCAGACTACACAGTAGAGAGGGAGCACATGTTACCATCTTTTACTTACTAAAGAGGCAGAAATCCAGAGACATATGAGTTAAACAATACGTTGTTAAATCCTTGATATAACACTCAAAGGAGGAATAAAAAGAGTAGGCTAAGAGTACTGCCACTCCTACTTATATTTAATCTGATTAGCACAGTTGAAAGTTGTCTGAGCTATAACAGACTGACCTCAGTTTCAGTAAGCCTCAAGTTTCGCACTTCTGAAGCAATCGTTGATGTGTAATTGGAGACATGATTAATGGAATGTGTGGTTTACGCCAGTCAATCAAGTCCTATCCATTCACAGTATGAAATTTAGATGGGCAAAATATGTCTTTAAAATAATGGTGCTGGTTCCGAGGAAAAAGTAATCAGTAATGACATATATATTAAACACATCATTATAGTTTGAAAGGAGAAATGCCATTAGGTGTTCTGAAGCAAAAGGCAGTACCACCCTCACATACTTGTGCAGCTCCAAATGACAGCACGGTGCAAGTTTATGACAACAGCTATTCAAGTGTAACTGACAGCCTAATTTGATTTGTATTATTCATATGCATTACAACACACAACATGGCACAAAGTGCACATTCAAGGAGAGGATCGCAGTCAGAAAAAACATCTTTTCACCTGCAAACTCAGGAAACCAGGCCCTTTGAAAATTAGCAAACTATAATGAATTTTTTCCACCCTATGTCACTGTTTAAAGCAGAACTACCCTTGGCTTCCTAAATAGATGCTGATTTGGTTTATTGATTTATTTGGTTTAATTTTTTTGTTTGATTTGGTTTATGCTGGTTAGCTAATACTAATGCATACTGCGCAGAGATCTCGTGTAAAAAGTTTGAAGTCTTAAGCTCCATTAACACTGGTATGAGATCCAGAAAGTAACTCACTTAATTGCTTCACTGATACAGACACTCATAGACCAATGCTCACTATCAGTATTTCTTAATCCAGAACAAGGGAGGTAGCACAGAATAACACAAATATAGGAATTAACGAATACTCAGAAATTATGTGTCTTGGACTATTAATACTTACAGTGACAAAGTCACAGAAAACAACAGTCATGAACCAGCACTGACCCAAGTCAGCTGAGCAGAGCACCACATCAACACATTATAGTGCTCCAGGGCCTAAGCTGCCTCTGCTTCCCCCTTTCTCCCCACCAAAATAACTGTGACTCCTCTGACTCATCTGCCACAGCGCAGTGTGAGCCACAGCAGACAACCAGAAGCCAGCTACATGTATCAGAAGAAGCCACACTGAACAATTACAGTCAGGGTGCAAGCCTGACAAACGTTAAGTCAATAATATTGTCCATTTCTTTATCATAATGAAGACTTGTGATTTCTGCCATGCTGTAACACCTGTTATAAAGTCCTTGATTAATAGCATTTAAGATCTTAAAGGGTCTATAATACTCTATGGCTTTCAGATTATAGTCAAACAATACAAAGAAAAGCCAAGAATGTTTTCAAAGGGTACTTTTATTAGTGTTAATTTTTAATTAGCATAGAATGACAAATGCTTCCTCTAAGCATCCATTACACAAGTCATGAAAGTTGATTCAAGCAATTTTTACTTATGACCCCACGTGATAGGACTTCCAAAAATTTCTTCCTTTTCAGTTCTGTGATAAGGTTTACATCTTCTAAGATAAAGTTAACATGTGCTTTTTATAAAGAGCTAGCATAAAAAGATTCTCTGCTTACCTTAACATGATCAAAAACCCATATGTCAAGCTTGGCTGCATCTTGTGCTCCAAAGTCTTCACTTGCTGCTGTGTAACAAAACGTATAAACGTGATCTCCAGTAGCACCTGCAAAAACAATATAGGTGGCATATGAGATAAAAGAAAAGTTTTTTTCTCTTTTCACAATCAACAATACTTCTATGCACAGGAGTAGAAACTTATCAGGAATGATAATCCTTACTTTAAACTTTCCCATAATTTATGTTTTTTTGAAACCTGGATACCATTTTACCATATTAGGTTATCAGCATCTCAGAGGGATGTTATACTGTTATACTAACTGCATGTTATCCAGTACAGGTGAGGAAATAAAGTACAGAAAAGCAGATAGGAGTAAAACAAATCCCAGTTCAAGCAAATTAAACAGAATTTCATTTGGAAACAAAGAATTTCACTGCGAAACTTCTAACCAAGGAAGATACATATTAAGAACTTCATTTAAACTTGTTTTGGGGGGAGACTGAGAAAAATATACTCAGCTTTTGGTTTTTCAACTGAATCATACAAGACAATGCCCTATCTATGAGGTCTTTTACACAGGAAAAGAAAACATCATATATCACATATGATAAAGGCATCAGAAGGGTTCTTGTATATCAATTCTAGTTACCAAAAGCCCAGAGGTCAACTTCAGGAGGACAATATTCAAAGTCTGCATCTTCAAAACATGCATCCAAAATAGAAAATGGAGAACTACTGAACTATGTTCACTCACAAAGTACAACATGAGGGCCACTGATGTGCAAACACAGCATCTGGACAAGCTGATTTCATTCTCTACTCACTGTGAAGGGAGCAAAGCAGAGAAAAGCGGGGGTGGGGGAGGGGGGAAGACCTAGAAGAAAGTAAACTTTAGAAGTCCTAGAAAGATCTGAATGTAGGTGAAGTTTAATTAAATAACTCAACGGCAGAGCTGTTACAGCTCAGGGATGCCATTTATACCGTGACAGTATAAACTCCCAGAGGGTGAAACGTTCTTCAATAGGTTGATGACCAGCAAGAATATAACCAATTTCCTGGATGTCACAATTACATAATGCTGTTGTGTAAGCTTCCAGGCTTGTGAATGAACTAACATCCCAGTATAAGGGAGCTGCTTAGCCAAGATTATGTGCAAACCCACCCAAAGGGATGCAGGTATTTCAAGCCAGGAAGATAAAAGCTGGCACAGATTTTCTGGTGCAGCTCTCTCCCTTGCGCCCCAGGAGATGTTACAACTACTTATAACACAGAATACTTGCTGCAGTTCTCAGTTTGAAAGAAAAGTAAGAAAATACTGCCAAGCATTAAAAAGTGAATTCAGAAGTTCCAATTGGCAGATAAATGAGATCAAAAGAAGAAGTAAGTCCTGTCCAACACTATTTAAGAGGATAGAATGCTGTCATGTTTTTCCACAATGTGACAGCAAACCCAAGAAGACCTTTGAGAAGTGCCATGCCAAAGAAGCCAAATGATAGCACATAGTCTGCAGATCAAGCAAAGGAATACATCTACTACTTACTCATTTCTAACTTCTACCAGAGCAAAACAAAACAACCCATCCAACCCTGCACTGCTATAAAGAGAAACAGTAGCAAAGTCAAGTCATACTAGGAAAGTTTTAGAGTGCCTGCATAGCTTATAAAATAAATGTGTGTTTTGGTTTTTTTTTTTAAATAACAAATCCTACTATGCAAAATGTTAGAAAATACTGTTTTGTTTCCGTTACTTGAGAGGTGGCACGTGACAGTACACCAACACTTATCTTTAAGTCTGGGGATGAGGAAGCAAAGATAGGATAGAGAAGTAGAAGGAAGCCAGGGATGAAAACATCCTTTAAAAGCAAGCGCAGAGCTCTGCTGGATTTGATGAAGCCATTACACTGCAGGAAATAACTGGAGGTGCCAGAAACACTCAAACCAGTTACCACCTATTCCTTTTGCTCTCTTGTCTGGCACTTTATCTCGTCCTCAGCATCAATATCCAAATATGAGGATCATGGATCAAATTATCACTCCCTTAACTAAGATTTACATCCCACAGAAAGCAAAGCTATCACTCTGTCACTCTGTTAGTGGGGCGGTCCTGTGTCTGACAAGCTTTTCATGGGTCAGAGTCCAGATCAGCAAGAGACTTTGCTAGCAAATTTTGGAGGCACAAAAGAGGGGAAAGAAGAATGAATGCACAAGGACAGGTATACATGAGGCGGACAGAGTGTGGGCATTAGAGAGCTGTCATCGAACACAGCCATGTGAGCAATGTGAGAAATTTTGCGTTGTTTAGCAACAAGGAATTAAAACAGGAGATTGAGAGATCTGTCTGTCCACAATAACCCCAACAATAGTTTGTCCCGGTTGTCTCCATGGTCTTGATGAGACCCTTCTTCATACTCAATTTAAACAATGACCCTAGCATTTCTGGAAGCTTCCAAGAAAGAGAAAGGTAACCTGTGGAACAAACAGCAGTGTGGGTGCAATAGACTAGTATCTACTTCCCTTCAGAGAAGCAACAGTCTCAGCTCCTTTTTCTGTGTGACATTTAATACTCTGGATTATACTCCAACCCAGAACCATGACAAGAGTACAAGGACTGGACTTTTCAGGTCAAACCTCAAATTCTGGCAAGTCTAGAAGAGAAACTCAAAGTTTTAAGGAGCATTCTGGGGAAAAAATAGACTTTTTCAAAGCACATTATTTTCAGATAATTTCAAGGGTATAATCTAAAATAAGGTGAAAATTAGCACACTGAATTTACATATCTTAACTATTTAGTTAAACTAATACTTTAACTATTCGAAACAAACACCTTTTAATCCTGCTAAAGATACAAAGCACTTCAGACATTTTCTCAAACTAAAACACTAATCACACAGTCATTAAGACTTTCACAGATTTAGAATTCATGTATATCTATTTTGGTATTGAAAGAAATCTGTGAGTATTTTATTTACCTTCTTCATAGAATCCTCAACCATTTCCTTGAAAGATTTATTACAAGAAAAGTACCTAGGGAATAAAGACAATGACAGGAAACAAAAGACTTTTCTATCCTTCCCAAAAAGCAGACATAGTCTTTATGCATCATCCAATGGAAGTGGTGAAATAGTTAATAAAATTCTGAACATTTTGGCATGATAAAATACACACAAGAAGAGTCCTATGACCTCACTAATTTGCAACATAAAAAGAAGGAGAGAAATTAAGCTACACTCCCCCATGTCCTTCTTGTCTTTTTTGTAAAAGTAAAGAACAAACACTTGATTCCATTCCCTTCTGTATTGTAAACCTTTCCTCCTTGAAAGCAGAAAAATATCTTTTTCTAACTAAGAGAAGTTAATCTATCTCTCTATCATGAGAAACTATGATTCATTTTCCCACATAGAAGCTACTTCTCAGACACATTGCTGCACTAAACCTTTGCCAACTTTGGGGGATTTCCCTCCCCCCTGCAAAAGGAAGTTCCATTGTTGATACCACTCAGAAAACAAGCCTTATTGAGAGTATTATCCTTGCACATTTCTACAGATAACATCAAAGCTGCTCCCAAGTCCTCTGCTTATCTTCTTACTCAAACAAAACCAGTAGAAAGACAAGGCTCTGGGAAACTCTTGAATTCCCCAAATATTTTCCCAAGAACATATCCCCAAAAATATAAATAATCTGTGCAAGGGCAACTACCTTTCCCTTCTCCCCAGCTGCCACGACATCATTTTCAAATACAAGCTGAAATCTGAGGTCATGGGAAATTATCAGGAGATATTTTTACAGTGAACCATAAATTTATGAGGCTCAAGCAAAGAGCAGAAAAGAGAGATGTGGGGGGAATATCAGGATGAGAAAGGGAAGAGACATGAGTTCAGAAAAAGTTCAAGAATCATCATGAGAAATACGACGTACATTTTTTCTAAACCTGTATTATATTCCACGCCTATTCTGCCCATGCCGTTTTTCTCATTTGTCAATACCAATACTTAGAACATGCCTTTGGCTCGTCTCCTTTTCACTTCAGTCTGTTTACTCTGAGAGTATGCAAAAGGGCATATATGCCCTCATTACCAACGATACTAAACTTTTAGTTGTTGAAACTGTTGCTCTGCAATCTCTGCATGCTCAAAGGCCAATTGCACTGGGCTCACAAGACTAATACACTGCATACCATGGGCAGAAGACCTCAGCTTCAGAAATAGTACCAGCAAGTTCCTGCTTGAATGCAGTTCTTCCATTTACATATTATTGTTCAGAGTAGAAGCAGGATAAGCCACAATAAGCAACTTCTACAGCTCAGACACTCAAAAAGCACGGCTGCAGTTCTATCTCCCAAATCAGTGGGAGCTGCAGGCATAGGAAGAAAATTCCCAGCTGCACGCTTGCAAATGAGAACTTTAAACCTCAATCAAAGAAAAAAATCCTTATAATTTAAGGTGTGCTTCCTCTAGTATGCTGACAGAATTAGGTAAGGCCTATTTAAACAGATGACTAATAAATAAAGACACCCTCATTAAAAGCTTGCTTCTTTTCCTCCACTGCCTCTTGAATTCACAAACTAGAAACCAAGTATAGAGTATACACAAATACACAAACTGGAAATATGTCATTCACCTTCTTCTCTAACTCAAAATTTTTAAGTGTCTCTATTTTACTACCTGATAACTATGTGTTAAAGATTCACAAAATTTAAGCCTTACCTTTTGCAAACATTGGCAAAATATCTGGGCTTCCCCAGCTCCAGGTATATTTACTTTCATTGAAAACAGAGTCAAATTCCACTGGATTCTCCTTCCATCCTGTTAAACAAATACACATGGATTTAAATGTGGTTGCCAGGAGATCTCATTGACAAGACTAATAGTCCACGTAAAATGTTGTTTGGGTTATTTTTTATAAGTTTCCTTTATACATTGCATAATGAACTCCAATTTGTGAATCTTAGTTTTAACTCCATTTCAACCTCTATTATAATTAGTCCCCCCTTCACTAAGAAGTGAGCTGAAAACCTAAGCCAATGTCATTATGCAGGGATTCAAACAAGCAAAACAAACTGCTGATTTACCTTCTAAACAGCTAAACTTCTCCTGAATTCTAAATCCCCTGTTGTCTGAACTCAGCTTTTGGCATTTCAGGCAATAAATTACACACTCATAATATATTTCCAGTAGTCACACACTCATCACAATACAACCTTCAAGATCTTCTGTTTCCACAAAAAGGCAGCTGGCAGAAATACACAGATGCTCTCAACAACAATTCCTGCCAATCCTGCATTTGTAGCAGTTGTCAGAAGGAAGAACCTTTTGATAAGGAACATGGACAAGACCAAGTAACTCCTCTCAGCTCCCCCTGTCCAAAATCAACACACATTAGCAGTGTTCAGGCCTGGAAGCCTGGGGGAAGGTAGAGGATCACACAAAAGACCAAATCAGTAACACAAAGCATTGTTCCCCATAATTAAGCCCCAAGCACGCAGTGACAGCCAGCTCTGGACAAAATACATGCTTGGGGCTTTTGCCTTATTTTGCTCCTGATTCTCCATATCAAGACAGCAATAGTTCAGCTAAGACTTCGCAGTACATTTCTTGTTTGCAACATCTGCTTAGGCACCTCCTACTGCATTCCAAATGATAATGAAAAACTCTGTTACATGAAGAGGTGAGGCCATAAGATACTTCTGCTTTTAGGCTCAGGGTGCTAAATTTTACCATGTTACAAAATATTAACATAGGTAAGCTATTTTCATAGCTATCAATATTAAGAATGGAAAATCCATCCAAAATTACTATTTTCCACATAATCTTGGTATACAAACCACTATGCAGGTATTTATTAATAATCATCTAGAAGCCCAACACATCACTGAAACACCTTATCTCAGAGGACAGTGTTCAAGGGTTTAGGACAAGCATACCTTTAGCAACAGCACTGACATCTTCATAAAATCCAGCTATAAGTGCCACGTGCCCCGGCCTGGATTCTGTTGGGACCCGGGTATGAGAGATTCCCCAGCTGCCATTATTCTCTAGAATACCCCTGAAAACAGGATACGAGGCAGTTAATGCTCATGACTTCTTGAAAGCACAACAAATTGCAAATAAAAAGAGTACAGGTAGATGGGGGGCAGGAAATGCACAAAAAAAACCCGACCAAAAAAAAACCCCTAAAAACCCCAGAACAGAGACTAAACCATATTTTCACTACCACCTGCTGTGCAGTAAAACAAGCAGAACATTAACCTGCAAGTAGTTCTATATAATGACACCCCACAGAGAACATTATTATTGTGGCCCATCAGCACTGCAAACAGATGAGTTTAGCTAGTGTTGTAATACACCTCAAATTAACATACTATTTTTTTCTGCTGTTTTCCACTTTAGCTTACCTCTTCCCCCCAACAGATTATTTCTGCCTGCTGCTACTTTTCTTTGTTCTTTCCATTTAGCTTGGAAGTGTCTAGTTAAATCTTATCTTACTCATTAAATATGCTCAATTATAATTAGTTCTTGTGACCATGTCTGAATTTTTCTGTGCTGAATATCAGAAGCCAGCATCAAGAGAATTTGAACCGCATGCAAATTTAAGGTGCAAATAATTTTGGTAACAAGAAGAGAATTTAAGTAAACCTTGTATCTTTTGTAATTACACCGAAGGAGAACACCTTCTCACCACACATACAGAAATACATCAAGTTGTCTAGAGTTTATGCACAAACACTAGTTACAACAGATAAAAAGCAAAGAAAACAGGGACAAAACCCAAGTGTAAGAAACAGCCTCATAAACTATTCCTGTCTGCTGAAAATATGAACAGCTGGGGCCTGTCAGAAAGCAAGTGGTGAGCATTACCATATGCTGTTTTCTTGTCTCCATCTTCTGGAAGAAGAGAAAGATTCAGCTTACTGTCAGAGCAAGGGAAGAAAGAACAAAACACACCCGGACACTCATACTGACTTTTAGGATAAAACAGCAGAATCTTCTGAACAAATTCAAAGCAGTTTTTAATTGTCAAATTACTGGAAAATTGTACTTTTGTTATTCATGATATAAGATACAAAACTGGCTATATTTTTATCAGATGTGTCTTACCCCAAGTAAATTCTAACTTCATGCTTTTAACTTTGTTTTCAACAGAGATTTTATACGACTGTTGGTTACAAGATCTCTATACTCAGCTGTAAATATATTTCTCATTAACGAAGTAAGAATTGAACTACAACCTAAAATTTCAGGCTGTACACTAAGCTTGCAGCATTCATGGTTTGCTTGTTTTGGTTTTTTTTTAAAACTCATTTTAGACCTCACATTCTGATGGCCTACTTGAAAGCTCACAGAACTGCTTGGAGTAGCCCAAATACTACTGAGAAATATAAAAGCACATAGAGACATAGCACTCTGACATGTTATTTCTAGCTCTTATCTCAGCTAGGTTTTAAGGCAAGCTGTACTGAAAAAAGTACTAATTTGAAAACAGAATTTAAGTATTACTTAAAGTGGTTTACAATTTATTCTCACTAAAGACTGATCAGGGTGTATTGCATTAGTATTCATGGAAGATCAAAGAGAAAAATAAAACATGTGCACCTATTTTCATACTTCATGGTCACAACAGGTAGGAAATTGCAATCCTCTACCTTTGCTTTTGTGGGACTGTAGTCAACAAGAGGATTGACTTCAGGATCTCAAGTCAACAATAACACACACCAAGCAAAAATATAGACAGATAGACAAAAATATAGCCAGACATCATAATTTACCTATTCAGAATTCATTTAACTATTTTGAATTTTTACTTTTACTCAGAAGAACCACTTAAAAAAATTAATTTCCTTGACAGTATAAACATTAGCTACCCATAATAATAATGATGAATATTAATATGATAAAGTAAATATGGCTGAAACATGACAGGCAAGGAAGAAAACATCTTCCCTGAAATCACCACCACAGCAATTCAGACCGCCTACTATTCCTCACAGCTATCACAACACTGCTGTAAAACAGATTTTTCAAGAATATTTGTAAAAGACTAGATACTTGGCATATATCATCCAGCAATCTGCTTCAAGCCTAATGGATATTTATTTTTAATTTCATGTACCTAATAAAATTTTGCTTCTATTTATAGCACATTGCTACAAGGAGGGTTCTTGCTCCTTTAAAGACAATCTTTCCGCATTAACAATGCAGTAGTTCCCCAAGGGCTCCACCTGGATAAGATTAGTAGTCTGGATGTTATGTTGCCTACTACTGTAAAGTGGATAAGGGACTGAACAGTTAGGAATAAATGTGCAAAAAAGTAAACTTAATATTAAATTGCATACACTTTGGGTTAGTATTATTGGAAAACAAAATGCTCACACAGCAATAACTTGGCAGAATAAAAAAGGAAACACTTCCAGAAACCAACATCTGATCTTGTCAACTTGTTTACAAAGTTAACTTCAGGAAGTTGTGTAGCTCAAAGGTTTGTTGACAAAACACTCAGCCTCTTGCTTCGAAATTGTGGCAGCTCATGCAATGGATCTGAAGATATGCTCTGGGCTGCCTGGCCCTCCACATTTCAGAAAGCACGACATGCCACATGTTTTTTCTTTTCATCCTCTCTCACAAAAACGTGTTCACACTCAGGTACTTCTATGCAGAATGAGAGACGAGAAAAATAGAGATGGCACTTGAAACCTCTTTGCTTGTTACAAGACAGTTCTTCCCCTCCATTCACCCACGTACCTTCAGCACCAGCAACAATGTTTTACTTCTACAGATTTTGAAAGAGAAAGTCTCTAACTACGCAAACAAGGTGAAGCAGAGACAACAAAAGGGCCAACTTTCCAGCATCAGACAAGCCAATACATGGTTTAACTTTTTTCTAGATAGGCATGATAATGTTGAATGGCTTAAACTCAAAACTTCAAACCATTTAATGGCAAAAATACCCACTCTATAACTCTTTCCTGGCCACTACCCACCATTGCTCCTACGGAAGTGGACATCACAGCATTCACACCTCGATAGTGTTGCTTGATGATGGAAAAGACCAGCAGTTTTACTGCTAAGAAAAGAAACTGCTCTGAAGTAAGTGTGAAGTCCACCGCTAAAAGACAAGTCCCACTGATGTGCCAGACATCTGCCAGAGGCAGAGAGCACCTTATAAAAACCAGTAACAGCAGCGGCAGAAGGTATAAGTAAACTCATATAAGCTGGCAAGCACTGTAGCAAGGACCCCTCAGATTTCTTTACTACTTTTACAGTAGCGGACTGCAAAAGCCCTAACAGCTTCAGATGTTTGATTATTTGGGTTTGCTCTGATATTCAAGCCAGATCATTGCTAATATACAAAAGTAGTCTTACTTAATACTTTTCTTTTTTTTAGTTTAAGAAATTAATTGTCTTATAATCAAATAATTATCTTGATACAAGGACACCGGGAAAGTTAATGAAAATTGGTTCTAAGCACGCAAGGCTATGACTTTTTGGCAGGATTTATTTTTCACAACCTTAAACCAAATCACCTCCTTAAGCAATCAGACACACACTAGGGAGCACAAGGAAGGCAGCGAGGTCAGGCATGCAGGAAGGGTGGAACAACAAGGAGGTGGCAGCCTGCTGTTAGATCCATTCAGGACATCTCTTAATCACTCCTTAAAGAGCTTAGAGTTAGAAGACAAGCACATTAATGAACTACTACTCTCAAACTGAACATCCAGGAAGCAGTTAAATTAATGCCTGTCAGGCTTCAGTATTGATACCATGCTGATGTGAATGGAGAAAGTTCACACTCCTCTCAGTTACTGGCTATCTGTAGTGTGCAGGGGACAATATTGACTCAATTTACACTGCTCCGCTTTAGCAGCTTTCCTGACAAGGGACACCAACCCAAACTCACGCAGAGTGTAACTCTTTAAAGTTTGTCACTTCAAAGGCAGAGGGAAAGCAGTATTCAAGCCACCACAGTTGCAGTCGTTCTTCTTGTTCTCTTTTGACATTACATAGAGCTGCCTTTAGAAGCAAAATCTTGTGGATCAGTAGAGTTTTCAGGTGGACTTACCGCAGGTAAGGTGCCTGTGGCGTGCCATTGCTATTCAATTCATAGAGTGAATCTGCTCGCAGACCGTCAGCAACAAAGAGTACAAGACGTTTTGCTGGAGGTGGCAGTGGAGTCTGCTGAGGGGTCATTCCATGGACCAGGGGAGAGCTGAAGTAGATGTCAAAAATGGAGACCAAGAACACACAATGCACAAGGAGACCAGCAAGTATGAAGATTGGTATATCCATGGCAACAGCCGGCTGGCAAAGGCAAAGACCAACACTAAGAGGGAGTGAGAAAAATAAAGTCAGGTAGATGAGACTTATCAGAATCAGTATTTATTTCAGTTGTTACAGAATGGGAGTACAACAATCACAGTCATCACCTAGGATCCATAATCAGTTTCTGTTTCCAACAAGGTTTTTCCCCAGAAGTTTTGGTCAAAAGCCACTGCATGAGTAATTCAGACTTTCAGAGAGCCATTATGTCTCAGCAACTCATCTCTAGTTTTCACTGGTTTATTAGATGGCTTCAAAGGACCACTGAATCAAGCCAGTTTGTTTTGTGACCTACATCAGTGACAGAAGAGTCAGACAACACAAAGCGTCCATGAACATACTACCCTCTACTGGCTAGTTGCACAACAGAGCTGAAGACTGTTCAGGCAAATGCAAGCCAGACAGCTAGAGAAAGCCATCCTATAGCAAACATCCACCCAATACTGCTTTTCTTCCCAAGTTTGCTATCAAATCTGGGCTCATTATATTCTGTCTAGAAACAGAAACCTTCTTCTAAAAGAACAAAGACGCTGTGCTGAGCACAGAACACTATTCCTCTTCTAAAACAGGTGACAAAAGCACAACAGCTGCAGAATTATGTTTCAGGGATAATTGTATTCCCTTTTTGAATGTTTGTGTTTTTTTCCTGCCCTGTCATCCTCTGATGTCAGGTTAGGGATACAAATATGCTTAATAACAGGTACGCTGGAAATGTACATGTTTGCCAAGTGTACTGTGGGGTTCATGTGATGCCTACTACAGGTAAATATGTATATTGGCTCAGGTAAGTGTGGGATCTAAGCTGGAATGAGGCTTAGTTCTGACAAAGTACAATTAGCGCTGTCTGAGTTGCTACCTTAGTTATTTAAATATCAGCTAATTATCAACCTTAACAAAACAACACTTCCACTCATCAATTTAGAAACAGATGTTCCTTAACAGCCTGGAAGGTTCGGATTACCTATGTAAATACACACCTCTCTCTAAAAGAAACACTTTGTTAAGAATCTAGTGTTAGTGCTTCTAAATGACAGTATACATATGAAGTTTATCTTGTTACTTACAGAATTCCAGTAGCTGAACAGACACAAGCAGCCACCATATGGTAAGACTATTACTTTTATCAAATAAGGATAAAAAGCTTCAATACCAAATAACCTCAAGTCTGACCAAAACACTGAAACATTCCTTTTTAAAATAAAATTTTTTAAAAGGCCAGGAAAACCAGAGGAAAAAAGAAACATACTAATAAAGATTTGAAAGTTAATACATAATACATTACTTACTAATCAAAAGAAAGTTCAGATCTGTATACAACTTAACCATAACTTCTATTTCCACCCATTTTCCTTACTGAAACACAGATGCAACAACTCCAAGCCTAACTCAAAACACTACTATAGTAATTTCTCATTTGAGAGATTTGGAGAGAAAACCACATAAAATTGAGATAACTTAATATAACATTTCAAAGAGACATGCAGTAGTCACATTTAAGTGATCAAACAAAAACTTTTTGTTAATCAGGAACTTACATGCCTCTATGTCTACAAGTGAGATTCTGAGAGAGACTTGGGATATCTGTAAATATCAGTTTGTTTATTTTTAAGTATTCAGGGTTCCTGCATCAATTTAAATATATGAAATCACAGTCACAGAAATACCACTAAGTTCAACGCCAGACCTCATTTTATTCAATCAGTTTTATTTTCCATAGGGCTTTTTCTTTTGATGTAGTTGTGCTTGATAAGAGAATCTAAACAAATCATGCCTTAAACTGATGAGACTAAACACCCTACTAAACAAAGCAGTAAATTCTATCAGGTACTTGTTGCAAACTCCCAATGCTACAGTTCTATAGCTTAACATATTCAGTGCTCTTCTAATTAAAGTATGAGTAACATAATTTGTTTTCTGCACTAGCTATTTCTCTTTGCTTTAACTCTCCCCAGGCCTCAGTCCTTGCTTGCAGCAAAAAGAGTGCAGTCAACACAATTCAAATTTAATGCTGTCTTAGACTGTAGTGGCTATGGAATTAATTTAATAATAATAAAAATAAAAGGATACTTTCTTTTGCAAGCAGTTTGACTACATTACACTAGACTATTCATCTGGGCCCAACATATCCAACTGCTCACCACCATCATATGGTTTCCAGACAGGCAGCTCCCAGAGCCCTGCTTTTGCCACATGCCTCACAGCTGCTCCTTCTGCCTCTAGCTTAGCTTACATTCTGCGTTTAATGCATGACTTTATGTGTTATCACTGTGACATAGCATTGTGAAAAGTATTCTATCCTCAGCCTTACAAAGGCTTTCCCACAGATATAAAGGGCTTGGAAAGCTCCTAATTGCATTCAGCTGAGTGTCAGAATGGCACCTCACACCCTTTCCTAATGGAAGTCTGGCTTTCAAACTACTAAGCCACTAAGGTGTTGCAAAGGAGCACTCATCTGTGGGTAGAGAGGCACCAGTGACCTTCTACACCTTTTTATCTTGATCAAGTTACCACTAAGCTTGGTCCTTGCCAGCCCAAAGTGCTTCAAGTTCATTTAAGACAGTTGTTCTGTGAAATATATCCTCTTCAAACATCAAAAGTACCAGAGATGAACAAAACATTTCCCGTAACTGGTTTTCAATGGAAAACAAAGTTCTTTATCGCTTCCCGGGATCCTCTGGGACTTCTAAACCAAAAAGCACCCATTCTATCCCTGTAGGACAAACACCCAAGATCAGGCACCTTTTTCTTCCCCCCCTGGTGCTTTTGCATCACCATTTGACAGGCTAGTTTGAAATCCAGGTCTGAACCTGCCAGTCCAACATGGAATCCAGAAGCTGAGCAGGATCTCATGGGTGTTCTGACAGGACTGTCAGCACTATCAGGAGCTGCAAATGGAAGCATTGGTATCAAACTCCTTGGGACCCAGTGGCCTTCTGGCACGTTTTTCTGGCTGGGAAGCAGCTAAACCAGTAAAAATTGGGTGCTCAGACATTCCTCAAACCATCTTGGTAGAGAGAAAGCAGAGCTACCACTGTGTATGTATCTGTCCCACTAGGAAACATGCTTATCTATATACTATTTCTCTGTGTCTCACATGAGATACAGAAATTAAACCCAGTTTCTACGGGATAATACATAACAGAAAGAAGTCCTTTAACTTTCTCCTCCCTCTGTTACAGAGGTCATAATGAGCAAATTTCTCTGTACAGCCCAGTGCTTGACTGTTTAAGGCAGAAAGCTCGCAAGGCATGGAAAAAACGAGGATAATGATTCAATAACAATTTCTTCCTCGCAAGGAAAAAATAACCAGGATAAAAGGGAAAAGTGGATCAAGCACTAGCTTATATGAAAAAGCAAAATCCAAAGCCTGTTGAGAGAAGAAAAATAGAGATGTATTAAACACACACGATTTTGAGGATGAGGAGCCAGATGTATTTATCACTAGTGCCAAAACATCTCTGCCCTCAGGTGCCTGACCATCCAAAATGTGGATAAACAAACTGTCACTTGAAAATATATCTTACATCTTTCTGTCAAGAAAACTTAAGCCAAGGATATTGCAATATTTTTGTGTTCTGTGATATTTTCTCAGGCAATCCCTTAGCAAGTGATTTAGTGCACTACCTTCCACAAAGCAAATTTTATTTTCACAAAGCAAAACACAAACTTTGCTCAAATTTTAACTGCAATATTCTACTTAATTCTGTTAAGCCACTGCCTATCACACCAAGAGGAGACAGAGAAGCTCCTAGTCTCATAGGTAAAAAGAGCACATTGCAACCTACTTGTCACATGCCGTTTCTTACTGTCCATCCAAATACATCACTTGTTAAAACAGAATCCCAGAATCCTAATACAGGCAACCAAATCAGCTCCTTTGTAGACTCAGTCCAACTAGCAAGCTATATATCAGACTCAAATTTATTCTTTTCTTCCTGTATTTTTCCCCTTCTGTCACCATCTCTTAAACTAAATACAGAGCCAATAATGATACTGTCCAACCTCCAGTATGTCAGAACTATTCCAATAAAATAGTTTTTGGTCAAACAATTTGGAGTCAAAAACACAAAGCTGGTGTGGATTCTTAAATGAAGACTCTTTTCAGATCCTTAACAGGAAGGTACTAAAAATCCACTAAGCTTCTCATTGCCTGTTAAATGTGAGTTGTTCACAGTAACAGATCAAGTAGAAAATTAGCACTGCCCTGGTGATGCCGGAGGCTTCAGCAGACTTCAGAGCTTCTCACTTTATTGGATGCTGTACAGAGCAGAGACAAGAGCAAGAAGACACAGGGGAGCGATCGAACTGAGAGACAGCAAGGCAGAACCAGAGGACACTCTTTTTAGATCTAGGAGATTAAAGAAAGAAAAGCAGCAAGGACCTTCTGACTGCAATTAATTACTTTTCCAGAATAAAGTGATACACAGATTAGAGAAGGGTTTTTCGGTGGTACCCTGCTCTCACACTGAATTCTCAGAGAGAAAGTTCAGCTCCCAGTTGGTGGCAGAGAGGATGAAGGGACTTTTCCTTTCTTTGTATTTGCACCTATCAAAACAATATCAAAAAATCCTATCAGCTATGAGTGCCTCACCAACAGCTGTGTCAGTGCAAGGACTAAAACACCCAGACAGACTGTGATGGTGGCAGGGGAGCAAGACAGCTGCCACGAGCCACCTAAGCCCACCATCAGACAAGAAGCAGGCAGGTTATTTCTTCACATGAGCTTTTCCCTCTTTTCAAGCTGATCTGTAACTTGCTGACAAGACTATTTTTTTTTTAACCTTTTTCACTCATGCCATAGAAACTACATCCACAGCCCCAGGGTGGATCAGGTACCTCAGCGCTGAACAGGAAGGCTGACATAATTAAATGTAGCACACATTTTCCCTAAGTAATCCACATCTAAGATGCCTCCTCTCTGAAGTTATAATATCTCAGCATTATTTATAAGGCAAAGAAAACCATACTTGTACTGCAATACAATATAATTCTTCATAAGAACTGTAACATTTCTCTTTTACATTTTTCTTTCTCCAAATATGCAATAAAACATATACAAAGTACTGCACAGAATATGCCCCACTGGCAGGAATATTTTGTTAAGAAAAATAAAGTGTGAAGACAGGGAGTTCAAGATACATTATTCATTTCTTTTAGAGGAACCATGCTTCACTAATACTGTCGAGTCTGTTGATTAAGATGAAGAAAATCCATTAGAAATGCATTTTCAATAAGCATCAATGGCCTTGGTAAGCACCTTTTACAGAAAAGAGCAATAGACAGGAATGCCTGCTGTGTTTCTGTCTGACTAATATACTTTTCAACTAAACAGGGTCGTGTATTTTGTGATTTAAACTGTCAAAGTGGTGACTGCACAATTTGTCCATACATAAAAAATGATGCTTTTCCTTAGGGCAGAGGAGCAAAGTGGAAGTTGTGCGGTCTAACTGACAGTATTGTGCATGGTATGGCAGCTATACAACATCTAAGATGGTGTTCACAGGCCCTACCCTGTGGTTTTACTAATTAAGATTTTTAGAGAGTTATACTAATAAAAAAATGCAACCAAGCCCTTCCTGCTGTCACAGCACATACACCTATTGACTGTACAAGACTGTAATTTATACAAGACCATAAAAGACACTGACTAATTGATATAAGAGACTTGCCAGCCAGTCTCTGAGTAACTCTCCTGCACATCTTTACACATCTACTAAATATAGGAAACCCAAAATTCTCATCTTGACTTCATTGTGTAATCATACGGTGAAGAGGGAAAATGATAAAAGTCCCTTTTCCTCTTCTCCAAAATTTCATTTTCTTTCTCTATTGAATCACAACATGCTCTGCCAGACAATGAAACTGCAACTACAGTATTTCCTTAGTGCTTTGGCACTAAAGTAGCTTTTGTAGCTCACACCATCTCTTTAAAATTATTTTATGTTCAACATCTTCACTGAGCATTTTAGAGATTATAATAACAAATGACATCTGTTTTAAATTTTAAATGTGGTTCAGTAAAGCACATCCAAACCTGAGGCAAAGAGCTCAAAGAATATTTAATTTTCTTTTTAACATCACTTGATAATCAAAATTACTCTGCCTGTGTAGAAAAGTCTCTTTTGCCAAAACTTTCCAAGGAGAAATTTGACTATGGCCTGCAAAGCACCAATAAAACATCATATCCTAATACTTGAACATACTGCAAATCAGTCAGCCCAATGTCAGCCTATGCAATTTTCTCTGAATTATCCTTAAACATGGGGAAATTGTATCCACAAGTCTCCCAGGCAAAAAAACCCCACACCTGAGAACAACACTGCCAATGGGAGAGCATTGGTAAAGAGAACAAGAGCACTTCTTTAAGAAATGATGACGACTTTGAGGTATGAAAGAGAAAACCAGAGCATCAGCCTTTGGTACCACTTATTAGCCAAGTGGAGATAGAACCAAGAGTAGAAATTCAGCAAAATTACATCTGCTCAGTATGCAGGCAGCTAGAAATTCAGAACTTGGAAAAGGCAAAACCCAACAAGAAACGCTGAGTGATCTTGCTGTGAATTAGCTATTTCACTGGGTAGCAGTACTTGGGGGGGGCCTCTGCCCATTCTCAAGAGCTATTTGCAAATCCTCCTGCATATTGCTTGATTTCTGACTCATACCAGCAAGTCTTCTTCAAGCACTACTGTTCTACAGCTTAACACTGTATTTTCATCTCAATATGGACTGTTTAATTCTTGTTTGTGCTACCAAAAGTAGCAGATTTTTTCAGTTTTCTCTATTCTTGTGGGAAAAAAAAAAAAAGAAAAAAAATTTTCCTATCACTGTCTTTTTCTTACCCTGTTTGGAGATTTTGTAGACAGATCTTTCATATTAAATGTTTTATAGCACACTTTTGGGGAAAGAACATCAGCCTGAGAGTGTCTAATAGAACCCATCCCACCAATTTTCACAGGTGCCAGGGTAAAGGGACAAGCGGCACTTAAGAGAACGCGAGTACTTGGGAGATAGCTTGCCACAGGAGTCTTGCTGTCTCATTGGAGCCCTCCCTGGCAAACCTAGGTTGAAGGCCCCCTGAAATATTTTAAAGACATTTGCAATAAAACCCTGGAATGAAGCACAAGTACCAATACAAGCAGGACAGTTCTGCCCTTTAACAATAAAAGGGGCAAGGATCAAACTTTTCCAAGTCATACAACAAATATTAATGTAGAGCCTACAGGGAAGAGGATGGAAAAAAGAACTTTCAGCTGCACTGCTTTGCAAAATCAGTTTGCAAACACATTATGTATACATACAGGGAAAAAAACCCACTCTTGAACAAAAAACACCCCAAACAGTGCTTAATGTATGTTCCATAGAAGCTAGTCTGAATAAGGAGGGTTTAAAAAAGCTGACAGAAGCTGGTTTTCCTTTATTAAGTCATATTTGCTTATTGATAAAAATCATTACAAATCAAAAAGAATTATGTCAAGTAGTAACAAGCCACATCTGTTGAATCTTATACATAAGCCTTCGAATGTCAATTTGCCAATAGCTTCAGTTTAAAGGAAGAAAACAAAAAGGGCCACAAGACAACCTTCTAAGCATACACTAATACTTTCACAGAAGGCATACAGAAGTCAATCAATTTGTAGATTCCCACCCTTTCAAATGCTTTCTTTTTTTTAATAAAAGGACCTTGGAACTTTTGAGTTCAAAAGTAGGACTTACTTATGCTAGCCAGTTGACTACAATGTATAGCTGATTACTATTCAATTGGCTAGCACGACTTTTATTTTATATCTCTATACCTGCCAGACTTCGGCTCACAACAAAGCCGACACAGAGAGAGGCAAGTTAAGTTTCCCACTGAGAACAAAAACTCATTTGAGGCCTGAGGTGAAGGCACACCAGGAAAGCAATCTCAAGCGGAGACTCATTACACGCCACACCTCGGGATGGGCACACCCCGGGGGCTGTGTAAGGGCGGAGGGGGCGGTGGCCGGTGACCCCCGGGGCCCGCAGCCCGGCGCTCTCCAGGGTCCTGCATCGCGCTGGGCACCACGGCAGACCCAGTCCCTGGGAAACCCCAACGTCGAAAGAGGCTGTCGGGAAGTACCTCTTCGACACAAAGAAATAGGGGGTAAAAATTTTTCCAATTCCTTTAATTACCAAGCGAAACAAACTATTAAAAAGAATAGCGATAGTCAAGTTGTAATGTGCAGAAAAGCACCAAGAAGGATGGATTATACCCACTTCGAAAGAGCATTCCAGTACTCAAGTAGTAAATATATACAATATTTGTCCAAGGATATCTTGAGGTCCAGTAAGAAACCTTTATGCAAAGGAGCCACCTGCTTTTAACTCTTCCACCAGCAGCCATAGTTGCAAGCTGTTCACATAGGAAGCATTTTCCTAAGCTCCTACAAGACACAAAGCTCACTCAACTTACAAGTTACTGCAGCCTGAAACACTGATATTCACTTTAGAACAAAGTCCTATTTGCTCCTACATCAACCTCTACTAACCAAGTAATTAATATTCATCAGCATTTACAATATATCAACTTGTAAACAACCTCTGCTGAAACCTTGTGAGCTCACATTTGTTATTATGACAAATCCAAGCCACTTTTCATTTGTGTAAGGCACCTTTACTTTTCAGCTGCTGACTCACTCTAATAATTAGTAGAGCCAGGAAATTATTCCTGAAGACAATCAGTATTCTGCCTCTTTGCAATATGGGTCACTGCTGATTTAAAGCAGCACTCAAACTGTTTTGGCAAATGAACGGCAGTAGATTCATTGTAGGAAAAAAAAAAGCTTAGGGAGCAAGTAAAAAACCGCTAGAGAGAGACCCAGAAATCTAGAGAACACAGATATGCAACATTTCTCTGGTCCTCATTCACATCTTCCACTGCCCGCAAAATGCAGAATCATTTGTGGTTGCCTGATCTCTCTACTGGCAAAAGAGGGGAATGGATCTGATAGAGAAAAGACTCCAAAGAGATGACAATTCTATTCTGAGACAGGCACTAAAAACCAGCTTCTTGTCAAGAATATGAAGTATACCTATCTTAGTATCTGCTCTCAAGGAGGACACAAGCAGCTAGTTTTGAGCTGACAGAAAAAATCTGTTATCTGTGTATCAGTTATTCACTTGTACGCTACCATCTATAGAAATCTGCTTGTAACTAAAAGCATAATTTCAAAAATACTTAGGACCATCAAGGCAAATATATTTTATCAGGTATTTTATACAAAAACGGCTGTCATGGGAGTAGTAGTTAAAAGAACAAGAGGTCTTCACAGTCACAAACACTGCAAGGAAAACCAAGCCAGTACAGCTGCAGGCAGCTGTCCTGTCCTCTTCTGCTCCTGTCCCCTTATGCCAAATCTCTTCCTTGGTCTGGCACAGCCATCTGTACAACTTTGTAGTCAAGCATTCTGGAGAACGAATTCAACTGAAAATAACATAAAGAAAAAGAAAGGGAAGGAAGAGTAAAGATGACTTTGCTGTAAGTTTAGTTCCCCAAATTTCCAAAACAAACCTCTGTGTTGGCACCAGGACAGGACTGCATCTCCTCCCAACAGTGCTAACTCAGCATGTTCAAAGCATATCCTCAGATTCCTTCATTCTCTGAAGCCTGCATCTCACACTAGTTGTAGTCAGCAGGCCATATAAAGAAAATAGATGGATTTTTTTTTTTTTCCAAAACTGTGAAAGTACTAAATCGAAGAGGAATAATGTGAAGCAGACAACCCCCAAAAGTACAGAGCAGCGGCACGGGGTTAGCACAGCAGCATTGCTGCAAGTTGGCCCATGTTTCTGCTGTGATAGGAAGGTCAATAAGACCTTTTCAATGTCAAGTCTTAATTGTCTTGACCTCCACAAAGTTTAAATAAAAGACACCTTAACAAATTCAGGCAAAACAGCTTGTCGATTGAACTTAGTACCTTTGGACCTTAGGGCTCAAGGACAACTTTGTACTGACTGTTTTCCTACTTCACTTTGTGCATGATCTCCCTTCCCCACCTTCACCACCGTGAGGCAGGGTAAGGCAAAACATCTCAGAGGGCTCTGTTAGCCTCTACAAGAGCTTTCTGGGCAGCCTACATTTCACACAACACACTCCATCTTTCAGGCTAAGGTGAGCAAAGCTCAAGTAATTCAACACTCAAGTGTTTGTGGTGTCATAAAAGGTCATATTTTGATTGGCAATTTATGTCTCCTCACTCAACCATAACAGCATTTTTTCCATTTGTTCATTCTCACAAAAATATAAATATGTGCACAATGAAGCTTGAACAAGTTTTCTAGAATAGTTCTTAGGCTCTGAGTGTGTTTGCTCACCCTGGTTTTGATGGTAGGCTTCCAGATATTCACTGTTCACAGTAATGATTCAAACAAGCAGTTTTGGAGGTAGAAAAACACAGCCAAACTTGAATTCAAAGTGATTTTGGGAGTTTGTTCTGTTTAATTCAGGTTCTTATCTGATTTCATGGGTCATCATTGCATTTTTGGTGCGGCTGAAAATATTTCTGAGAGCCCCCTCACATTGCTGTACTACTTTTGCTTAAAATCCCAGTTTAACAAACATATTTTAAAGTCAGTTTCTCAGGGTAAAGCTACATCTGCCTCTAACACACAAGTAACTATTAACTACTGATAGAGGCTATTCTCATTAAGAAACATGCCCTTAAAACTGGAACAGACAGATACAGTTTCAGAGAAATGGCAGAGGTCTTTAAGCACAAGCTACCAACATTATGAGTCTCAACATTTGCATTATTCAGTTCCCGCAGAATTATCAAAATATTTTTGAGCTTAGAGAGTTTACAAAGCACCAAAGTTCATTTTTTAAGGTCTGAAGGCAAACACAAAAATCATAACTTCCTTTAAGTTTCTTTTGAAAGGGGGTAAAAGTTAGCCTTAAATAAACATGTATAGACAAAGATTCTTTCAGGAAGCCCAGTTTTAGAAGAAAATTTGAGCAAGAGTTGGCGGAACACACAGATCAGCATTATTTTAAAGTAGAAATCAGATTTGCTTCAGATTTGTCTCCATTATTTTGTTCCCTGTGCCTTGATTGAGATCCCAATCAGATGCAAAAAACCTACCCTACTTCACTGTAGGATTCATTAGAACACATTATTTCCTATACTTCAAGTATTCAGCACAGAAATAAACCAATAAGTACCTAACAGAATTAATTACTTTAAAAGAAATTAATCCTGCCTGTAGAAGCTGAAACAGAAAACCCCTTACAGTACTCAAACTGTGTGTTCACTCACAGTGAGAGCAGCTGACACTGCACCACACCAGTCATGACCTTACACAGTCATGACCCCACCAAATAGCAGAGGGAACCTGAAACTGGTCATGTTTAAGTTCAAACTTTGAACCACTAGCTCAAGATTTAACATTCCTATCAAAATCAACACAGTAAAAGTAAAGGCTGACTTTTTTCCTACTTACTTTCCATCTCAGGAACCCCAACTTTAAAAGTTCATGAAAAAAAAAAACATGCACAGACTGAAAAAATTGCTTATACACCGCTTCCTCCAAAAACCTCTTAAGAACTTTTTTCTACAAGGCCCTTGGATTTTGGATACTCAGCTTTCCATGATGTATTTAGGTATGCCGTTCTTCTGACACAGAACTCAAATCCTTTAAAAGTTAGAAGGAAAAGCAAGAGACAAAGCAGCTTGATGAACCATGTGCCTCTCTCAGAATAACTATTGAATAAATTAAGAAAAATTAACTGGCAGTTGTTTGCCTCACATAGACCTATATAATGCTCTATTTCCAGAATTCATGCATCTTATTCTGCCTCACACGTCCTCCATGGTACTACACTGTCAGGTTTTATTCTCAGGTTTTTCAAAGCAATAAATAGTCCTTTGGTACCTAAGAAACTGTTTAAAGCAAGTTGTCAAAAGCACATTTTTCTACCTACACTCTGGAATACACATTTTAGCTATGTTAGCTTTGTCCCAGCCATCCATAAATTATTTTGGAGCAACTGAGCGACATATGTAAATATTTCAGTTGTTTCATAAACCCAAACAATCCTCTTCGGAAGTACTGAAACAGTGGAATGCTTTTACATTATTTTCGGTGCGGAAGAGCGATAAAAAAGTCAGTCCTTATTGTAACAGCACACTGAAGTCGGCAGAAATGAGTTTCTTATAAAAAGGGTAGAATTGAGCGTTTGGACACCCCTCAGGGTAACCCTTCCCCCTTCCCTGTAATCGAGTCACATGCGAGCACTGCCCATCGCCACCAGAGGCCGCTGCAGGACACCGACAGCGCTTTCCCTCCATCCCAAAGGAAGAGGCACAACCCCAGACTCGGCTTTTAACAAGCTCGTACTGAACATGCTTTAGCTCTCCAGAGAGGAAAGGAAAAAGCAGAAGGTTTCTTCAAGGGTTCCTAATTCCATCGGAGCAGCAACAGCAAAATGTCCTTGTTCTTATTGTGATCCCACTCGAATTTCAACACAGCACCATTTTATTTTATGCTACAATCAGTTCACGCTCCGCCACTCAATGCTCTTTTTGCATATCAACAATATAAAACAATAATGTAGTGAGAAAACACAAAGTTTATTGTGGAACAGGACGCAAAATTGATCATGCTATTTATGAAAAAATTATGCAAATCTGAACCAGAAGGAAAGCACCAGTCTTTTATGGTACACCATTGTGTGAATGGAAGAGTTTGCCGTCAGCACTCAACAGTGCTTTTAGGTGTCCATATCGCTGCAAAACGTTCCCACTATTCTATTGCCAAGAGTTCAGCCCCAGTAGTAACCCTAGTGAATCAGCTTTACACTGAGTTCCCATTAGTGGGAATGGAACATTATTTTAATGAAACAAAGCAGAAACCAATGCTGGCCTTGTTCTGCATCGTTTTTAGTGAGCTGGACTTTCTTCAGTAGCAAACACTACCTGTAGCTACACTCTCACTTTGAGTTTCTAGCCAGGCAACACACAAAGTAACCACTTTACATCATCTTTTCAAGAGTGGTAACTTCAAATTTCCCGATGCACAACTTCATAGAATCATAGAGCCTTTAAGGTTGGAAATACCTCTAAGATCATTGAGTCCAAACATTAACCCCGCACTGCCAAATCCACTGCTAAATCACGTTCCTAAGTGCCACATTCACAAATCTTTTGAATGCTTCCGGGGACGGTGATCCCACCACTTCCCTGGGCAGCTTGCTTAAACGCCTGACCACACTTCCAGTGAATAAATTTTTACTAATATCCAATCTAATGGACATTATGAAAAAATTCAATGGCACAACTTGAAGTAATTTCCTTTCCTCCTATTGCTTGTTACCTGGGAGAAGAGGCCAAGCCACACCTTGCTACAACTTCCTCTCAGGTAGTTGTAGAGAGCAATAAGCTCTTTCCTGAACCTCCTTTTCTCCTGGCTAAACACCCCCAGCTCCCTCAGTCCCTTCTCATCAGACTTGTGCTCCAGATCCTTCACCAGCTCCATTGCACACACTCCAGCACCTCAATGTCTTTCTTGGAGTGTGGGGCCCAGAACTGAACACAGGACTTGAGGTGCAGCCTCACCAGTGCCAAGTACAAGGGTATGATCACTGCCCTGGTCCTGCTGGTCACACTATTTTTGATACAAGCCAGGTTGCCACCTGGGAACACACTGCTGGCTCATGTTCAGCCGTTGCCTACCAGCACCCCCAAGTCCTTTTCCACTGGGCAGCTTTCCAGCCACTCTGTCCCCCAACCTATAGTGCTCCATGGGGTTGTTGTGACCCAAGTGCGGGACCCGGCCCTTGGCCTTGTTGAACCTCATACAATTGTCCTGGGCCATTGATCGGGCCTGTCCAGGTCCCTCTGCAGAGCCCTCCTACCCTCCAGCAGATCAACACTCCCACCCAACTTGGTGTCAGCTGTCAACTGACGGAGGGTGCCCTTGATCTCCTCATCCAGATCATCAATAAAGATATTAAACAGGACTGGTCTCAAAACTGAGCCCTCAGGAACTTCACTTCTGACTCACTACCACATGGATTTAGCTCCATTCACCACCACTCTCTGGGCCCAGTCATCCAGTTTTTTACACAGTGAACAGTGCACCTGCCCAAGCCGTGAGCAGTCAGTTTCTCCAAGAGCATATGAGAGGTAGGGTCAAAGGCTTCAGTAAAGTCCAGGCAGACAACATCCAAAGTCTTTCCCTCATCCACTAGGCAGGTTCACCTGGTCATAGAAGGGGATCAGGCTGGTCAAGCAGGATCTGCCTTTCCTAAACCCATGTTGGCTGGGCCTGATGCCCTGGTTGTCCTGTACATGCCATGTGATGACACTCAAGCCGATCTGCTCCGTGACCCTCCCTGGCACCAAGGTCAGACTGGCATACCTGAAGTTTCCCAGATACTCCCCCAGGCCCTTCTTGTTGGCATCACATTTACCAACCTCCAGTCACCTGGGACTTATCCACTGAGTCAGGACTGTGACAAATGATTCAAAGTGACTTGGTGAGCTCTTCTGCCATATCCCTCAAGTACCCTTGGGTGGATCCCATCTGGCCCCATAGACTTGTGTCTAAGCAGTGTAGCAGGTCAGTTAAACATTTCCTTCTGGATTACTGGAGGATTCTACTGCCTGTTCCTGTTTTCTGGCTCAAGGGTCTGTGTATCCTGAGGGTAACTGGCTTTACTATTAAAGACAGAGGTAAAGAAGGCATTCTGTACATCAGCCTTTTCCTCATCCTTTAGCACTGCTTCCCCTCGCATCCCATAAAGGATGAAGAGTCTCCTTAGCCCTCCTTTTGTTGCTGATATATTTGTAAACAGCTTTTGTTGTCTTCTATAGCAGCAGCCAAGGTAAGTTCTCACTGGGTTCTGGCCCTTCTAATTTTCTCCTTGCATAACCTCACATAACACATAACCCCTGTAGTCCTCCCAAGTTGCCGAACCCTTCTCCCAAAGGCCATAAACTTACTACCCACCTACGCTCCTGGGTAGTAATTGGCCTCCCTAATCCCAGGCCCATGAGGCACACCCGACGCTGGGCGATGGCTCACACACCCACTGAATCAATTAGGTCGCAAAAGCCCTCTCAGATCACCGAGTCCAACCGACGACCAAACACCACCACATCATGGCACCAAGTGGTACATCCAGCCTTTCCTTAAACACCTCCAGGGTGTTTAAACACCCCCCGGGCCCATTCCAATGTCCAAGCAGCTGCCCGGGGGCCCTCGCAGGGCGCTGCTTTCCCCAGGAAGCCTCCCGCTGTCCCGGCCAACCCAACTCCGGCCCGCACCCCTCCCGTCCCAGCAACAGGCTGTGCGGCCGCCGTGCTGCCTGCGGAGCAGCCGAAGCTCTCCGGAGGCCGTGAGACACAGCCCGTGCCCCCCGCCGTGCCCAAAGCCCCGGGCCCCGCAGACGGGAGGCGTCCCCCAGCCCTTCCCCGGGAACCGCCGAGCGCGCACGCGCCAACACTCACTGCTCTCCCGCGCCGCGAACACCGGGCACTTCCGCTTCCGCCCGGCCCTGGGCCACGCCTCCGGCCACGCCCCAAGCGGGGACTGTCCGAGGCCCCGCCCATCTCACGGCCACGCCCCCGACCCGGGCGCGCCCCGAACCTCCCGCCCCCTCCGCTGTGGCCCCGCCCCGTCGTTTTAGCCCCGCCCCTCAGCCG
>VZRE01012528.1:102860-136308 GCA_013396775.1 Cephalopterus ornatus
AGGACGAGCCCGAGGAGGCGCGGGCCGGCGGCGGCAGCAGCAGCAGCACCGAGCCGGGCGGGCCCGCGTACCCGCAGGCGCTGGCGGAGGCGGCGGGGAGCCCCGAGGAGCTGCCGGGGCTGCGAGCTGCGGGGCCGGGGGAGCCCCCGCGGGTGCCGATGGACGCGATAGCGGCGCAGCTGCTGCGGGACCAGCTCCTGTTGACGGCGCTGGAACTGCACACGGAGCTGCTGGAGAGCGGCCGGGAGCTGCCCCGGCTCCGAGCTTTCTTCTCCAACCCGGGCAACTTCGAGCGGCAGCGCGGCACGCCGCCCGCCGGCCGGGNCGCCCGCCGGCGGGGCCGGGGGCAGCTTGGGCAGCGGTAGCGGGCTCGGGGGAGCCGGCGGCAGGGAGCCCGGGGCCGGGCAGCTCAGTAAGTGACCCCGGCTCAGGGGCGGGGGGCTCTCGGGCGGGCGCAGCCGCCGGCGGGCGCTCAGGGCCGGGCGGGGATGGCTCCCGGTGCCGCTGGGCGGCCTGGAAAGGCGTTTGGCATCGCCCCTGATTCCAGTCAGCCCTTGTTCCCTGTAAGCTGGGGCTGGGGGCGGTTGTAGGAGCGGGCCAGCCGCGGGCTGAGGAGGTGGGCTGCCAGAACCGGTGTTGCCCTGGTCCCGCAGGCGTAGTGTAGTCGAGTACCGTATCCCTGTGAACATCACGGGTGTTCGCTAAATGTGGAAGAAAGGCAAGAGGATGGTAATCTCAGCCTTGATTCTTAGCGGTGTCTTCAGTGCCTATTGCCAAGTGATAAGTCATAAGGCGCTAGGAGAGAGAGGGGGCTGTTCAGCTGTGACTGCTGCATTTAAAGTCTAAAAACTGTCAAAAATGGGGTGTGAGATGTCAAAACAGGTGCCAGCACGTTATTTCTGCTGATGCGTCCAAAGAGAGGTCTGAGTTTCACAGATCTTGCACAACTTATACAATCTTTCCTATAAATAATGCTGCCATGTTTACCAAGTGCCTGCAGTCTTTGGTTCACCATGTTGGGATTTGGAGATGGAGCGCAGTAAATAAACTTGGTTAGTACAACTTTAGGGAGCAAAAGTGATGCAGATATTGGGGCAATCATCACATATCTGACCATAAAAGCGTTTGAGTTTTAATAGTAGACCACACGGCTTAGGATAAAATTGCTTGTGTGTCTTGCCAGTGTTACTGGCAAAAAATGTAGAGTTCTAAAAAGGAGGCAGCCTGTGGAAGTGGCTTTGAGAGAGAGAACCTGCCCAGCCATCTGACCTTTGAGGACTTAACGAACTCGTGGGAAGGTTTTGAAATTAAAGGAGTTGTGGATAGCAGACAGGTTAAAGACTTACTTAGGTGTATTCTAAGATACCTAAAGGCATTTTGTAAATAGTCCCATATTTTTGTTTCCTTTAAAAGTTCCTAATGTTGCAAAGACATGCAGTTGCACTTACAATTTGGAAATAACTAATAGTATCTAGGTGGCTGGGATAATGGAAGAAATCTAAATTTTCAACTTGTTAATGCATTTCAAGATCTTTTAAAAAATGGCCTTTTTTTTTTTTAATTCCTGCTGTGTTGTTTATATTCTGGTTATCTTGTTTATGAATAATTAGAATTTCATACTTGTCTTTGTCCAGCTGAGATCTTCACTGTGGTCTTCTTCGTGATATGATTAGTGAATGTTGGAAAAACTTGTGCTTCAGGGCTTTGAACTGATAAAAATTTCTCTTTCATCCCCAAGCTGCTTCCTTGGGGATTCCAGGCAATTCACCTGATTGATTAAACATTCTCTTTTCTTTGTTACCATAATATGTTGTTTCCAGTTACTGATACTGCGCGTACTTCAGTAGACTTAGAAAAACAGTAGCCTGTGTAAATGTGTTGTTACGCATGCAAAAATATGACCTCTTTCAGTCTTAGATGAATGGACATTTATGTGAGAACATCTTAATTATTATTTTGCTGACCTTCTAATTGATAGGTGTCTGTGGGATGTCCCTATTAAAGAAAGGAGGGAGGAGGCGAGAGAGAGAGAGAGAGAAGGAGGGACTAAAACTTGTTTTGGACAAGTTTAATATTTCTGAAGTGTGCTAAAGTTAAATGTCACACTAGACTTTATGCTAAGGGTTAAGCGTAAGTGTTTTGAAATCTCACATCTACAACAGGTTAGGTTTGCTTTTCAAAGGATTTTTTGGTTGCAGCAGTGATTCAGAAAAGGAGTTCACACTGAGTGACATTGAAAGGTGAAAGATGCAGAACAAATGAAAAAATATTTTTGTATAGCTCAAGTAGATTTTTAACTTAGTGCCATCAGACTTTCTTGAAGTCAGGAGTCTAGCATTGAGCTAGAAATTGTGACAGTGCTGTTCAGACAGATGCTGATTCAACAAGAGCTTATAGTCTCATGCCTCTTAAGTTTTGCCCTTTTTCAAATATTAAAAAGTACATTGCAGAAGACTCTGATGGGCTGAAAATCATGGCCTTTGAAAGAGTTCCCTCACTTCCTTGTTAAGCATCTGTTATTACTTAATTTAGGCAGGTGACTGAGCTACAGTTGAGATCCAAGAGTAAGTCTGAATAGGTTCCTAGGTTAGTTAAAATGTTCAGTTTTGTTGAGGGGCCCCATCTGTTGTACCTGTGTTTGTGGATCCTCACAGGGAGGCTTGCATCACAGAGTCGTGCATGTGCCTTCGCTTGCTTTAATATGCCAAAGGGATTTGAAAATAAACCAATAGCTTTCTTAATAGAAGCTATTGATGCAGAAAGTAGTGCAGGTTGGCATGATTGCCATTTCAAGGTCATGTGAATTTTATGCCTCACTGAAAATAAGTCATAGTATCATTAAAAAAATTTATTTATTTCCGTTGATTTTTAAAGTCAGAATTTCTTCTCAGTGCTTCTTCTCTGTACCTGCTCCTCCCAGCTCCCAAGTTAGATGAATTTCTGTGACTTTCTACTGAGATTTTTCATAATTTGAGTGGATGAAAAAGAAGTTCAACTGGCAATTCTTACTGAATGTGAAGTATGTTTGGAATGCTGCCTGAGGATTTCCACTGAGCAGTGGAAAGCTTTTGTACTGTGCGTTGCTATACAGGATGGGAGAATCTCAGTACAAGTGTTCATTGGCACTTTTCAGAATCCTTTTAGGCAATCTAAACTAGGAGTGCGTGCTGGCATTTATTTTGGGGAGCTTTTTCTTCTCTTCATCTTCATAGACTTTAATGAAGATTTTTATGAAGTGGCATTGGATTTAGACAACCAGCATCATGTGGTCAGCTAGTGACTTAGAAGCTGTTTTGTCTTTGAACCATGCTTCAGGGTGCAGTCAGATGACTGGGATTTCTCTTTTTTTTTTTTTTTTTTTTTGCAAAAGCACCCTTCCCTTTTCCAGCAGCAGCAATGTCACAGCTGTAAAGAGAGATTAAGATATATTGTAATGAAAAATCTCATCTATAGCAACTTTGCTCTTCTAGTTTGAAGCAAATTCATGCTGTGAAGACGTTAACACTATTCTTTTAGATGCGTATCACTTCTGTGTGGTCATCCTTCATGTCCTGTGTCTCTTCTAGATCTTCCTCAACTTCTGTGAGAGCTTCTTCCACTGGTTTTAATAGCAGTAGCTCCACATCTGCTGACCATGTTCTTAATCGCTTTTCTAGTGCTACTCAGTGAGTGGTATGTTTTGCAAGTCCCTCCTTTTTACTGTAAAACCTTTTAAAGGCCTTAGTTAGCACCTATACATTAAATTTAAATTTTGGTCCCTATCATTTTTGCTGGAGGAGGTACAGTACAAATTGAGACACTTGAAATTTCGTAATAAGACTGTGGCTCAAATTTCTCATCCCAGTTCCTGTATATCATGTGTTTTTCCATATACCCATGGCTGTAATTCAAGCTTGAGCATAGTGGATGAAGAAACTTATTTTTTTGTAATGTAGTTGATATGATGCCCTTTGGTTACTATACCTCATGAATACCCTTTCCAAAAGGGATGCAGCTTACACTGTTAGAACTAGCTTTAATCTTAAAATTTGCCGTTTTTTTCTTTAATGCTACAAAAACTCAACATTCGCAAAATTTGAAATAGCTTTATTGAAAATCATAAAGAAGGGATTTAAACACTTATGTTACATTTGTGGTTTTCAGAAAATTATTTGTTTCTAGTTATTGCCAAAATAAAATTTTTTATAACTTTTTTGGGGATTTGATTCTAGTTATATTAAACAAATCTGTGAGCACAAAAATACTAAGTATTACTGCTTCTTCCTAGTAAGCTCCTGGCTTTGTTTACAAATTGTAGTGCTTGGGTTTTGGGTTTGTTTGGTTTTCTTTTTCATATTGTGAAGTATCATTCTGTTTTTGCTTGTTGCCTTTGAAATTCAGATGAATCCTAGTGGAAAAATCCACATGGGAAGAGCATATTGATTGTACTTTTGTGAGAAGGAAGTGTCTTGGTAACAGCTCTCAATCCTGAGTAACAGACTTTGTAATTTTGTGACAGACTTCGTCATCAGTGCTCCACTAGATTTTTGTTCTGAATGAAAATACAGCAGAACAGGGCCACCTCAAAGTAGTTCATAAATACCTCAGCTTAAATAGCAGTCTGAATAAGACAGGAAATTGGGATGATGACAAAAAACTTTTGTTGTTCTAATGGCTAGTTGTTAGGTGTTTTGTTGTTGTCAGCTCAAGTCTTTTGCTTGTTACTTTACGAAAGCAAGCAAATATATCTAGTCCTGTTGTCTATCTCTGCAGGTACTAGGAGGTGGACTGACAGCTTGTGGGTAAGACAGTGGTTTTACTGTCTGATTTGGGAAAGGTGCTCCCCTGAGTAAGGACAGGATGGAAAGTTGCAGATAAATAGGTACTCAAAGCTGCTGGTATCAACAAATGGGAAAGGCTGAATGTTGTCTCTTCAAATGAAGTACAGAAAACTGTTGATAGAGGTTTCTGTGTAACACTGAAGGAAAGGGAAGCAGAGTTCCCTGCAGACCTGCCGAAGACAGTAACACCTGGATGAAACCTGAGTTTTTGTAGTGCTCTGATGTTGGCTTTACTGATAGAGAAGCCAGTTGAACTTTCTCCAGTTGTGACTGCTTTAAACTCCCCTCCATTGTACTGACACTGGTATTTCTGACAAGTTTTCGGTGACATGCATTTAATAGCTTACAAGCTGCTTAGGTTAAGACTTTTGCAATTGTTAGACTTGTCAAATGAGTGAAACCAAGTCTGCTGGAAGCTGTTCCTGATGGATGAGTGTAAGCTTTGGCTGGTATCTGTGTTGGGGTGACTTAGGATGCAATGCTAGATTGTTCAGGAGACAGGGTAGTCCCAAAAGTATAACACTACACAAAGTAACAAGATAAGGTAGCATGAGATAAACATGACAATGATGGGCAAAGGAGGACAGATTAGAAGCCACCAGTACTAGGCAGGCAAGTATCAAGTTCTCAGCTGAGTAGTAAGTGACTATGGCTACCTTGTATTTTACCCTATTGAAACTCAGTGAGTGTTCTTGTTCTTTTAGGATCTTAACACCTGTGCTATGGGGAATTTAATTGCTTTAGCCCTGGCTTTCTGTTCTGTTCCTATGCCAGAATTCCTGTTGCTTTTTGATGCTGGGGAGGGCAGAAGGGAACCTCTATCTGTAGGCACTTGTAACTCGTTCGGGTCTGTGTGAATTTAACCATCCTTTGGCTGAAAGCTTTGGCCTGACAAGCAGGATTTATGCTGAAGCAGCACACCATCCTTCTGATGGTTTTGCTGTTAGGGATTTTTTTTTTTTTTAGTGGGGGAGAGGAAGGGAATTAAGATGAGCTAGAGCTTTGCATTTCAGAACCAACCACTGGCAACTTGTCTAAGTTCTCCCATACATAATTTCAATTCCATACAAGCTGTATCTAATTTCCTGTAGCTTTTTTTCCTCTGAGAATTACCTTTCTCTTGCCTGAAGATGTGACTCATAAACTCTGTTAAGCTGAGAGAATGCTTGCTTAAAGTTTTATACCAGTTTTATTACCTCATATAAAAAGATTCATGTAGTATTTTGCAAGTCAGTATCAAGTAAGTACTGATGCCAGCTATGCTGGAAGCCAATCTATGTGCAGCTCATCTCTGCTAATTTAAAGCTTGTAAATACTGGTCTTCTGTGTTCTATAAACATATAATTAATGCAAATATGGAAAAATAATCTTTTTCAGGAAGTTCTTACACTTTCCAACTAAACTAAGATTTGTTACAAAATCTGACTTAGGTAATTTTTATCTATGGAGCTCTTTAAAATATAGCATCAGAAGTCTCTTTTCTATTAGTATATAAAGATAAGTCCTAGTATCTTAGGCTGTCGAGCTCAAAGTTACAACTATTTGTCCTCAATGTATTTCTTGTATTTGGGTTTCTAGTGTGTTGTAAAGATGTAGGTTTGAGAAACTGGGTTGAAATCTCCTGTCGTATAGGCTCAAACATTGAATGATTCAGTAAAGGTTGTGAGCCTTATGCCTTTATTTGTGATGTGCATGCCTGAGATGTGGCACTAAGTATATTGAGTTTGTGGGATAAATATTTTTAAAAATTGTTTGTTTGTTTGGGTTTTGAAGGCAGACAAAGCTGAAAAAGCCTTTGAGAAATAGTGACCTATTTCCCCCGGTGCACCATAGGGGAGAGGCAATTTTCTTCCTCCCTTCCTGCAGTATAATGCTGTATGATAGTAATACAACTGATTACTTTGTTGTTGAATTGAAGGAAATACTGTTACATAAAAAGTCACAGAATAAGAATTTCTTATTTATATAACAAGTACTTTTTCATCTTAGTTTGATGTTAGAGGAGAGATAAAACTATCAGCTGTTTTGTCAGTTGAAAAAAACTGTTAGAGTAAGAGAAATCAAGGCAAAAATAATCACAGAATCACAGCATGGTTGGGGTGGGAAGGGACCTCTGGCAATCATCTGGTCCAACCTGCTCGAGCAGGGCCCCTGTGACCTACAGCTGCTTTCCCAGGATCGCGTCCTGATGGCTTTTAAGACTCCATCACCCCTCTGGGTAACCTGTGCCAGTGCTCAGTCACCCATACATTAGAAAAAGTATTTCCGGATGTTCTGGAGGAACCTCCTGCCTTTCAGTTTGTGCCTATTGCCTGTGGTCGCAGGTCACTACTGAGAGGAGCCTGGATCCATCCTCTTTGTGCCTTCCCTTCGGCTATTTATACACATTGTGAGATCCACCCTGAGCCTGCTCTTCTTGACGCTGAACAGAGAGGCTTTGGTCTCCAGTTGCTAGTTTCTATTATTTTTTAAATTTTCTGTAGAACCCATGTGGACACATGTTAAAACTTAACTGGAAAATTTACAACTGTCCCGAGGTAAACATAGAAAGTAGGCAAAGGAGAACATACTAGGATTTGAATATGAAGAAAACTGAGGAATGCAATGCTTGGAGAATGAAGATAGATATTATCTATATACTTTCAGTAGTCCCTCAGCAAGGGACTAGATTGATATAATTTTGCTTCATGTCAGAGGGTATAACCGAAAGCTGGGTTACTGTGGAGAATGGAAAAATCCTTGTAATGCAAGTTAATGGATACATTTTAGAAAATTGTGTTCTGCTGCATCAAGCATATGGAGTTAATTTGTTGCTGTTGATGCTTTTATGATTTCTGCTGGAGCCAGCTGGGGTCATGAGCTGGAAGAAGTACCTCCATGCCATGCTTTTCCCTTAGCAGTTCTGTTTTGGGAAGCTCTGGTAGCTCAAGCACGCTGCAGCACAGGTGTAGGAAGTCAGGCTGGGATTGATACTTTCCCCAAGGTTGTATCCCTCTGGACCTCAGTGTTCGCTGCAGCAACATTCAAATGGTTTTGTGCAGGGCCAGTTTAATTATTTCAGACTCTCTGAATTTGGATGCTGTCTGAGAATGTCTGTGCAGTAAGCCTCCCCCTAAAAGCAGCCTGTTTTCGGTATGGCTCTCCGTGAGATCAGCCCAGGTGCACCTGTATCTTAACCCAATTCAGTGTGTTATTTCTGTGCTAGGTTGCAAGATCTATCTATGTTCTACTTATAATTTCCTTTCATTTGCTAATGGTCTGAAGTCTTTTCAGAGCATACCAATTTTGAAATTCTGCAGGTCTCATTGAACAAGAACATCTGGGAGAGAGCAAAAGAGGCACTTGCAGTTGCAAAGTGAGGTTGGTAGGTTAGCTGCTTGCAGTTCAGTGCCTGATGCAATGAATTACTTTAAGGCTCTTCATTCCATCCCAGAGTTACCATAGTGATGTGGAATGTCTTTGTCTGATAAAACTTACTCTGCAGACTTAAATTGGTTTAAAAAATTGTTGTATATGTCTGTTTCTACTGTAAAGGTTTTAGGCTAGATCAGATATCCGTTGCCATGGATCAAGTTTGCCTTGCTGACTGATCCAGCATTGGTAAGCTAGGAACAAGTTGAAACATACCAGAAGTTTTAAATGCAGCAGTCATTTAAGACTGCTCAAAGTAATAGTACTGCAAAGTTGTCTTGTGAAATTTGGTAAGGCTTAAAGAAATTTTCATTATCATTTATGGGGAACTAAATAGTTTAATTCATTTATTCATATGTGTTGCACAACATACCTATTTCAGTTGCTATATAATGTAGCAACAATTACAAACTGTGAAGTGATGATCACTTGTTAAACAGTTCATGATGTCTGGTTCTTTGATTTAATGTAGAAAGAATTCCATTAAAACTGTTCAAGTGTTTGCCTTATCCCACATCTGTGAATCCTATCTCTCATGCCATTTGGTTTATTCACATATGTATATGTGGAGTTCAGTACTAATATGGAGCTTAAGCATGTACCAATAAATACAAGCGGAAGTTAATTCTTTCTCCCAAATAGCCTCTGTTCCCAGTTTCCTTGGCTTCTGCTGTTTTGTGCCTGTGATACTGTGCAGGACAGTGGAAAATGCAAGTTATTCAAGGACATGCTCTTCCAGATCAGTACCTCTAGAAGAGAGCAGGCCATCTGTTGTGTGACCGTAGGGGCTAGTTTACTGTAGGTCTGGAATATTTAAGGTAGGTAAAATACCTAGTTTGCAGACTTCTTTACCGTCAACAGAAACAGATCCAAAATACGTATTTATGCATCTACATTTCCTTAGGAGGGAACTTCAACAATTCTATCATTGTACTTGTAGCATAGAGGAAAAGGAAAAAAAAGTGGCAAACCTGAGTGGTTTCCATAGAAACTTCTCAATTACTATCTGTCATCAGAGTACTTGCTGATTTGCCTGTATCTCTTTGAATTTAAAAATTAGGTTGGGTGTCCTAAATGTAAAGATAACCTGTACTCTGTAAACTCTGGGTACTGTTGTCCTTTCCAGATGTATATGAAGTTTTTTTCCAGCCTTTGATTTGCAGACCCTTATAGTTGCAGCTTTGATCTCTTTATGATGTAATTTTCTTTTGGATGGAGAATTTTCCACCGGAGATTCTTCCATGCGGGAAGGGTTTTTATGTGTATATTGGAAGGAGGGAGATTTTAATTCGTAGCAATAGCACAACTCATCAGGAAAAACTTCTATATGTTTCTGAAGTTACATGGAACTACATAATTATTTTAAGCTTGTCTTAATAAGAGTCCATGTGTTGTAGGTTGAAAAACATTGCAGTAGAGGGCTTTTATGGCTTCTCACTTTTCATAGGTCTGAAAGATTATCTCAGAATTAGAAATTTTTCCTTTAATTCCTTCACATATAGCTGTAATTACATGGTTTTCTGACATTTATGAAATCCCCAACAACTTTCTTTGTATTGTGATCGTAACATTTGGAGTCTAATTTACTGCCATACATCAGGGTGTAGCATGTTTGTTGGTTGAATTATCCCATTGTATTTTTTTTTAATTCATAGTAAAACTAAACCTTAGCAGTTCCCTATTTTAATAATTTTGTTCTACAAAACAAATTTTCAGTGACCAGTTCAAGTATGAAGTGCAACTTATTTCTACTGCTGCAGAGAGTTGCATCCTGGAGTCCTATTGGGTTTTTTCTTTTCTAGAAATAACCATCAAGATGATGATGTTAAGGAATAATTTTTTATGGCCTCAGTCGTTCACTTATGTAACTTTCAGCATCTAGTTTTATTCAGATGAAACTAGAATGCGTTAACCTGAGGTGGCTTTTAAGTAGGGTTGTACCTGACACTGAACTGAGAGGACTTGTTAGTTTTTCCATAGTGAAATCCTGCACAGGGAAAATTCAATTTAGTTAAGAGAGTGTGTTAGTATAAAATAAAATTACTACTGGTGGATTAAGTTGCTCGTGTGATACTTCTAATGCCAATGTTAAAACATTTTAACTTTCCCTAAACTAAAAAAAAAAATTAAAAAAAATATTAAATCAACTAAAAATTCTATGTTCCTGGAAGCAGAGCTCTGCTTGGATGAATCTTCAGAATTCTCTATGTAAATCTTTTGTAGTATGCAGTATAGTGAGCAGTGTTCCATAACAGTTTTTTCCAAGCCTGTGGTATGTTGTATGTTCCTATTTGGTAGTGCTACAGTAAGTGACAAATGGAACTGTATTAAGTGATCAGGTAGGTCTTCAAAGAATGTTCTTTGTTTGATTTGTTTTTTTTAAATGCAAAGTAGTGTTTGGGGTTGTTTTCTCCAAATAGTGATGTATGAGGATGGATGTTGGAGTCCAGATGATGACTTCGTCATAGCATGATAGGTGTAATTTATTATCCAGATTAATGAACTTAGGACTTTTACTATCTCAAAAAAAAGGTTGTATCTTCCCATGATATGTGTGAGTTGTTTGCCTACAGCTGTTTCATCCCACATATAACCATGTAATTCATGTAAAGCTTGGCTTAAACTGGGAAATATATTGTTCTAGTATATGCAATATCTAGTGGGAGGCTGCTCTGATCTTGACTGGGAAGGAATCACTTTTAGTTCCATATGTATGTTAATCAAACCCAATTTCCAGTAGCCAGTTATTTCTCTGATCAGCTTAAAATGTGGTTAGCCAGCTGTTTTGCACAGCAGTTTAAAATATGGCAGCAGTCTGGTTTCAGGGTTATACATATTTTTCAGTAGAAGTGAACATTTCATTAGAGATGCAAAGTGAATCTGGCTTGTACAAGCATAGTATCATTACTTACCTTTGAATTTCAAGGAAAAAGATGGGAGTTCTTGGTCTTCATATGTTCCATTTGGTTGGTTAGTAGGTTATGGTGATATGTTTTCCTGTAATCTTAGAGGAAATATGACAACTTCTTGGCTGCTTTATCAACTAGTAGTTTTAAAAATCGATTTGGATGTTTGCAAAATAAATTGAAATAGCTTCTAAAACATTGGTTTAGTTTTTTAAATATTTTTTCTTGAGCCTTCCTGTCAATAAGTAATATCACTTAGTTTGTCTATGTTTTTAGGTGATTTACAATTTAAGTGCTCTTGTAAAGATTACTTAATATGTTTTTGTAGAAGAATGCAACTTCTGTTTTATTAATGTACTGTGAAAATATTGCTAATATGATCACTCTCGGTGTCCCTTTAGGTGAGCTGGTAAAAATAATCTCATTATACCATCAGAGTGAATGAAACTTAACTTCTTTCATATTGTGTAAATCAGTGGAAGGGGATGTATCACTTCAAGATCTTCTTATATTTTCCTACTTCTGTAGTTATGCTCTATTTTCAGTGAGAGCTGGATGTGCCTAGGGAACACAGGCTGTCAGCAAAAATCTGCTTGTCATACTGGTGACAGTTTTGGGAATAAGAAAAGAATTGGAATTCCTTTACTCTGAAGTGAAGGACTGTAGAGGTTGCTAAGGAAAGTGTGGTGTTGAACCTGATTTTTCATTTCACAAATGAAAGTAAAAACACTGCATGTTTTTAACAAATGGATTAAAAAAACTTCTTAGCTTAGAGTATCCAGTATGACTCTTGGCATTCTGACTTTGTTCATCCTTTTCCACTGGTAAAGGTAGGAGACAAGAACTATACACAGGCTCTCCTTTACTATCCCAGTCTGTCTCCTGGCATTTCATTAGTATGTACTATGAAAAGCCTAAGCCTATTTCACTTTTCCTCTATGCCCCCATGGCACTTCCTTGTTCCATGTTGAGGTGATCCGTGCTCTGCAGGTGTTTATACCTCCTTGTCAAAACTGTTCTTGTTACTTTGCTTTATTTCTGAAACATGAAGCTGACAGCCATTATTTTGTCTCTGTTCACTAGGAAAGCTTTTAGCAAAAGTTAATTTCTGCTTGACAAGTGTTTTAATTCAGAGAAAGAAGTCTAAAATCCATGCACAGGGGACTGTTGGTAAGAATGCACACTTCAAGACAACAAAATGGGTTCCTACTGCTGTGTCACTTTGGATTTCCTTCTGGGAAAGAAACAGAATTCAGCCAAAGTGTGCTTCTCCTTTTCAGGGCAAAGATTATGCTTTGATATTATTTGCCAAGTAACTTAAACCTAAGATTTTTATTTTTTATTAAAAAGCAAAGTGAAGAAATGTGTTGTTTTCTTCTAAAAATTTTTTTTTCCTTTTTAAGTTTCTCTTTTCAGTTCAGAAAATAGTTCTCTTTTCTGAATGCTGTGGTTGAAGTACTTCCACTCAGTGTAGTAGAGTACAGTTATTGGTACTTCAGATAAATGGTGGTGTTTCACATTCCTCAGGTGAGCTACGTGACTGAGCATAGCCCTTCCCTTGCCAATTCCTATCATTCAAACAACCCTTCCCATTTTCCTGGCAAACAAGGCTCTTGAGTTGCCAGCAGGGAGGTACCTTTTCCACCTTCTGATCCTTTGCTTAGCAGGTACATTCTTTATGGAAGTGTAAAATTTGAGGTTAAAAGGTGTTATTCCATGATTGTTTGGATGATGGCATTAGTTTTAGGAGTTAAACCTCAGCTGATGATTGCTTGCAAAGACATTGGTTAGGCGTGAGGCCTCAGATAGTTAGTCCACAAAGACATTTTGGGTAGGTGCAGTGATGGGGCCGGCCTGCTGCTGTTCAGCTACTCAGCACTGCCCTGCCTGGCAGCACCTGTGTGCTATAGCCCTACTGATAATGATAGATCTGGCAGGTCTTGGTCATATTTTCTCTTAACTGTCTCATTTAGCTTTCTCTTCTCACCTTGTTCTCCCGTGGCTGATACCATAGTAGGCTCTATCAGAAATCCCTCTTTGCTGTGTAAACCCACTGGTGTGAGTTCCCATGTGATTCTTGGCTCTTCCTTGAGGTGCTTAATTTTGTTGTGCAGTTACAGCCCCAAAATTCATCTTGCCTAGTCCCAACAGGTCACTAGTGCTGCTGTGGCATTTGAAAGAAGTAGCAGGTCCCTTTGCTGCCTGATCTTTCCTGAGCCCTGGTTCCACCGCAGCTGTGTCTTGGAGACTTTGGAGTAGCCAGGGCAGGCAAGGACCATGTGGCACTACAAGCTTTGCAGTATGAGGAGGTGGAGCTACCATTTGGACCTCACCCAGCCTGGCTGTGGTGGAAGCCCATCTTCCCAGGTGGGTGGCAGAAACAAGTAGCTGTGCCAGCACTGAAGGCAGAGGGAGCTGCTCCTGCATTGCTTGCTTTCCTACTGCTTGAAGCATCTACCTCAGTGGGAGCTGTGGCTGTGACTGGACTTTCCCTGCACAGGGGCTTGGCAGTGTATAGCCTTAGCACTGATGGTTCATTGATGCCTGTGGAGTCCCTTTGTTTGACCAGGAGATGTCTCAGCTGAAGTGCTTCAGCACTGGTGGCCTCTTGCCATCAAGAAGCACTGCCTTAGCCGCACCACGTATTTTAAAGGCAGTATCCTATAGCAAAGTAGTGGTAAAAGTCTTGTTGCATTTTATAAGATAATTTTACATTTACATTACAAGCTGACCATTTAGTTGGAGTTGCATTGTGGAAGTTATAATTTCACAGCTTGAAATTTGGCAATATATATCATCTAGCCGGACACTCAATTGAGAAGATACTGTTCAGCCTGCAGATGTATATAGGTTGTCTTTGTTACTGTTTCATTTCCTTCATCTGTTTGTTTGGATAGCTGTAGGTAGTTCTCTGTGTAGATTACGGTTCCACCCATGGAATACATAAAGACATTTTTCATTTTAAACCTTGTCTTCAGATTGAACGCTGGATATAATGACTTCTAACACCCAAATTGGCTTGTTCTAGTAGTGACAGCATGCTTGGGGAGTGATGATAGCTGGGGTATGCTTTTTTTGTAACAGGAGGGAGGATCAGCATTACTGGGAGAGTGCAATGATGGTAGCAGGAAACAGGTCATGAGGCTGGTGTTCCTTAGCAGACTTTTGTTTTGTTTAATCAATCTGAATCTTTGTAACATCAGCCTGTAGGAAAAGTGTCAGATGTTTGCTGTTATTGTGAACACTGTAGTGATAAAGAGAAACCTAAATGGTGAACGTACAAGTTTCAAGCCTACAAAGTGCTGCTGTGCATCTAGATGTGGTGCATAAGGCAGTTTCTGAGTGTTAAAATGGTAAAAATCCCTTGGTGTTTAGTTTCTGTAGGACTGTTAAAGCTGTAGAATGGGTTGATACTGCAAATTGTTGGATTCATAGCCACTGGTATCATCTTAAACAGCTTCCATTTTGTACATCTTGACAAAGATTGTGATTACCCCATGCATTTTTCTAGACAACTGTTTTTTGGGGTTTTTTCCAAGAACTTTCTGGCTGCTTTGTCAAGTATATTTGTATTTTACAGCTGGATTTGTTTTATCAGTTTTCAGGAGAGAGCCCTTGCCTCAAAAGTGGACCACTAGTCATAGCAAAAAAAGGTGGTATTGCCTATGGCTTTGGATGCTTCAATAATGGTGATGTGGTTGACTTTTTGAAAATTTGAGCATTGTTTCTCTGATTGTTACCTTGTGAACATGGCAAGACTGTAGGAGGAAACAGTTGTATTTGTTTTTGCCGTAGTGATGCTATGTTGAGACTGGTTCACTTTTCTCAAGCATCAGCTTTTCGTTGGGATCTCTGTTTCTTTAACTCGAGTCTTGAATTGGATTTCAAAAAATTATCTTGCCCCTCCCAAAGAAATAAATTTGAACAGTACATACTGATCAAGGTGTTGGGTGTTTTGAAAAGTCAGCTTTCAAGACTTTCATGCTGTGCATGCAAAGTTCGTGTTTAGTTTTGACTTAACCACTCTAAATATGATTCCCCACTGGTTTATTTTCAAAACAGTCCATTTTGCAAAGTTGGACTGTAAAAAGGAGAGTTTGTACTGTGCTGCTAAGCGCTATAGAACAGCCTGGAGAGAATTATTAAATCAGATTAGTGTCTTGAAAAAATGCAGTAGATAAGACCAGAACCTGCATATGAACAGTGAGGTTTAAAACCAATTACTGAATACAGACTCATTAAGGAGCAGCCGTCCGTTTCATTATTTGGATGAGAAAACATAGTAATAGGAAAAAAACCCTGTGGTTAGATATAAACTATATACTGTCATATACTTTATGTCCATGGAACAAAGAAGTTAGGGTTGCCAGGCACTTTTGTTTTGGTACTGTGTCACTCAGCTAGAGTTGGCAAATTTAGTATTTTCGGTAGCTTTTCAGTGTAACTGCTTTAGTCAGTCTTAATACAGATGTTCTTATTTCAGTCCAGAGCTGATCTGTATGTAGAGAGGATGTCACAAGACCTTACGGGACAACTTACGCACAAATATACAAAAGAAACTAATAAAAAAGCAACCCTCCCCCAAACTTGTTTTACATAATGCAGAATGGGAGGAGAGGTTAAATACTTAGAGATGTTAGTCATGACAAAATTTGACTGACAAGTGATGAAATTACTTCTATTTCCACCGACAGTTAGGAGGTTTTCTTGACAGCTCTATGGAGTTTGTTCTTTGTTAATGTGACAGCAGCTCTAATGTAATTAAATTTATTTCTGAAGTGCTACATAGAAATTAATTTCAAAGGGAGGGGGAAGATATTAAGGTACTTAATATAATTTCTGAATGTTCAATTCTGTTATGAACATGTTCTGTTTATTTTGAGTTCTGTTACTGAGTACTCTGCATTTTTCTGCTAATAAGGTGAATGTGTGCGTCAACAGACTTGAAATTATCAAAATTGCATTTTGCTTCATCTTTTTCTTTCTCTTTCCCCTGAAATGAAAATGTCAAGATCAGGTCAAAACCTTGTGCTTGTTACTGAATTTCTTGAATGTTTTCGTTTTTCTTTTTTAAAATTAAGAATTTAATTCTAGAATATGAATGTTATGCCTGCAATAGCATGAACTGTACTTCCTTTGCTTTTGTTAGGTAATATGTTCCTTAGTGAGTGTTAAGTGGGTATGTTCTGAAGTTAATGGCTAGATCAGGAGATGTAGAAAAGTATTTGGTCACAGTAACATGCCTCAAAAGACTGAAAATGGGAAAGAAAGTAGCATATTTGTGGTAGTTAAAGGTTTCTGTAAAATGGGAACAGAACTGCTTGAAACCTGTGGCACAAGAGTTTGTACCTCTCTGGTTTGTTGCATGTACTCACCTGCATGTCCAGCCAAAGTCCCTGGCCCTTGTAGAAAAGGGGAAGCGCTACACTGCAGTGCTCCTCACCTACTGTGTACAGGGTAGAAACACCACCTTTTAGGGGGAGCAAAAGGGAATTTGTTACAGTCTGTTCAGTGAACTTGTTGCAATGCTGTATTTTTTGTTCAAATTTTCTGATGCAGTCTTTACTTAGAGACAGACTTTTAGAAAATACAGTAAAACTCCGGTCTTGCAGAACTTACTTAGCCTTCAATTTATAATGTGTTTTGACTTTCTCTGTCAAAGACAGGCAACTCTTCAGGATTTTTTCTGATATCTTTTTTTTTTTTCCTCCCCTTTAAGATCGTGCTGGAAGCATCAGTACTCTTGATTCCTTAGATTTTGCAAGATACTCTGATGATGGCAATAGGGAAACAGACGAAAGAGTAGCAGGTAAGTTTTCTGTATGATTTAGGAATCATAGAATGTTAATTTTACTGTTAGACTTGTTTCTAGCATAAGTGTATTTAAATGAACATTTCTGAAGATGACAAGACTTCACTGTAGTGGTTTAACTGGTCACTCGGTGATGTCATGTGATAGACATTTCTGTTACAATAACTCTAAATATTCAGTCAGCAGTACTTCTGTATGATTCCAGATATCACCAGGGTAGAAATAAGCAGTATACTTAAGTATTGTGATCAGCTTTTGACAATAGAACTGTATCTTGATATTGTCTACTGACTACTACTGTTTAGCTGAAATATATGCTAAAATATTCTATGTAGTATTCTGTAACTAGTACATGGGTGATAGCTTTCTGATATAAAAATTTCTTTCGAGTCATCTCTTAAATACAGCTTTCATGTAGATCAAATAAGCATTTCCAAATCCAGAGCGAATTTGAGATTTACTCAGTTCCATAAATCTTTTTTGCTACAAATCTTAATTGTAGAGCTTTTCTCTCCCATTTGATTCTTTATGTAAGATTGGTTTAAGGAAGTGACTTTTTTTTTGCCTCTTGTTCTGAACTTAAGAGCCTCTGGCACTTTTAATTTCAGGACCTTTTTTGTCACCAAAGGCAGAACCTACTCTCTATATTTGAGACTATTTTAGTAATCTCTTTTGCATGTGAACCATGTTTCTCTAGTCCAGGTTTTTTTCTAAGTTCAGATGTTAAGTTATTCATGGCTTCTGTAGAGAAACCAAATCAAACTCTCTGGAAACTGCTGCAGAACTCTGTTTACTTCTTGTCACTTAATGCTGTTTAATATCACAAGTACGTGAAAGTTGTCGATGCTGGCACTTTTGCTCACATAGTCAAGCTTTATGAAACCTGAAATAATGCAAGCTGCTATTCTCTGTTCCATGCTGTTGTCTCTCCTCTGAACCACCAGCTTCCTAGCAGAAGCACTGTCATGTTCTTAAGCAACAGAAAGGCTGATGAAACAGTTCTGTAAAGGATCTTGACTCAGAAATTTTTCTCTCTCACTTAATCTGAAGTGGCAACCAGTATTGAATCAGAGAGAAGAAACAGAAGTGGTGGGAAAATCTAATTTTTCTTACCTGGCCAGTTAAAAGACTGGATTAAATTCATGAACATGAAGCAAATTCAGATATTTGGTGCTCTGGTCTAGAACTATAGAGACTTACTGTTCTTCAATTTATATGGCAACTTCCAGATTCTTACTACTATCTAGTTACTCTCTTTTTCAATATAAGTAGTCTGTTTCAAGGAGGCAATAGCTGTAAATAGACAACTAATCTTCTAAGCAAATTGCTTCAGGAACCCAAGTACTTGTGAATTGTGTCCTGGAATAAAAGGAAGAAACAAGCAAATTTCCAACACTTAATTTATTTTCATCATCTTAGTAGATTTTCCTGTTTCCAGACAGTATTACTTGGCAGTAATATTACTGAGAGAGCTAGTTTGATCTGTGCTTGGTGCTGTCTTTAGTAACTGAATTGGATTAGAGATGCTTATAGAAAGTATCTTCCCAGTCAGAATTGACATCCAGTAGAGCCATTAATCTTCAGATGGAACATTAATAACAAAATACTGATTGCTTCTAGTATGAAATTAATATATCCTAAAATTAAATATTAAATTTAATTAAATAATCCTACAATAGATCGATATTTTGGACAATAGTTGATGGACTGCTGTTATATGTAATCGACAAGGAAACTGTATGTTTGGATATTTGCATTACATTTCTGTATCCCTTTAGGGGTGTTTTTCAAAGAGTTGTTAAAAAGTGTCATAAGAACTTGAACAAAGCAAGACTGAATATTATTTCTGGATATTCGTGAAGACTCAAAGTTTTCCAAAATATGCTATTTCTACTTAAAATTCTGATTCAGTCATAATTGCTTAAAATATTTTGCCTCAGTTGTGTTTCAAGCAATCTTCCTGAGCAATAAACTTCAGAAAACTGATAAGTATTTAATTTGCATATGAAAAAATTATGACAGGAGAGGTTTCAAAAACTTTGCATATCTAGTTCCTTCTTTGAACAAACTCTGGCTTATAACTTCTGCTTTTGAAGTAGTTCTTAGCTGCAAATGCAGTTTGAAACTTAAATGGAAGTCCATCCTGCTTATTTCTTCTCAAATTCTTTCTTTGCTGTGAAGAGCTTTGATATTTAGGAGATAAAATTGTAATCTGTTGTGAAAGCTTGAGGCCATGATCTCATAGCCATATTTTCCTTTTGATAGTTCTCAGAGTGCGGTTTGAGTAGTTTCTTTTTGTAAGCACCCTTCTCATGCTGCTATCTTTGTTTTGTACTGTTTGGACAGAATGCATGATTTCTGTATCAATTCCCTAGTCAGATGGAAGATAGGACATAAATGCACATCAGTCACTAAATGTAACTGGTAAACTGGTTCCAAGTCAAAAGGACTTTAAAATTGATTTCAGTATTTCAAAACTGTTAGCCCAGTTCATTCCATATGGCATTAGAAACAAAATTTGGCATAGAAGTAAACATGTTTTGAAGAGTTGGTGTGAACCTTTCTTTTGGGAAGTCTGATTGAAGGAAGTTAAGTGAGTCTCTTCTGTGATATTGTGAGCTTGACTGAAAAGATGCAAGTTGAGGATGTAGATAAGCATGAGAAAACTAACTGCAATTTAGAAAACACTCTTCATTATCTACCCGACCTTAATGAAAATGAGAGCTATGTAACAATTCGGATAATACATTTGTAATCCACTAAGAGTTAAAAAAAAAAAAAAATTTGCATCCTTACAGCTTGCAATTTACTAGATGGAAACAACTTGTTCTCTAAGATTGATAAGTCTTGGATCTGAACTCATGTATTAAGTACTTGAAATTGTGCTAAGATAAACTTAGTACTGAAGGATTTATTAGGGTTAAAAAACCTCCTCCAAATACTGATTTTCATAAAATAACTATGGAATGGAAAACCTGTTCCCTTCATGTGGAATAAGAGTATACCTAACTTGAAGTCAAATACCCCCACAGCATTTGCTTTAAATAGGTCATCTGACATTCAATCTAAGGAACAGAATCTTCTGCCACATCTTAAATTGTCCATGTGCACAAGTATGCTTGAGATCTAAAACCCCTACTTTCCATAATTCAGAATCCTTATTATTGCTAACTTGCCTTTCACACCTACTACTCTTAGAATCTGATAATTTTAAAAACACATGCTGTGTTTTTCATGATAATAAAGTTGATTGTCATCATCAAATTCCATTTCAATCAGTTATGTTCTCAGATCTCTCTGTGTTAGCATTGATTTCTGGCTAGACTATGTATCTCTGATTAGCAGAATGAAATACTGTCTGTGTCAGGATTTGAAGGGAAGAGACAAGCTCAAAAACCACTTGATTATTTTTGAGAATTTCGTTTATCTAGACTTGGCTTCACAGTTTCTGCTTTTTATAGACCTTCTTGTTTGCTTTTTTTAATGATTACTGTTACTTGAGCACAATCAAGATCAGAGGAAAATCTTAAAAAACCAAACAAACAAAACCCAAAAAAACCAGAGCTTAAAAGGCATCTGTAATACAACAGTCATGTGCTAATACTGTGTGTGCAATTTGTTTATCCTGAAAACGGGTTTTGTCTTCCCGTTTCCTGTCTCAGGCCCTGTGAAGCAGTTGTAAGCCTCCTGAATTTCCTTCCAGGTTGATGGTCTCCAAGGGTTGAACCTGAAGACAAGTCTGCTGTAGTTGAGGTTTTCTCTGTAGCTAGACCTGTCTCATTAACTCAAAAGCATTAATGAGGCTGCCAAGTCAAGTGTTGGCTTCCCACTATGACACAAGTTTCCCATTATCTTGCTCATGAACTCTCATGCTGATCTCAATCTTTGTAGTGTGGTAGTCATATCCCATGCTGTAATGCAACTTTCTGGTTCAGGTCTGTTTGTGTTATGTCCTGAAGTTTTTCAAGACAACTGTAAATAAGGTTGCTTTTCATCTTAATGCTTGTTTCAGGAAAGTGGGAATTGGGACTCCTCAGGTCCTGAAGTGTGTTTGTGATAGTGGCTTCATTGCTAACTAATGTCAGAGAATTTAAATTTTTTCTGATTGACTCAAAATATATATACAAGTCCATCAAATGTAATGGGATATCATACGTGTTTTAAAGGGCATGATTTAGGACACCTGGAGTTCTACATTTACTTTGCAAGGAGGAAGAACTCAAAGTAACAGTTAAGGAACCAACAACAAAGCTTGTAACAGTATGAAAGTTTGAGGAAAACTAGGTAAGCACAGGGGCCCTTGATACTTCAGAGGAGAACTGCTTTTAAAAGAAAATGTCTGAATGCCATATTATGGCTTCACAACACAAAACTACCTTTCTCCTGTTGTCTGAAGTACTTCATAGTGAAGTATGCAAAAGTCTAACAATATATTTCATAAGTGGAATGTAAAATTCTGGTATAATTGGAAATAATACTGCTTATACAAAAGCTACCACTGAAAAATTTTTTAAATACTGTTTACTTTTTCAGCTTTTTGGCCCTGGCCCAAGAAGATTGCTGTTCATGTAGATTTCAACCTATTCTATCCCAAATCACAGGTTGTTTTTTATAGCTATCTTCTCACCCCATGATCCAATAACTTATGAAGTCATTAGCAAATGTGAGTGAATAGAATAAGATCCTTGAGGAAACTTCACTTTTAAATGTCAGAGCTCAGCAGACAAGTTACTCCTGATATGCACTTCTCTTTTAAAGTGTGTTAGATTAGCTTCTTGTAAAATGATTCATGTAAAAATGGCTAATCTGAAAATCTTTATCTAATGCCTGGTTGCTTGTTTGAAAGATTCAGTTTTTGAGTAAGTCTAAGTAATTTTTTTTCAGAATGGTAGCTGTAAGTGATTAGGGTTCTTTATATCAATAAGAAGCAAGAGATCCATTTCAATTTGTCTCCCCTAAGGCAAGCCAGATTGTTCAGAAATGCCCTTTCCTGGCAGGAAGATTAACCAAGCTCAAGGCTCTAAATTTCTGTTCTCTGCTTTCCTGATGTAGGGGAGTGTCAGTTTGGTGCTTTCCAAGGTTGTCTGCAGCAAAACTTTTGTGTATTATTTAAGGAGTCTCTGCTCCTTCACCAAGTGCAATGAGTTCTATATGTTATCAGCTCACTTGAGCATGAAGTTAAACTTTAGCTGGCTTTATCAATGCTTTTGAAGGTGTAACTTCTCTAAGGTAATACAATTTTGTAACAGAAGGAGAAGGGGAGAGAGATCAGGTTATTATGTTAAAAGTCAGTATTTCATAATGCTTACAAAGAATGGGGTTAGAAGTTGCCTTTTTATTTAAGGGATTTCCAGTGTTGATTTCAATAGTACACATGCTGAGTTAAAAATCATTACAGATTTTGGCAGAAGATCACATTTCAGTATAACTTCTAAAATAAAGAACTTGTTATAGCTATTTACAAGTATTTGTGCTTATGTAACAAAAATACAAATATTCTTCAGATATAAGCTAAATTCGTGACTGACTCAAAATCATCCAGGTTTGTATGGTGGCAATTATAATGGTGGCATTAGTAAGGCTAGATGAGGTGCAACTGTAACAATGCTGTGTTGTAGTAGAACTACGTGGCTGTGAAGTGACAGCTTCTCAAATATACTGTGTCTAGAACCTGTGTAACAGAAAAACATGCAGCAGAGTCACCTACTTTTAAGGTTGAATGGGTAAAGTCCTAATGGCTTCTAAGAATTTTCAGCATCATCACAGTTCACTAAAAATTAATTCTTGCCGTCTGACATGGGTTTGTCTGACATGAGTTTTTTGGCTTTCTACGCCTTCCGACATGTCTTATTCCTATTTTCCTTAATGGAATTTCCTGAGTTTTTATAGTTTGTGTTGTTTTTCTAACATTTTTTATTATTTATATCATTCTAGTGCAGGGCACTCCTGATCTGCAACTGTTCTGGTCTTTGAAAATATTTTACAAGAGTAAAATGTTAACACGTAGTCATTTCTGTCAGAAAAATTACTCAATTTGAGTTCTTTACAATTTTCAAAAACTGACAAATTAGTAGTTTACAACTTAGAATTGTAACTGTGAATAAGTAACTCAAATGCAAGGAAGTGCTAAAATTAGGTACTTAACTATGAGAGCATTTTCTAACTTTGTTGCACAGAAGTATTTGCAGATCAGCATTGCTGAATACTAGAGAGATTTTACATATTTTATTCATTGTATCCTCAGTTGCGCTTTTGTATTGCTGCAGTAAAATTCTGTGCATCAAACAAGTTACTTTCATGTAGCAAATGTGGTGTATACTGTAGTTACTCCTTCAGTTTTTATGGATAAATGCAAACTGAGTGAATCTTTTTTCCATGCGTGCTAATTATCAAAAGAGTCTTAGTAACAGATGGTCAAAAGAGGAAACATTTTTATTTGCAACCTTCACTAGCATTTCTTACAATCTAGAGCCAATGCAGCGGCTCTAAGCCAGTGCAATGCACTGTCCTCTGTGTACATATTTCAGAAGTCCATGTTAAATTGTTTCCAGGCAGTGAGTAAAGGTATCATCGATATTTTCTTATTAAAAGCAGTTAAAACTTTTTTTTTTTTTTTGCATGGGAATAAAGTAGACATTAAAATATTCTGAACAGGTTATCTAACAGTTCAGTATTGTAGCTGTCCTGTACTCATCTTTTCTAGTTAAGTATAAGAGTCCTTCTTGTTGGTCACTCTATATTTTAAGTGTGATTAGATTAATCTGAGAATTAATGAAATGCATGTATTTATCTGGTAATTCCTTAAATAGGTTCCCTTAGATGCCCTAATTGTAAATGGCTATAAAAAGAACATTTGCTCTATGTTTTTCAAAAGTACAGGGTTTTAAAATTTAAGCCGCCATATATATACATGTGACCTCAACATCAAAACACATGAAACCCTAGTGCAAACAAAGCACCACTGGCCCTTTTTGGAGGAAACACTGGAACATGAGAAACACATAACAGTGACCAGGATAGTGGAGAGGAGAAGTAGGTGATAACAGCAGCTAGAATTACATAGTTATGACTCTAAAGGTGACTCTAGATCTTTGAAAGAGTTGTAGAGTCTAGAATCGCTGTAAACTTCTAAGGATAATGGAGCAAAGGCTTTTTTTGTTTCAGGTTTCTTTATAAGTACTGTAGAAGAGCTGCATTTTTTGCTTTTTTTGATCTTGTGCATCTCTTCAATGTGTTCAATTGAACTCAAAAGCTTAATCAACCCTGGGGTATTCCTAAAACTCCTTTATTTTTAAATAGAGATTTAAAACTACATATTTTTTGTAGTAAAATAAAATATGTTTCAAAATCTTCCCTTTAAACTACTAAAATTTCAGTGGATCATTTTTTCCAAAAGTCTGTAGTCTCAATGGGACAGTACATTCACTTCATGGTTTAAGCTTTGCTATGTGGGGACAGCTTCCTCTGCTGACAGCACCTATTTGCTTCCTTTAGATTTGCCCATATACTCCCCTTGCCCCAGGAAATCAAAACATTTGAAAATATCAGCTCCCAAATACTATCCCAAAACCCTACAGCGAGTCCTTGTCAGACAGCTTGAAATTTTGATTTAGCTGACTTAAGGCCAATGAAACTATGGAAAACGTTCACCAGTTTGCTTTCAGACCAACTCTGCTGCATGTGTTCATAAGTTCCATAAAGATTGCATGCTTTCTGTTTAATACAAACAAGTATATTTTTTTTCACACCCATCCTTGCTTTTTATATTTTATTTTTGTTTCCCTTGCCTTGGTTGGATGCCTGTGTGTGTTTAATCCAAATCCCTGTCCAGTCCTGGAGTTTGAACTACGGAAAGCCAAGGAGACCATACAGGCCCTTCGAGCCAACCTGACTCAGGCTGCAGGTGGTGTACATAAACCTTTTCTTAAGTCTCTACTTTGAACAATGTAGAAATAGCTGATATCATCCTCTGTGAGAGAGTAAAATTTAGTTACTTTTTTTTCCTCCCCAGAAAATGAAGTTCCTTTGCAGGAACGAAAAAATTATAAATCAAGTCCTGAAATTCAGGTAGGTGGCTGGTGATAACGAAGCTTTGCATGGACTTTATGACAGGAATAAAGATGAACCAAAGATGTAGTGTATTGTTTTCTTTTTTTCCAGGAGCCAATCAGACCTCTTGAGAAAAGAGCTCTAAACTTCCTAGTTAATGAATTTTTATTGAAGAATAGTTACAAGCTTACATCAATAACATTTTCAGATGAAAATCATGATCAGGTAAAGTTTGGTTGTGGTTGGGTTTTTCTTTTTACATGCTTGCTTTCCGTATTCTGATCTTGTCAGAAACTCAAGTGAATTAAAATGACTTCTTCTGAGCATGTAGTTCACTTCATATATATACATGATTACTCTAAAAGTTAAATATGTTAGTTGGCATTTTCATATTTAAAGCTTGGTTTGAAAACACAGCAGTTTGTTGAGTATTTTCCCAAAAATTATAGGAAGGAAGCAGTGCTTATGTTCTTTAAAGGAAGCAAAATAAGAAGTGAAGTACTGTGAGTTATGGGTACCTACATACATCCTTGGATTCTGATATGACACATCTGGATCTTGAATATAATCTTTTCCTTAAATCATACTCAGTTGATTTGTGCAGGATATACAGTTTACTCACTGTTTGTGATCTGGGCATATATGTGAGTGTACTTAATCACCCTGTGTCATTGAATACAGTATCGAAGAAGCTCTCAGTCATAAGGTGTTATCTTAGATCTTTACAAACATAGCTAAGATGGTCAGTTTTATGTTTAATGTTCTAAATGATTCTGTGGTACTGTAACAGTCTGCCTCTGGGAAATTACACCTCTACTTGTGACTGAAATGGGAACAAAACCAATACCTCCATCAGTAGAAAGCCTTCTATCAACTGCACTGGCTTCTGCTAGAATTTGAGCTATGTTATTTCTGATTCTAAAAAGTGTTCGGGTCCTAGAAAAAGGATAAATTGTAATCTAAGTGGTTTGGAAAGGTCCTGTCTTTAGTATGTTACCTAGAGCTGCCTTCAGGGTGAAACTGCTTTGATTCATGAAATGGATCCTTTCTCTGCTATTGTTTCTTGCTGTCTGATTTAAGCTTTCATCTGCTTTACTACAATGCAGTCTTGATGTGATTATTTTGCTGTTGTATGGCCTGTGGTCAAATGAGGAAGAGAAACAAAAATAAAAGGAAGTATTTTGTATGCTTTAGTTTTTTTTTAATTCCTTTGAAGGATTTTGAACTTTGGGATGATGTAGGATTGAACATTCCAAAACCTCCTGACCTGTTACAACTCTACCGTGACTTTGGAAACCATCATGTTACTGCAAAAGATGTGGTGGATGCATCAGTCGGTGTAGAAGACGATGAGTTAGAGGCTGATACTCCTATACTTGGGACCGTCCCTGTATTTGAAACAACGCCACAGTCAATAGAAGTAAGACTGTACAGAAGAAATGTTACCTCTGTTTGCAGTACTACTTTATTGTACTAAACTCTTTTTTTTTTCCTATCTTGTATTTAGCAATGTTTAATAGTGCAAAAATTAGAAGATCAGATTAGTGTGTTAAACAGTGAGAAATGGTCTTTGATGGAACAAATCCAAAGACTTGAGAGGTATGTATTTATCAATCTACTCAACTGCTGATAAATGTTGGATAATTTCTCAGTGTTTTTCTAGCACATATATGGAAACATACAACTTAGAGGTATGAAATTACTAGGAGTTTTTCAGGGCAGGACAGTCTTTGCTTTTCGATACATGGTATTTCATTAGAAAAAGGAAGAGACTTCAAACTGACTATTTCCCTATTATTGCCTAAATAATTTAATTTTGTAATCAATTTTGTTCTTTCAATGTAACTTCTTCATTTCTTCATATCTGTTCTGATATGTCTTATGTAGGTTTTCTTTTCTCTTAGCTTTGTTACTCCTTAGTACTGTGGTGTGTACAGCTTGCAAACACTGTTAGAAAGATGCTTGTTTTGATGAGCGATGTCAAGACGGTTTTTCTTTCTAAAGAGGAGGACTAGTAGAAATGACAGTATCTTTTTTTTTTTTCTCTTATTAAAGACACTTTAAAAGTTTGGTCAAAACATACAGGACTGTAAGTCATAAGATACCATTCCTCTTAAGAGGTGTACTAATGCAGCATATGGGAAAGTGTGTAATTTTTAAGTGGCTTTATTGACTTTCCTAGTTACCGTTTCAAAGCCATGTAGGATAGTGTATGTTGATTTGCCACTACAGTGTTTTAAATTTTGCATCCCAGGTAGGGTTCTGTCTTGTGACAACTTGTGTCCCAGTGCTCAGATTTCAGGCAGAAGTAGAACACTGTTGGTACCCACTTGTTTCATTGATTCACTCACTCCAAGTGCAAATGTTTTTTCTGCTACTAAACAACTCAATTAAACTAGTGCTTATTTAAACAACTTTTGTGATATAAGTTACTTCTATTAAAGGAATTTTTAAACATACTGGAATTGAAGAGGGAGCACTTTTCAGTATGTTGTCCTTATTTTTGTGCTTCGGTCTTGTCATTTGAGTAGCATTCTCGTGAAAGCTGCAGAAATATTTCATTCTTTACTTTTCATGTTTCAGTGAAATAGATCTTCTCAAGAATGAAAACTTTGCTGTGTCAACAGTTTATGGTGTAGCTCCCCATCCTTCTTTAAAACAAGTGCCTCTCACAGTCTCAGAGGACAATGGACGGTACTTGGATATCAAGAGCTCTGAGAATGACAATAAATATGGAAACACTGAGGAAACAAGCCTTGCTTTATCAGCTGAAGTGGACTCAAGGACTTCTAAAGACGATGTGCTAAATTCTGTGCCCTGTAAAGAGACAGAGAAGCTGTCCTCACGTGCTCCATCATCTAAAACTGCAGTCCACTTTGATAAGCCAAATAGGTTAGTGATAAGTTGTAAACTGGCATGCTATAATTAAAATTCTTGTAAAGAGAGTAGATGTTTTTCTAACAGTAAAATTCTGCCACATGAATAGATCATTTGTGTTTTGAATGCAAGTAAAATACTTACCGCACCTCTAGGATACAGTACTGATATTTTTATATTGTTCTTAATCTTTTTAGGAGGGAGTACATATGACAAACCTACAGTTTCAGTATTAAGCTTCAGTGTTTCTTTTTGCCTTCTTCTTGTTTCTAAAACCAGTTCTGTTTGCTGCAGCAAAAAAATAGATAAAATCAAAGTAGTGAATGGGAAGACAAGATTCTCTTTGAAGTTTTAATTTCATAATTATCTTCTGTTCTGCTTGAAGAGTTGTTTGAAAAATTTTTTTGTTATTCCTATGTAGATGTCTGTAAGTCTAGAGTATCTAAGAGAGCAGTGCAGTTTTTATTTATATATTTTTTGAATTATCAGAAAGGCTATCTGGTGGCATTCTGCTTTTTTGAGTTTTGATTTTGGGGCAAGTCTTCACTGGGTAGATGTGATTTTTTTTTTTTTTAACTAAAATAAGGTATTCATGTTGTGTTATTGCTTGGAGACTGAGTTTGTGTGTCTAAAGAGTTCTTGAGAAAGCCCCTCCAATCTGTAAAAGTCTTTTTGTAAGTGAAGAGGGGAAGTGAGTTGTTCATTAAGTGGTAGAATAAACCACTGCGTAGCCATCAGGAGTAACATGTACCACAGACTTAAGGAGGGTATGTACAACTTCTAATACTACCATTGTGGACAAAGATGTGCAAGTAGATCACCTTATGATCTTACTGTTGCTGTTGCTAGGGAAGCAGGCAGCTGTCCTGCTTTGTATTTTGTCAGTTCGCATAGTGTTCTTTGCTGGTGTTGATACTTTAATATGCTTCTAGAATTATCTTCCGTCTGAAAATACCAAGTAGAAATCTGTGTGACATTCTGTGCAGATGGAAAATAAATGCAAGCTGTAGGGGGGGAAGAAAAAGAATAACTACAAAAAGGAGTTGCTACCCCTGCTAGTAATTACCTTTTCTTGTAAACTTTAAGTATCCTGCTTTCTCTGAATTTTCTCAACTTCTTGCACTGACTTCTAGGGTCAGGGGCACTTTTTCAAGGATATCAACTTTGGAATTGGACAGGAGGAGTGATTTACGATTTCTGAATACAGTACTTTAGAGTCTCATGACAAATTTCTTCTCTTTTAGTTGAACATACTGGTGTTTAACAGGAAAGTGAAACAGCTTTGATTTTCTGGAGAATGGTCAGTGGTTCCATTTAAGCTTGCCAGAGTTTTTCTTTTTAAATTTCTTTCATATCCTAGCTGAATATCTAGACTAGGTAATAATCAAAACTTAGAGCTCTTGTACATGGATTGCTAAATACTTGTCTGCCTATTTTGATTTGTGGCTTTGTTTCAAGTTGGTTTGCTCAGATTAACTGTGAGTGCTGGGTGGCGTTAAGTGGACCAATATTAGATTAATGGTTTGGGGATAGTGAGGATATGTATCAAAATAAGATTAAATCACTGAGTGATTTAATTTTTTTATTTCCAGTGGGATTTGTGACAGTGGAATCTAGAAGAACAGCATTTGTTTTGCTGCTCACAGCTGTTTTAAATATAACAATACATGGATTTATTTGAAAAGTGGTTCAATGAAGCCATGAATCCCCATTGAGTTAACTTCAGAAGTCCCCTCAAATGCAGTTCACTGCAGAAATAAGTAATGCATGTGTAATATGTAGCTATTTTTGTACTCTGCTTTGGGCTTAACACATCAAGGAAGGGTCAAAGGAAACCATATTTGATACAATGTTGTATAGAACAGTATCTAGTACTAAATTTTTTTCTGGATTATGCACTAGGTTTTTAATAACACAGTAATTTTTTTCACTACAAAATACATTATTTAAGTATTTTGAGATCTGTAAAAGAAGCAGCACAGTAAAAGTGCTGGATATTTATTGTTTTTAATCCAAGGGTGGTTATTTGTAGGAGAAAATTACTACAATTTATTTAGAATGTATTAAGAGGGATGAAAAACTAAGTCTCTATCCTACAAGGCAAGATTGTTAGTACTGTATCTAGACAGTGGATTCTTGGCATAAATTATGCCCAGATGGAAAGAGAGGATAGAATAACGAGTGAGCCTGCTTTGTGTGACTGCACTTAGAGCAGCTGTGCGTGCATGATGGCAAATGAGGACATGGCCATCACTGGAAAAATGCCTCATCTAACAGATTGCAGTAGAAAGCAGTAGCAGCAGTTTAAGTAGACTGCGCCACATGTATTTATTCAACTAATTCAAGGTGTTTGGTAATTTGCACCAAATACAAGGTGTTTTTTGTATATAGCAGTCCTGGCTTTTTGAGTAAATTCACTCTTTGTCACAGTGCTATACGGAATAGAATAGTAGTACTTGGTTTTTGTATTCATTGTAGTTTCATATATTTGAACATCTTCACCAGTGGTGTCTTGAAGATCTGTCATATTTTACAGAATAAGGACTAATGTATTGTTTAACAGAGGTTCTTTACAACTGACTAGCATTTAAGTAGTTTAGTAACTTTTCTAAAGTGAACCTTGCACAAAACCAAGCTGACTAGAAGTAAAACATGCTTCCTTCATTAAAATTTCAAATGTGATTTAAAAACCCATACTATCAAGAAAGAAACTTGATTTTAAGTAATAAATATAAATTCTTGTCATATTTTCTAAATTGGAAGAGCAGGAAAACTGGTGTATTTATCTGTGGCCTCCTGGGTTAATTTAAACAGTTATAAGTAGGAACTTTGATTCTTAATGTGCTTTTTTGGTTAGCAAAGGGTGAATGAAGGTAAAATGTATTTACTGTAGTGTTATGTTTCAATCTATTAGATAAAAATATATGTCCATGCACATAATTAGATATGTGTAGGATTTTGTGCACTCGGGTACATTTTTAAGAGTTCAAAGATGATACCAGTTTCCACATAATAGGAATTGTGCCTCCTTTCTTAAACTCATACAGTGTCATTAGAGGATTCAAACAGCAGTTTGATGATATAGGGTGAGAGGCTTTTTGTACATGTTTTGGAAGATGACTGTTGATTTTCCTCTTTAAATATAGCAGTGTTAGATTAGCATCTAAATACAGGCCTCAGATAAGGGAGAGGAAGTTGTTATTATGAGGAAAAATAGGATGATGCTGCTGCTGCTTTGCCTGTTTAATGGTCAGTAACAGTTTTCTGAGAACACTTTTGCCAGGTTGTCCTCTTGGGACAAGGGTGTTTTGAGACTGTTGCCAAGTTTTATACCTGTGCTTAACGCTTTGAGTAGCTCGGCTGCATTGGCTGGTGCTGTGTGTGGCCATGAGGCAGTGCTTCTACAGATACACATTGTATGAGCGCTTAGACAGAAATATAAGGTTAATTTTGAGTTTCTGGCTATGTGTTTGAATCCAGCGTTTGAATCCCGAAGTGGTGGGTGAGCAACCTCTATATAATGCTGAAGCTTGTAAGTTGACTAACTACTGAAATGCTTTTATGCAATGTGCAGAATCAGAGCATGAAGCAAATATAGAAAAAATACTGTTTCTTGTGATTTCTGTGCCCACGCCCCTCTGTTTGCATAATTTTGTACTTCCTCTTTTATTGCTAAAGCTTCCTTTTCTTCATGCTTTAGTCTGATTTTTGTTTATGCAGCAGATTGAAAGATGTTACATTTTTTGGAACTAAAAGTAACTTCATAATTAGGACACACAGCGTTTTTTGTCTTGCTACAAACTGAACACCCTAAAAGTCAACAACGATTCTAAACAAAAACTTCTCTATTATGCTTCACTTAAAACATGCTTTCTGAGTGTCATTTTACCTAGCTGAGTAAACAAGAATGAAAGGACTTGTTTTATTACCTTTCTGATTTATGCTTTTTTTCCCCCACTCCCTTTTTGATGATGTTTCAGGAAATTGTCACCAGCTTTCCATCAAGCACTACTGTCTTTCTGTCGGATGTCAGCAGACAGCCGTTTGGGATCAGAGGTATATTTCCTAGTTGACATAAACTAAAAGAACCTTTATTTTGCATGGTAGCAGCAGTTAAACAAGCAATAGTTGCTTTGAAACAAGCCATGAGCATAGATGGAGAGATGAATCTATGTGCATGAAACTTAAGAAATAAGGATGTGCTTTCAGATTTTAGCTTAAATATGAAACCCGGTGATAGATGTCTAACTGCTGGGAAGCTTTGAGTCTCTAGCAGTGAAGTATGCTTTTGAAGTTACTGGCAGATCAAAAACTTGCAGCTTAATATGTGGGAGTAATTTAAGTATTTTTCTGGTAAGTGGTCAGCCTGCTGCAACTCTTAGTCCCCTGAAAAGGATATTTTTCTGTTCCTGTGCTTCTTTTAAAAAAAGCAAACAAGCAACTTGGTTTTCTAGGTATCTCGGATTGCAGACAGTGAAAAAAGTGTCATGTTAATGTTGGGACGCTGCCTGCCTCATATTGTTCCTAATGTGCTACTTGCAAAGCGAGAGGTGAGGAACCCTGAAATTTTACATTTTATTTTTATCAGGGAATTTTCTTGTTCATTTTGAAGATATGTGTAATTTCATGAAAGTCTGTTACTTGCAATCATGTTCTTACTTTTGTGCATGCATCTCTGCTCCTAGAAAATGGTTTTGCACCTCTGTCAGGTGAGTTCAATAAACTTGCATGGTATCCTAATATTTCTTCCTCTGCTTAAGGCACCCATTAGTGTTCAGCAAGACTTACTGTAGGTCCATCTTTTTGTGGTAGCACAGAGGTTTTTGTTAGAGGAGATCATGTTAATATGCATTATAAAGAGCAGAGGCTATAAGTTCAAACATTAAATTTGGTTTATTTTGACTAATAGTTCTAATAAGGATTAATGTTCGGGTTCTTTTGCGGCACTATGTACTTGAACAAAAAGAGTATTTTAATGTCTTTTTCTAGAAGCTCCATGTATCAGCCAAGATAGAGGTCATCAAAAATAGTCCTTTGATCATTTTCTTACAATCTTGTTTATATGTTTTCCTTAACTTTAAAATGAAACTAACTGAAAATTATGAAAATGTAATGTGCATTTTGAATGTAACTGAAGATGGTGGTTTGCATAGCCATTCTTGCATAGCATAGGAAAGGAAGACTGTGATTGAAGATGGGGAAAAAAATAACTGGTTTTGTGTGCTTTGTTGTAAATATTGCACATTACCCACGTGTGTAAAAAAAACTCAAAAAAACATATAAAAAAAAATTTGGTGGCCTTGCAGTTGACACTGAAATAAAGGGTTTGGAGTAGCATAGCTTGTTGAGAAAGTTTTAGTCCTTGTTGACAGGACCTACAGTATGGTAGACTTAGTAATGTGTTTTGCATAAATTCATTATAAGGCTTTGAAAAATCCTCAAGAAATTTGTACTGATCCTGTAATCTAAAATTTTATACCATACAAGTAATTATCAGCGGTTGACATGGTGAACTTCAGATGTGTGCCATGTTTTGAAAGTTCATAAAAGCTTTTTTTTTTTTTTTTTTTTTT
>VZRE01012528.1:136327-249145 GCA_013396775.1 Cephalopterus ornatus
GGTGGGGATGTTAACTGGGTGCTCTGGAAATGCTTCTGTTAATAGTCTTTCAGAATAATTCTGTGAATGTTCGTGGATCAGTGCTTAATTTCTGATTTCTTATTTATTCCTTTCCTTCCTTCTGCTTGGCAGGATGTGGTATTTTGGCTTCTTTTCAAAGCTTGTAGCATAATCTGTGTAATGCATTTAATATTTTTGTGACCTTTTAGCCTATTTCCTTCTTATTTTGTTTTACAGTTGAAGTTACATATGATTACATATATTTTTGCCTTAAATTAATTGTCTATTTCAGTTTACTTGAAAATCCACAAGTGAGAATTGGGTAACTGGATCGCACGAGATGCTTACTTTTCCAAGCATTGAAATTTGCTGTAAAAATACCTGGTTTTAGTTACCTGCTACCCATTGTTATAACTATTGTAATGTTCTTTCAGATGTAGTCATGGAATTTAAAGGAAAAATTGAGTAGACTATCTGTTAGTATTTATTAATATTGATATTATGAAAAGCTAACCAAAGAACTAGGCTCTCTTCTGCAAGTTTTAACTTTGAGACTTGTCCAAAAACAATGTTATAATGAGAGTTTTACACAATGTTACAGAGAAGTGATATAAAAATATACCTAAAGATCACTAATTTGAGAAAGATGTGTAACGAGTTCAGATTACAATGCAAAGTGATCGCTAGTCTGCTCTGAAAAGATGAGTGGTAGTATCCAAGGTCTTACGCTGTCAGTGCATTAGGTGTGAGAGTTAAACATAATTTTTGGATGACTCCCTGAAAAACCTTTGTTCTTTAAGCATCCATTATGTTGAAATTGGTTGCAAAATCTTAAGCTGAAAATTATGTGTTATGCATCTTTATTTTGGAGAAACTCAGTTTGCTGAGGTTGACAGTCTCTCAGTAGTTATTATCCCTTAGCAGAGAGATTCAGAAGCCATTTTTCCTATGCTTTTTGCCATCTTAAGGTCAGAAGCAGTCCCCCTAACTTGGTAGTAAATGTTCTAGTAGATATTACGGTTGATACAGTTCTGAAATTATTTCTTATTATTCTGTATTGGTGCAACTTTAATTGTTCTTTCATGTCTGTACTTTAGGTTCCAGTGGCAAGTAAGAAAGAAGGAAAGACACAGTATTGAGTAGGGTGACTGAGGGGATCATTTTAGTTGTTTCTAAAAAAGTGGTTCAACTGGGTAAAATCAGTAATACATAACACAGGATAATTGCCTGAAAGCAATTTGTAGTCATTAAAATTCCATGTAACAGCATAGGAATTTAATTTTGTTTATATCTCAAGTGTCTAGGTTATCCTAACTTCCTGGAAACATCTATGTCAATACTGAGATTTGTATGTGAATGCACTGGCAATCCGAATAGTAGTTGGAATGAACAGTAAGAAAATTCTAAAATCCAATTCTGAAAAAAAAAAGCTTGCTGGCTGGGTATGCAGTCTGTGATAACACTTCTTGCAAATGAGCAGCTTGAGTTCACAAAAATTGATCTATGTTGGAAGCTGCTTTCTCAATTGTTTTTTACCACTTAGAAGTAAAACACATTTAAGGTGTAAAAAACCCAAAAGTAAAATCAGCCACCAAAATCTGTCAAGAGGTGTACCATAAAAATTCCTTTGGCAAAACTGTAATTAGAGAAAAGCAATCTTCTAAACCTTTTGGGATAAATAATCAGTGCAATATTATTTCTTACCCTTTATAAGATGTACAAGTCAATGGGTTTTTGTCAGAAAACAGAAGTAATCTTGTTTGTATGTACAAATTCTACACTCTACAGTATGTAGTCCTTTGATGGAGTTTGGGCCAGAGTATACTTTTTGGCTTAATATTTAGTTAATCCTGTTCTTGATCAAGAAACACTTCTTTTAACTACTTACATCCTTCATCCCACCTATTATTCCAGTGTCAGTCCCTGGGCATGACACTTGTCAGCCATTAGTATCTTCTAAATGACTGTTTCTATTTCATGGAATACGGAAGAATAGAGAAATTGAAATGAACAAGTACAATACTTTCTTTTACTCTGTAAAACTTAGGTTGTGGTAGGCTTCTACAGACTGTGTGTCTGAAAAGCAGGGATAGTGTTGACCACAGCCTGTTTGCTGGTCGTTTTCTGGCTTATGTGGGGTGTTGGTTTTGGTTTGCAGGGCTTTTTTTGTTCTGGGGATGGGAGTGCCCCACTAACATCAGTCATAAATTAAAAATTAACTCCCTTAATTCCCTTCTCTTGGATATGAGGGGCTAGTGGAGCTTTCTTAGAATGAAATAGCTCAGTCTCATAGACTGTCCTTTTTATCTCTACTCTGAAAGCTGGTGTCTTTCAACACTGTCTTTAAACCTGACATAACTCATGGATGCAAGGAGTTGAATTTGATGTTTATGAACTAAATTGCCAGTTGTTACTAGTTGTATCACAATCTTTTATATGCAGGTTTTTAAATAAGCAGTAGATACAGACAAAGAGGTTTAAAGTTTTTTCACACCCTTACCTGCATTGATTCTTATGTAAAACCATCCCTTTGGGATCTATGATAGGCTTGATTTGGATCCTGGAGTAATAGTCTCATCTCATGAAAGGTAATTAGAGTTGTGATTTTAGTATTTATTAGATTAATAGCTCAATATTCTGAGTCATGCATTGATGTTATGATAAAATATTTTTTCACTTAAAAACCGAAAGGATGAATTATGAACTTCAAATACATTCTTGCACAAGACAGTCCATACCAGTAGTTTGTTAGTACCTGCAGCTATTTCAGTTGCTGCCAATAAGGTTATTTTATTTTATTAACTTGTTGTCAGAGGCTAAGTTACATAGCATTGGTTTACAATATAAGCATTGACTATTAAAGGAACACATTAAAAAAAATCGATCGTAATGTCATCCTGGTTTACACATCGTCACCTATTTGCAATATTATTACATTAATATTTGAAATAATAAAATATTTTTATTCTAACCTATTGAAGTAACCAGTCTTGACACTTAACACTAATTAAATTTATTCTTTGAGATAATTATTTTGCTAAGGAACACTCCAACAAGAAGTCAGTAATTAATGAGTGAAACTGTGATGTGGAAGACCTGTTGGAATGCTTAGCAAAAAATAGTTATAATGATAGAAAAAACACAGAAAATTCCTTGCTACCTTCTTAAATGGTCACTGTACGATGCACTTTAAAAAATCCCAAACTTCAGTACTTTGTTTTAATACTTTTAATATGCGGGAGGAACTGTCTTGCATATAGCTTAGGTGATACTGATTACTATTAAAAAGCCACCTTCTTTTGTCCATAATGAAGAACTGCTCTATACGCCCATGTAAATGTTGTCTTTTTTGAGAACTTTAATCGACTCAAATAGTGAATCCTCTTCCAAGATAACAGAACATGTTGTTACACATTAGGAAGACATCCAGAGATACTATGGTTAGAAAAATGTGAGTTTTTCTTCGGAGAGACCTATGTGAACCGTTACACAGAAGGAGAACAGAGAGAAGACAGGTCTTTTCAGTTCTCCTGTGCAGAGCATTAGGCCACTTCCACAGCATTGTCTGTCATTCACCTGTTTGTAGGTTATCGCATGGTAAAAACAAAATAACTTTTTTTCTCTCTGTTATACATCTGGGTACCTCACAGATATAAACTACCTCAGATGTGAATTTGTCTTTTCAGTAGGAGAGGTGAGACCTTTGATACAAGATGTTTTATTTCATCAAACTGCAAGTGCTGATGATGTTATAATGTCAGTCTGCTTAGAATCTAGTGAGAAAACAGTATCAAAGTTCTTGTACCACTTCTCCTCCTGTTGACTAACATTAATATGAACTACCAACATGAATTTTCCAAACTCACATTCCAAACTCAGCAAAAGGGAAAAGAGGGACTTGGGGATGAACAGAATCTTTAGGAAAGATGCCAAATTAAATAGAGGGAGAGTTGTTGGGTTTTTTTGACACTTATGTTCTTGCTTTATGACTGTAGCACGAGTGGTATTCCTTCCCAAGGAAGGCAGTGTGTTTCAAAAAAGCACTGGAAGCCCTCTCCTTGATTATTAATAAATATTTTAAGTGTCTGTAACCGTGTTGTGAACTTTCCTCTTGAGTTTAAACAGTCAAAAGGTCGTACTACTGTGTCCTGTTGAAAAATTACTACATTCTATAGAAATTCTCTGCTGGTTTTGAGAATGAAAAATCTGAGATTTGTTAAACAAATCTGCATCTAACACATGACCCTTCGCAGCAGGAAGGAATGAGCTCAAACTGAGCTGTAGGTTGGTTTTTGTTTGTCATCATCCTGCTTATACCAAGAAGAATCTGCCCTTTCTAAGTCTTTGAGAGACTTCACTTGATCTGTTTTGTCCATCTGTGAGAGCAGTTTTTTCCTTCTTGTCCCATAGCAAGTCCCCTTCACCTGCAGTTTTACCTTCCCATACATTAGGTCTATAAGGGAGTACAGAAAACACTGTTCAAGACTTCTCACTATTTCTCCACTCCCCTTAATAGAAGGAACTGTAGAAGCACTGATGCAGCGATGCAGAGAACACACTCTTCTCCCATAGTATGCATGAGAGAATGTGACCAATGGACAAGAAAATACAGCTAATTCCGTCAGCTGTAATAACCAGCTTTCTGCAAGGTAAAGAACCAGCCTTGTATCTGCCCCGTGTCAATGGTGTTAGGTTACTCATTAGCCTTTCAGACACAAGGTAGTAGTTTCTAGGTGAATATTCTGAGGTTTTTTCCTTTCATGCAGACTCAGCTGGAAGAAGACTACTTAAACTTCCTTAAACTCAATAAGAAGCTTTAAAAAAAAGCAGCTTGTGGCACTGTTTTGAAATCTAGCAATAGTTCTGAGTGAGCAGTTGAAATTTTTGAGTAGATATTTGAACATACTAAGAATGTGAAGTAAATGTGATGGTTTCGTCAGAAGAAATAAAACCCCCATATATGTCCCATTTCATGGGATATATTCTTTTTAAAGAGAAGGTTTTCGTAGGAGTGCTTAAGAACACTTGCAAGAGCAGTTGGACAGTGTGAACTTAGGGTAGATTTCGGAAAGTTAGATCTCACTAAAGTAACAGGGAGTTCCTTTTTGGAAGTTTTTTTTCAATGAGTTTTATTCTTTATGGTAAAGTTAGTAATTTTGTTGGGTATCTGCAAATTGCAATCTGATTTCCTGTTTAAAAGATCTTAGCTTAATGTATAAGTAGTGTGGTGGGTGTCTGTGTCATTGTTGTAATATTCTTTCAAATCTTTTTGAATTAAAGCAGTATTTGCAGGAGAAAAAATTGGTCTGTGAAATACAAAAAAAAGTTAAATAGGTTAACTCCCTAACTTCTCAGAACTTTAAGTGGGCAAAAACTGAATTTTAAGTATCCAAAAAATAAAATCTAACATGCAAATTCTACAGAGAAAGGAGCTTTCAGCTGAAGAAAGTTTAGCTCTTTATGCAGTGTTTCTTTAATGCTGGTTTTCAGCTCATGTTACTTTGCGTTGTGCTACACTTACTTAAAAACAACACCCAAAACGGGCTCACTTAGAAGTATTAAGAAATAGAAATGTCCAAATTGTTCAAATTTATTTCTCATTTCTCTTTCTGTCCTTTTAGATTTTTTTTTTAAGCCAAAGGTAGGATATTTCCACATTCGTTCCTCTGTCGTAAGTTCTCTAGTCTGTACCATAATTGAGTTAAATATTGTCAAAATATGTACCAGAATCACATAATGTTAAAATAGGTTGTGTCTTCATCAACTTCAGGGGTGGAAAATAGCGCAGTGTGTAGAATTCTTGTAAAATTAAAAAAAACTTTGTCAGGAGTTGACTAGCTTAAACACTGCTTTAAAATAGAGTATTGTTTTATGTTTAACTTAAACACAGGACTTGCTGTTTAGGAACAGACAAGTTGTGCAGTGAGGGTGTCCTTCCTGGAGTTTCCATACCTTGTTTAACAGGCTTACTCTCATGGACATCGTAACTAGATCACTTCGAATGTCTGTAAGAAGAAACTGGCACCTCCTGCCAAAGTCATTACAAATAACCATAGATTTTTCCAGGTTTTGTATAATCTCTCCTAGTAGCATTAGATGTGTTTCCCACTATCACCTGCTTGTTTGTCACAGCTTATTAATTCACAGAAAGCCTCTCTGTTGAGAATGGCTCAAAAGTACACGGCACATGTGCAAGGAAGTGTCCAGATTACTTGTCCATGTTTGTTTGGGGTTTTTTTGCAGACACCTAGGCTGTCTTGTTCTTTTCCCCTGACCTCCCAATCTGATGTTTCTGTCCCTAAGATATTAAATCACCTAGAAACTGTATGGTTTCCAAATTCAGTTGCATAAAGGCACATATCAACAAGATCAAGGAAAGGGACTTCCAGACCACGTTTTAGAAACATTTGGTTCTTCTGGGAATGAATACCATGAGCTTTGAAGGCGTATTTAGGAAGGAGGAGCTCTAAGCTATTGTGAACAGCCTTATATTTTTTCTCAATTAATGTTTTACACAGTATTTTCCTTGTAGTTTTTTCCTTAAGGGATTTTTGATCGCTCTAAAAAGAAAATCCAGCTTTAGATATTGCCTCTTTATGGAAAAAAAACCCATCAACAAACCTTTCAAAAAATCAGATAGTTCTCAGTCAACACAAAAAAGGGGATATCTGTATGCAATCACCTTTATCAATGTGCGTTTCTCAATGCTTATTCAAACTTGTGCACAAAACTGTGTGCATACCTAATTGGATGTTGTAATCTTTAACTCCGTGGCATTTTTCCATAGCAGCTTTGTTCCATAGATGTCTGTGGAGCTTGCTTCAGTTCAGTGGGTAGTGAAGACAATGAAATCATGACTGTCCTCTAATTCTGGTTACAGGTGATCTGCATATGTTAATTGTAATCTTTGCAGAGCTTTTCATTTTATGTGCCGATTCTCCCCTGATTTTTCCTAGCAGGAAAATAATTCTAACTTTTGTAGACCTTCACTTTTTTCAGGTCACTTAATAAGAGATCAAGACTCTAAAACAACTTTTCAAACTGTTGTGATGTTATGTGACTAGATTTGTCTTCTTAGTTTCTTTTGCCATTAATGAATATACGCCCAAAGTGTTTTTACTTTGTTTGATTTTCCCCTACCCACAATCTTTTAGGAATTGATCCCACTCATACTGTGTACAGCCTGCCTCCATCCTGAACCCAAAGAGAGAGATCAACTTCTACACATACTGTTCAATTTGATCAAACGACCAGATGATGAGCAAAGGTGTGTTTGCGTTTGTGTGTTACGGGACAAGGAGCAACTTTTTTCTCTGTCAGAGTAGCAGAACTAGTAGAAATTGAATATCATTGGATGATTTTAGCCAAGTTTCATTAAAGTTGGTATTTTGCTTGTATAGTGTGACAAATTTATGCAAGCATCAGGACTTGCCATTTCCATGGCCCATACTTTCTAGTTACTGAAACGTAAGAATGTGCTTGTAAGCTGCAGTGTAACATTTCAGTTCCTTTTTTTGTTTAAAGTTGAACTGAAACTGTTTTGAAACTCTTTTGTTAAAATGAGCTTTAAGATTGTAGTTCTTAGCAATGGTTGATAGAGAAATCAAAGCAGGGGTTTTTTTTAAAAAACCTCTGTCTTAATGTGTCCTAGTGATCTATATGTTCGTAAGGTAACTACCATGTTTGGTTTGGGGAAAATAGCATGAGAAAATAGTTCTCCTTCTACTTATGGTTCATTACGGTAGCAGTAAAAAATTCAGAAGACCACAGCAGTGGTTTAGGTCTGACAAGTGTTAAGAACTTTGTTTTATTTTGCCTAAGACTCTAAAACAAAGTACACCTTTTATTCTATAAAATTAATTCTTCCTTAGTACTCAGGAAATCTGACTTTGTATTGATCTTGGTGAGAATATCCTTAAGGTTGAAAGACAGTACTCTTAACTGGTATGTTTCTTCTCTAACTGTGGTAAGATTTTTCATGTTTGACCTGTAGCTCTTCCATTATTTTCATTAGAGATGCTTTCCAAAGCATCTGTATCTATTGTTGCTCTAGTCTGTCTTCAGACAAAATAGACTTTATGAAGTAGGTGGAAAGCATTTCTTTTGAAGTTTCTCCAAAACTGTTGTAGTGTCTTTCTAAACCATTCCCATGGTAAAATTTACAGATTAGGGATAACTGAAAGCCGTGGCTTCAGAGACAAAAAATGCTTAAATAAATAAAAGCAACGTGTAGCATAGTGGCACCGTGCAGATTGAAATTACAAAAAGATGCAGTCCTTGTTCTACTTCAGATTCATTAGAAATCTGCTTCTGAAATGTCTAAGTTTTTTGAATGTCTCATGTGGATTGAGAAGCTAAAATTCGTTTGTGGTTGAGGAGTAAAGGAAGTTACATCTCACTTGGAGTCTCTTTTGGCTAATTTGTTACAGGACTGATGGCCTATCGAGTAGGTTTTTCATATGCCCATTTAGGTGCAATAGGTGTGTCTTTTCCAGCAGCTAAGAAAGAAGAAAATCCAAGCTTTTTTCCTTGAAGTTGTTCATTCTTTATTGTGAATTAGAGATTTATACCTAAAAAAAACTTGTTTTGTTCAGAAATTCGGGAAGAATATTCTGCCATAAACTCCAGGACAAAACGTGCATATACATAATCTACATTTACACACATAAACATCATAATCTCTTTTAGAGGTGCCATAATACCTGATGAAAGAACAGTTAAAATTCCATTCAAGTAAAAGACACTCCGAATACAAATGTGATAGAAAATACTTATTCAGAATTTCAGTGGGTTTTTTTATATTTATGTAATGGAAGTGTATTATGCATGCTTGGTTTTTATCTAAATACATTTAAGTGATGTTTTAAGAGTCTTGTGCCATATGAATTTAACAAAGACATTCAGGTTTAGTCACCAGAACAATTGGTGTTAATTATGTCATGTTATTTGTTTACCTTCTGCTATACTACACAGACCTGTGTTATACATTAATGTATCAGCTGATAAGTTGATATTTTTAGTTTGCTAAATGCAAGAGACTGATATGTGACATTCCATTTCTAAGAATGAAACCATTAAAAGAAGTAATTTACTTCACAGGGTCAAATATCTGAAGTATATAAACAATTATGTGGAAAACCTGCATTATACTTCTTGCCTACGTGAGAGGCTTTTTGGTGTGTAGCATATTGCTGTAGTCTTGTATGCTAACATTATATTTAACAAGGCCACTTTTGTCCTCAAGGCTTTGATCGTTAATGTACCATTCAACTTTTCAATTTTTCAGAATGTCTATCAAATTTTCTTCTGCAAAGGAACAAATATGTGTTAGCTTTACCTAAACTACTTTTTGTACATTTACGTTAGTTTTGGAGGCTAAGGAGCCCTGAAGAAGTTAGATTAATGTTCAGGCCTTTTAGGACAAGGTTAAAACATAGTTCAGAATGTGAACTCTTGAAGATTATTATGTAATGTATCCAGAAGCAGCACTCTTAACAAAAAGTACCTAAAATACATTAAGCTTATCATATCTACTATGATGCTTTGTTGGCCATATGATACCACTTCTTACAGAACACACATAACTTGCTAACATATTAAGGAAAACTCTAGTAAGTAATTTCTTAATATAGCCTTTAGAAGAGAAAAAAAGAACTCTGAACTCTCTAGTATAAGATTGAACTGCTTCCCAGTGCATGCAGTCACTTTTAAAAACATCTAGAAGGAATTGAGAAATGCTAGATAATGTCTGCTCTACTGTAACTTCTGCCTTGTTCCTGTAGTTTGATTCTTGATTTCCTGTTGTTTTCTGTACTGATTAAGCAAACTGTTGTCTGCTGAATCACACTGATTTTCTTTATATTCTTGCCTAAGGGATCAGAAGTGCATAACCTGGAAGTCATTCTCATATCCAATCTGGACTACAGTTTTTTTAACAGCTTAATAATAACATTTTTAGTTTCAATCACGTGTTGTTGAGATCCTTACAGCCTTTCCCTGGAATGCAGACTATTGTCATATACTTTTAAGATGGTTGCAGTGAAATATTTAAAACATTATTTTTTTATATTTTTGAAATCTCTTAAAGTTCACTTCTTTATAGGCAAGGCAAAAGGAAATCCCAGTTAATTTTGAGGTTTCATGGAACTTTTTTGAGAAGGTTTACAAAAAAATTATATTTTGTTTTAACACATTTCTAATGCAGAAGATTTCAAGTGATTACTGTATTCTGCTGTTTTCTTTTTTGATGTCTTAAAAATGCATATTCAATTTCCCCGTTCTGTGATTAGGTGCAGTGTATAGAGCCAAAGACAGTCATTTGAATGCCTGCTTTGGTTGCTGTAGAACTCAGAACTACCATAGGCTTTTGTTTCCATACTGCTATCACATATCAGATGTTGATTTCTTGAGTTTTATCTAACCACTTTTGTTTTCCCCCAACCTTTTCATCTTGATCAAACGTCTAGTTCTCTGTTCGTGGTAGGGAGATAAAACCCTCTAAGATCCACTACACAAAACTAAAGAACTTGCTGTAATCATTGGCCTAAAGAATGCTGGGATAAAAAAAAAATCTTTTTTGTAGGCTCTTTCTCCTAAAAAGATTCTGAAAGTGAATGAGTCTTTTTTTGATGGACTATATTCTATAATTATTAAAGAAATAACCAGCAGAATCTCTGCCTTTCAACCTTAAGGAGTTACTATTAGCTATAGTAAATATTTAGGAGTTTAGACACCACACTAAAATGGTAACAAATTCATTCTGGCTTACATTCCACAAAGTAATGATGAATAATTGTGTCCTAATCTTACTGTGAAGGTGATTAAAAGAGTGTCTTGTGTCTATGCATTGTCATTTGAAACTGGTTATTTAAGAGTTCATGTAAGCACTAAAAGTAAATAGAACTGGTGAATTGCATGCCAAGTTGGTATTTCTGGTATTTCTGCAATCCTATTAACCGGTGAAATAGAAGTAAAAAAAAATCTTAGCAAGATAAACACTCATTATCATTAAATAAGTTAAAGTATCACATATTACAGATAAGTGCAGTCTTATTGACATTTTAAATATATCCCTGCCTATGAATTTGATGGAACAATGACAATTTCTTGCAACCTTTGAGGAAAGATAAAAAAATCTGACTGAATACAAATAACAGGTGATCATAGATGCTACTGATTGATTCATTGCTTCCATTTTGTAGTGGGCTTTAGAAGACTTCTCACAAGAGTGAAGTCCAGTATTTTAGGAGAGATGACATTAACTTGCATGCTAGAATATTGCAAAACCATGTCAAAAGAATTAAGTTACTCACTTTGAATGAAGTTCATTAAATCTCACAAATGCTACTAAATAAAAGTAGTATATGCACTTGAGTAAAATACTGATAGTGTGACACTATTAAGTAATTTAGATCCTTTTACTGCATGATGCATGATAGTATTCCATACTAAGAATTAAAATGAGAGATTCAGTCAGAGATTCCCTATCTCAGACACAGGAAATCAGAAGTAGCCAAATCAGAGATTCTCAGGCTCTCGTTTGTGGATTTTGAAATCTGCAAGATTCTGGAAAAGGCCTCTTAAATGCAAAACAAGGTAGAATCATAGAATAGCTTGGATTAGAGGGGACATTTGAAGGTCATCTAGCCAAATCCCTGCCCTGCAATGAGCAGGGACCAATAGTGGCTTTCAATTTAAGATTTAGATTTTAAAGTCTGTGTGTATGGTGTGAAATCTTAACTATAGACAACTACCTGTTGCCTGCCAGCATCTGCTTTTCTTAACTTAAAGAATATATTTCATATATTATATAACTTTATAAACAGATTAAAGCTTTAAATTTATGTTTTCAGACAGATGATACTAACTGGATGTGTGGCATTTGCCCGGCATGTTGGACCAACACGTGTAGAAGCTGAACTTTTACCACAGTGTTGGGAGCAGGTAACTGATTATTTTGTGCTTTGCACTGGAAAATTAGTTAAAAATTCATAAATGTTTCTTTGACGAGGTTATTTTGTTTTTGTTTTTCAATGAATGGCAGTTCAAAGTATTTTTCAGAAAGATATTTGGATGTTGTCCTCATTATATATACTTCTATGTAGCATTAAAAAAAACTTAAAAGTGGAAAACTTGTTAAAGACTATCTAGAGGTTCTAGTTACTTGCAAATACTGGCAGAAGTTTGTTATATTGAAATGTAGATACACACATATTCATCATCAGTGTTGCCTAACCTATTACTAAGTAGGTACTTTTATAATTTGTACTGTGATTTCCAGACTGCTAGAAGTCCATTTTCATTCAAAGATTTCATTTGCTGATTCTTTTTTGTTGTATTAAGTCCCTGAAGCAGTGTCCACACTTCAACTAGTTTAAATTCTTAAAAATCAAAGATCAAAGTAGTTGTAAGTAAGTCTCCTGTAGATGGGCATGATTTGACTCCTGTGAGATCAGCCTGAAGTTTACGTGTTACTTCTAAAATCCCAGTGACTTTTTCCACAGATACTATAAATTAAAAGAAATAACTGAAAAACCAAACTGAAATGCTCTTACTGTTTCATCTGAGGCATAGAAACAGAGTAACGTGAGTTCAGGTGAAAATGTATGGCACTTTCCCACTATAATAAAGAAAAGAGAGTTCATCGTTGACCAAAAGACCATGAATAACTTAGCCGTGACGGAGTGGTAATGCTTGCTTTGATGGCACAGTCTTTCTGGTCTGGTAATTTTCTACTGTTTCTTGCATAACACAGCAATCTATGTCTCACAATAAAGTCCAAGCTTTAATAGTCTTAATGCTTTCTGACAATAGAAGTATGTATTATAAGCAGCAATTGTGCTTGTATGTGTGATAATGTATCTGTTGATTAAATGAAGATCTCATGACAATAGTAGTTGAACATAAAATAAGCAACATTTTGTTTTCTTAGTCCTCATGAAATTTAGATTGTGCTTAAAAAATTGGTCTCACCTCAGTAAGAGCAGTAAGAGCACATCTTTGTCATCCATTCCTTGCTAATTGCTGATGCAAAACAGAAACAAGTCCAACTGTAACAGTACAGCATATCAGGCTGCCAAGTCATGTGTCATAATGCATTTGTTTAATGCAGTTTGCCAGACTTGGAACCAGGTCATTATTTTCTTCAGCAAAATGCCAGCTGAATCTCGTTGTCACAAGTCATGAGTTTGTAGAAGGAGCTCAAGTATACACGTCATTTTCTGCCTTTTCACTGTTCTCACCTTGTTTGCTGTGCCAGTCATCACAGAAAGCTGTCAGGTTGGTCATGTGTGGTTTTTCCTATATAAATATATGCTGGCTGTTTCCAGCCCCCTTCTTTCCCTTCATATGTTTGGAAATGCTTTCCAAGATTAATTGCTCCAACACCTTCCCAGGAACTGATGTGAGGCAGGCTGGCCTGTGTTTCACTGGATCCTCTGTCTTGCCCTTCCTGAAGGTAGCAGTGACATTTTCTTCCTGTAAGTCCTCAGGAACCTCCCCCATTGCCATAACATTTTGTTGATTGTGAAGAATGATCTTGGAATGGCATCAGCCAGCTCTCTGAGTGTTCATGGGTGTATCCCCATCAGGGCCACAGGCTAGCATATGTCTGATTTCTTTGAATGTTTCCTAACCTGATAATTCTCTACCAAAGATCTTCCTTGCTCCAGAATTTGGGGTTTAGGGACCTCAGACTACTAAAAGCAATTCTTCCCAGGAAAGAAGGCAGTGAGTACCTTGGTTTTCTCTGTGGTTGTCTTATCAAGGCTATACACTGAATAGCAAGAAAGAAACAGTTGCACCACATGCTGTACATCCTATTTTATATGACAGCATCAAAATATTCACATTTCCCTCACCACTTTTCCATAAAATTTTTTATTCACAAAGTTTTTTGAAACATATTGTGTTTCATTGTTCAGCCATTACACTGGCTCTTAAATGTGACTCTACCAGGATGCAAACTTGGTTCCACAGTGTCAATATTAAATTTGTAAGGCAGAATTTTCAAGTAGCTTTTGAGTGGAAACGGGAGATAGCACAGGATCCAGAGGTTCTTGGCAATATGAGTTGTTTTCAGCCATATTTTTATGCAGACTTGAGAGCAGAACTTCAATAGCATACAAATGCTTTTTGGCTTAATATGTGTGCCTTCTTTTGACTCTGATTGCTCAGCAAGACCTAGGCAGCTCTTCTACACTGGTTGGCTCAGAGCACTAGAGGGCACTTGTGTAGTTCTTAGGGCTACGAAATACAAAATATTTCCTGACATTCCAGCTCAGGAGTTACGCATGTTCTTCATTCCATATGCTGCTTTCCACCTTCTCTTTATTCATCAATGTTTATTGAAGAGGCGCAGGCACATTCCTCCGTTGCAGTGCGTTCTAACCACATTTTGAATACTGGTTACTGCAAAGCAAATGGCCAATCTGTTTCTCTTTGTCAGATCAACCACAAATACCCAGAGCGACGGCTACTGGTAGCAGAATCCTGTGGAGCTCTTGCACCCTACCTTCCAGTAAGTGTTAATAGACATCAAATACCTTGCTAGTGAAAGCAAGGTGAAAATCTGTTCCATAATGTAAACATCCTGTATAACTTTAAATGTTCAAAAGTGTGTGTGTTGTGCATAGACAGTCACATTGTCTTCTACTTTATGTCACACGTGTGAGATTCAGTAAATCACACTTCGAAGGAGATAGCTTATTATGAAGAAATATCGGTTAATCTAGGTATAAAATGTTTCTAAAAAGATTATGTTCTGAAAAAATACTTGTTTCAGTAAAAATGAAGTAAAGAAAAGATAGTTAGGACCACTTAAGGAAACAATCTGTGAAAAAACAGATTGTTTACTGACACCCAATAATAGAGTTGTTCAGACACTGTGGAATGTTACAACAAGGGTGCTGCCAGTTAGAAAAACAAGCAAAATTAAGTCAGTGACAAACTAGAATTTGAAGCTTTAGAATTAAATTTAAACCCCACTTCTCCAATTTAGCAATGCAGTGATTACAGATTCTGTTTAAAGTCTAGGCCTATAGTAGTTTTATTGCTTTAGTTATCTTTGGTTCCATATGAGTTAAAGGACCTGAGTTCTCTGCTTAGTAGGACAAAAGGCACTCTAATGAAGCTACTGACATTTTATATTCATTCGTCTTCTATTGTGAAAACTGAACATGTAATATTCATAAAGGGATCTATTGTTGGGGGAAGGGTTTTTGTTTGTGAGCACAAACAGAAGTGCAAATTATTTATAAAAATTGATACAAACCCACATTTCTTGTTTCATTGGATTTAACAAATATGTTTTTCATTTACAAACAGAAAGAAATTCGTAGTTCGTTAGTACTTTCCATGCTGCAACAAATGCTAATGGAAGATAAGGCAGATCTGGTACGAGAAGCTGTGATCAAAAGCCTTGGCATCATTATGGGCTATATTGATGATCCAGACAAATATCAACAGGTATAATTTGGTTTGGGTTCTGTATGTATAAAATTTCTTCTAAAGATATTTCATGAGTAGAGGGTGCATATTTCCTGTATTTTTATTTAATCTTTCCAGATACTTTTAAAAATTATGAATAAATGAATGTTGATTTTACTGTTTTACCAAGACCAAACAGAAGAACTACAGGTAGCATTAGAATTTCAGGTGTAAGCCTTATACAGAAGCTTCTCTAATAATTCTTAATTTACCTTTAAGAACATACCATTTCCCTGCCCACCTGATACTATTAGCCAGTTTGATATCATCACTTGCTAACAAATTCATTTGCTGCAACAAAGCCTACCTGTAGTTCAACTTAATGCTGCCTAATAGTGCTTCAGAGAAGTGAAAATAAAGTACTTCTGTCTTTTCAGGTTTTGAAGGCAGAGTGGTAAAATGTGTACATAAATTTTAGGGAAATAATTACATTCTTCATTGTCTTTTGCCAGGGCTTTGAATTGCTGCTTTCAGCTCTAGGAGACCCTTCAGAACGTGTGGTTAGTGCAACACATCAGGTATTTTTACCTGCTTATGCTGCCTGGACAACAGAACTGGGAAATCTACAGTTCCATCTTATACCCACACTGCTTAATAAAATTGAAAAATTGCTCAGGGTATGTGGTCAACTGGTTCTACATTGGAGAATTTTCTATGTATTCTTATTAAATATGCAGGCTTTAAAAAAAAAAAGTGAATAGATCATGCTTAATGTTCTGTAAGTGAAAAAGTTTCTGGAGATTCTTGTAACTGTAACTTTTACTTGTCCATTGGAAGAAGGGGGAAAAAAAAAGGAAAAACCATCAGCACCTCCAAAACTAAACTTTAATACTGTTATGCTTTATACCCTAATAGCATTTGCCCAATATTTAAATTGTGTAGTTTTTAATAAAGTGCAATTTTTATTAAATAAGCAAACAAAGTAAAATTAAATGGTTTAGTTAGGTCATTTGCAGTTATGATCCAGTTTGCACACTTGATTTGGTAGATATCTCAAATTCTAGAAAATTGGATTCCTTATAGCTGTCTAACAGGCTGAAACAAGATGCTTGCTTTCAGAGTGCAGGCGAATAGTTTATTCAGTTTAGGTGCCCTGGTCTCTGAGACAAGGATTCTGCATTTGTAAAATGTGCTAAAAAATATTCTTTCAAAATATCAGTCTGTTCATCAGCATGAACTGCTAAATGTATTGCCTGAGTCTTTTGAGTAGAGGTGACTTAAGGGTGACAAGGGGATTTGGATGATGAGACAGAGTAAGTTTGTGGTTAGGCTACGTTACTGTATAATTAGTGTCTCTATGTAGAAACTCATCACAGATGTGTTGACCTCTTGCCAGTGAATACGTCATCCAAATTGAAAACTTTGAGTAAATGTCCTGTTTGTTTCAGGAAGGAGAACATGGCTTGGATGAACATAAGCTCCACATGTATCTGTCTGCTCTGCAGTCATTGATTCCTTCGCTGTTTGCACTGGTGCTACAGAATGCACCTTTCACAAGCAAGGCTAAACTTCAGGGAGAAGTACCACAAATAGAAGGTAAATGATTAATTTCTGATGTGGATTTTTTTTATATTGGTCTCCCTTAGCAAATCCTTAAGTAATGCTTTCTTTTTCCACCCCTTACTATGCTTGAGAGACCTGATTATAACCAAAAAAATTTTATTTCATCTCTGTATTCTTCTCTACTTCTTATAAGAAACTTTGAGAAAGCAAAGGAATTTTTAACTATACTTCCTAAAGGTTTCTGAAGAACTGATTTACATTAATAGCCAATAATAGCTCAGGAAGGCTAGGCTCAGTTTCAGTTAATTCTTATAAATTTATGAATTGGGAAAAATACAGTGTAGTGCAGGAGTGTCACCATCTGTTATGTGTGTGTGGAGTATCTCAGAAGACTGCATCATGCCTGGCAGTGCTCAAGGCCACGTTGGGTGGAGCTCTGAGCAACCTTGTCTAGTGGAAAGTGTCCCTGCCCATGGAAGGGGGGTTAGAACTAGATCATCTTTAGGGTCCCTTCCAAATCAAACCAGTCTATTACTCATAGTGGAGTTGAACTTAGATCAACAATCTTAGCCTATAAAATGTTTTCTTCTGTTGCAAATACTTTTTAAAGGTGTTACTGGTAGTACCTGCCACATGCCGATAATAGTGCTGTGTGTGAAGATGCAAAGAAAGGGTAACAGCTTTTTAAAGAATTCAAAAATTTGCAGTTTCAGCTTAGTCTGACATTTTTTTTTCTTCCACAAAAGTGATGGAAAAAATCTCACATACTTTTCATTAATCTGAAAGCATTGCAGGAATTACTAGCTGCTTTCTTGAGTTTTGCAGTAGGAAAGATGATGTTCTTGTTGGTTAAATTCATTGTTGAATAATTTTAATTATGAATTAGAAAAAATAAAAGCAATGTGTTGGTGTAGCAGACTTTCAGTCCCCGTGTATTTTAATGGTCTGGAATTTTTTTGTGGTCATGCTTTTTAAGTGTAAATTATTCTCTTCTGATAATAATTAAGGAGTTGGGGGTGGGAGTTGGGAGCATCATAAACTACTTTATATATAGAGTTAGGAACCATTAGATGTTTTAATTGTAGCAATAGAAGTGAAGAAACCTTGTCTGCAAGTCAGCTTGCTGTAAATCTGTGCTGTGTTCTTTGGGATCATAAAATGTTTCAGGTTGGAATGCACTTTTAAAGGTCATGTAGTCCTAATCCCCCTGCACTAAGCAGGGACTTCAACTAGATCAGGTTGCTGGGAGCCCCATCCAGTCTGACCTTGAATGCTTTCCAGGCATGGGGAATCTGTCACCTCTTTGAGCAATCTGTTTCAATGTTTCACCACTCTCACTGTAAAGAATTTCTTCCTTACATCTAGTCTGAATCTACCCGCTTTTTAAGACCATTACCCCTTGTCTTATCACAGAAGACCCTATTAAAAAGCCTGTCCCCATATTTTTTATGAGCCCTCTTTAAGTATTGAAAGGTCACAATAGTCTCCCCGGAACCTTCTCTTCTCCAGGCTGAACAAGCCCAACTATTAGCCTTTCCCCTTGGGAGAGGTACTCTGTTCACATCCCTCCTCTGGATTTGCTACAACAGCTCCATGCCTTTTCTGTGTTGGGGACCCCAGAGCTGGATGCAGTACTATGGGTGGGGGTCTCACGAGAGCAACCTGTTGACCATGATTCTTCTGATGCAGCCCAGCATACATTTGGCTTTCTGGGCTGCATATGGACATTACTAGGTCATGTCCAGTTTTTTTCACCCAGTGGTACCCCAAAGTCTGCTCTCAAATCCCTTCATATCACCCAGCCTGTATTGGTACAGAGAGTTGCCCTGACCCAGGTGCAGCACCTTTTACTTGGCCTTGTTGAACTTCATGAAATTCCCATGGACCCACTTCTCAAGCTTGTCCTGGTCCCTCTGGATGGCATCCCGTCCCTCAGCTATGTCAGCTGCAGCACGCAGCTATGTGTCACCTGCAAACTTGCTGAGGGTGCAATTCATCCCCCTGTCCGTGTCATTGGTGTAGATATTGAATGGTACTGGTCCCAGTATGGATGCCTGGAGGACACCACTTCTCACTGGGCGTTGAGCTGTTGACCACTACCCTCTGGATTTAACCATCCAGTCAGTTCCTCATTCACTGAAAAGTCCATCCATCAAATTCGTATTTCTCCAGTTTAGAGAGAAGGATGTTATAGGAGACTGTCAAAGGCTTTACAGGCTTCCTTGTTCACAGATGTAATCACCCCATCACAGAAGGCCACTAGGTTGGTCGGGAAAGATTTGACCTTGGTGAAGCCATGCTGGCAGTGATAATTGCATAATCTCCTTGTATCAGCATTTTCTCTTGTTAAATGAGAGTTATATATTCTCTTCAGAAATTATTTTAACTCACTAATTTTTTTTAAATCCTTTTAACTTTATGCAGAAGACACCTGATCATTTTCCTACTTTCTTGGCTCTCATTTCAGACATCATCTGCATGGTGTTATCATCTTCTTTTGTTCATGATTGCTTGTTCTCTGCTGTTACAGTCACTAGATTCCCCCGACCGGTATCGCCCCTTCAGGATGTGGCCATCATAATCGGAAGCCGCGAACAATTAGCAGTGTTGTTGCAACTCTATGACTATCAGCTAGAACATGAGGGTACCACAGGCTGGGAGTCTCTGCTATGGGTAGTCAATCAACTGTGAGTTAATTTGTATCTTAGGATTCCTAATTTTAAAATGTGTCAAAATTAATAGTTCTTAAGCATGGTCGTGTTTAACAATTACTGAATAAGAGAATACTAAGTATGATTGTCTTTGAGAATTATTGAAGAGGAAAACATTGGATTTATTTTAGGCATTTTAATTTTCATGCTGAATTGACTTTGATTTTATTCAAAAAATATCAACAATCTAACAGAATGTGTAGGTAGCTACTTGCTCTGATAAGGTTGGTTTTTTCCTGTTTTATTTCCTGGTATAGTCAATTCTCTGTTGAATTGGAGACTGTTGTATTCCAACTATCTCGTGATAGTAACAGGTGTTTGAAAATGTAGGTCAGACTTTTCTGGCAACTGAACCCTTGCTTTCTTTATGGGTCAGAAATTGTATGGAACAAGTAGTTAATTTTATTAGAACCAGTAGTGCTCTGTGTGTCCATGTATTTATTAATATAAACAGTAAATCTATACAAATGTAACTGGAGAGAAACAAAAGATCATAGTAGTGTTTAATATCCTTTTGTTTCCTGATTTTTAGGCTACCACAGCTTATAGAAATAGTTGGCAAGATCAATGTAGCATCAACTGCCTGTGTCCATGAGTTCTCTAGATTTTTCTGGAGACTTTGTAGGACATTTGGGAAAATTTTTACAAACACTAAGGTAAGATGTTACCTTAAATATTCTACATACAGAGTACCTTGATAATGTACATTCTCTGTATTTACGGTATGTCTGAATACCCACACTTTATGTGACCATTTATATGTTCAAGTCACGCTGATGCCTTTCCATAAGTACATTTAAACCTGATATTTTTAAAGCTCTTTTCTGTCCTTTTCTGGTTTTGGTCATTTTGGAATGGCTGCCTCATCTTGCCCAACAAGGAATGATTTGGTTTTTTGAACTATATTCTTCATATTGCTTAGTGAATGACAGAGAGAGGGGGAGAGATCATCCTAATTCTAGTGATTTAACAATTTTCTTTCTTCAGAGCAGTAACAGTTTATGGTGTACATAAGTACTCCAACCTGTACATAATTTAATATTTAAAATTATGCTTTCCCAGCTTGAAATACTTTCTATAGGTAACATCTAAACATTTTTATCAAGGAATTACATAATTTTTTTTCCATAAAATAACTTCTGAATATAATGAAAAAAAAAACTTTAAAGGGAAATCATAAAACATGAGAGGATTACCTAAAGATAAAATTATAAAAGTGTGTTAGCGTTACGTGCTGCTTCCAGAGAGGAGATTAAAACAACTCTGGTCTTTGAAAGCCCTTTCTGTAAGTTATTTGTGTAACTGTTGCTTCTATAAAATTCTGATACTGATTATCGTAGCTGTATTTGGAAGCGAGTCCTTAATTGATAGCAAAGATACAAAAACTTTTTTTTTTTTTACGTACTTCAACTTTTTGTATCACAAGTACTAAATACTGCTACTTGTGCTGTGGGAACTCACTAGAAATTTTTGCTCTCTTATGTCATACTGTCAATTTTTGCTAAAACTGGCTATGCTTTTTAAAGGTTTTTGTTCTTTCTATACCATCAAATGTCCTTTTTGTGGTTTCAGGGGGTTTTGTTGTTGTTTTTGGGGGGGGGAGGTTGTTTCATTTTTCAATTCTTATATTTTTTTAAGTTAATCGACACTGGTAACAGGTTTTCTTACATGGGATTCATCATCCTTTGCATAGGTAAAACCACAGTTCCAGGAAATCTTAAGACTGTCTGAGGAAAACATAGGTAAGTAGCTTTTTACTCAAATGAATTGATCTTAACTGAAACTCAAAAAAAAAAAGTTAGTCTCTTGTTCAAATAACATTTTCAGACTACAGTTCTCAAATTTGTCATCTTTGTGAAATGTTGAAAAATCTAATGTTAATCTGAATGGAACACTGAAGTTGTAGAATGTGTGTAAGGTACAAAAAACCCAATCAAATCCAAATCCCACTTAAGCGTTATTTTATCATGTGTGTGTATATATGTATACATGTATATAAATTCTCTTTGGATATATAAAAAAGTTATTAAATCTGTAATACTTAAAAACACACATATGAGTGTATTATATATAATATATATTATACACATTATATACGGACTCGTATGTATGTATAAAACCTAAATTCTTCACTGTGTTTCATTAGACTCCACAGCAGGTAATGGAGTGCTAACAAAAGCCACAGTTCCCATCTATGCAACAGGGGTCCTTACATGTTATATTCAGGTAAGCTTGTTTTTCTGTTTCTTCATTAAATGTATAATAGTGTGTAAAATTTATTTAAAAAACAACAAACCTTACTGTTTTCTCTGAAAACTTAGTGTTCTTGTGCTTTAAGATAGGTAGATGAATGGGCAGCTGTAAACACATTTAAAAACAGTTTTCCAGTGAGGTGGTGATGCACATTTAGATCATGTGCTGCCATATCCCTCTGTCAACACTATTAATGCTAGTCTTTAAAGGGGGTTCTTGGCCATTTAACTATGAACCTTGCACACATTATTTTGCAAAATTTACTGAGATAGGTAAGCAGGTAAATTGCTGTTTTGGGCCTAGTTGGAGTCTTAAAATGTTAGTGTTACCTAGTACTAAAATAAACACACTATAAGTAATATAATCTAATCCTCCAGCAACCAGTAGTTAGACTGTCATATACATATCTTACAGGAAAAAAAATAAATTCTTCATAGCCTTACAAATTTTTAGTGGACTGTGAGCAATTAGAAACTTTCACGAGTAATAAGCATGCTTAAATACTGTTCTTAAAACTTTCTTTAGTAATATAATATGGGCAATTCAAGCATAAATATGGCATAGTTAATGAAATACATTTTCATGTGTTTTCTTTGAAAGGTTCTTGTTCTTTAACCACATTCTTGAAGTTCCTAAGAAAATTGTTAAATGCTTATCTAGTTCGTTCTTAGTCGTAGTTTGTCCCTTTGCTATCTGTAGGTTGTCATCACAACGCTTCTGCTACATTCATCATTGTACTCTCTTCTTTCAGGAAGAAGACCGCAAGCTGTTAGTTGGATTCCTAGAAGATGTAATGACCATGCTTTCACTGTCCCATGCTCCTCTTGATAGCCTGAAAGCTTCCTTTGTGGAACTAGGGTAAAGAATATACCTTGGCATTGACTAGATCTAAATACATTAGAGGCTTTTATTAAAAGCTGCTAACCTGGCTGTAATTTTAATAACTGTAGTGCGTTGGGTGAATAAAGGGTATACTCGCTTTTTTTTTTCTTGGTGCAAATGCAATCTCTAGATTAAAAATGTAGTGGTAAAAATAATTCTGAAGTGTAAAAAACAAACAAAATTTTCACAAAAATCACTCATTGAGAATGCAATGGAAATTAATTTTGTATTTACCATACTATTGCCATGTATTTGCATTCAATAGCGTAATTTATTGAAAATTATGTTCTTAAAGTTGTGGATTATTTTAATTAACTTGAAAATGCAACATATTTTCTAGACTGCAACATGTTGCTTGTCCTTCAGAATGAGATAAATATTTTGTTTCCTTCAGAAAGGATAAATTGGTGGAGTTTTAGATTTGTTGAACAATGGATTCTTAAGACTCCATTTTGTAGGTAAAGAACAGGGTTTGGGAGTATTTTTGTTTGATTGATTGCCTAACTGTTTTCTTTTAGTGCAAACCCAGCTTATCATGAGCTGCTGTTAACTGTTTTATGGTATGGAGTTGTCCATACTTCTGCTCTTGTTCGATGTACAGCTGCTAGAATGTTTGAGGTAAGTGTTATCCAAACTTATTTTGCACCTCTTTAAAATTAGAGTTTACTTTTAAAAACAGGGATTCAGACAATGTTGTTACATTCTTAATAATCAGACACAAATAAGCTGTGTACTGTGTGATGGAGCAGGAGGTTGTGCAGTTGTTTCTGTATCTGTTCTCTGTTCAACAGCACATCTTTCTGTAGGTATGTAGTTAAACATATCAAGCATCTCTGGGTTTTAACTTTTGCTTTTGCTACTCAACCTATCATGAGTATCTAACTCATAGTTATCATTTTCAATAGGTTTTGTGTATACTCATACAATACACTTGTATTGTAATTCAAACTAGTTTTCATTGGTACCAGATATGGTGGTGAAGACATGCATGTAACAAATTCTGTATTTTTTTGTAAAAATGAAAATAATTTAAAATAATCTACAGTTACTTTATGTGCCTCATAATGACAGCTCCATCTTTCCCCTAACATCTTAAATTTTGATCAGGATAAAGACTGGTACATATAATTAATAAGTTTTTGCTTTTACTTCCACTTTATGCCTTCGTTTCATCAAATGTTCATTTTAAAACCCTAGGACATACACAGACATACTCCACTTGCTGAAAAAAAAGAAACTTGTTTCCTTTGCATGCTAGAAACATATATTTCTAATCAACATTACTTTTTTTTTCTGTGTTTCTTCCACATTTGACTCATTTGAATAGCTTTGCAGTGGACCTCTAGCTGAACCCGCCATCTTGTATCCATTTGCCAAAACAAATCTCAAGTCTGCCTTGGAAAAAAAGAGCACTTAACTTATCTGTTAGCATTCTTTACTGCAACTCTGCAAGTCATAGCAGATAAGATAGTAAATAGCCACAATAAGCACTGTTCTGAGACTTTTTTCCTCTCTTTTCCTTTAAAAAGAAGATGACAGTTTTTAGACACCCTTAAAATATGTTTGAGTATTTTTGATCTAACAAAAACATCTTCTATATCATATTTGTAATAATAAGAGGTTCTTTTCTCAATACTCATTAGCCAAATGTGAAAGACCTCAGTTACAGAAAGACAAGGCTGTTGTCTTGATGCAGTTTCTTTTCAAATTCAACTGCATGTCCATTATTTTTAGGCAACCTATGCATGCTATTTGACATATTGTTGCCTAGCATACTTCGATTTTTACTAAAGCACAGGCAGCTTTGTTTTAGACACTTTTCTCACTCGAAAATAGTAGCATATTGCCACTTAATTGATAGTGATAGCATACATATTTATACATGGCAGTACATAAGTTTGGGAAGTCGCCTGTGTAAAGAGGTGGTAATAGTTGGTTTCACTACTGGAAGATTCCTCACTCAAGGAATTTGACACCTCAGAGGCTGCTGAATGGCAAAACCCAGCAATTAGGTAATAAGATAAACAGTATGTGACCTGCAGGACAGCTGTACGGAAACAGTAAAGATTCTGAGCAGCATAGAGACCACAGGCCCGACTGCATTACCAAACCTTTACAGTCCATTAAGGATTGAAAAGAGGCAGGAGTGATTTGGAGCCATTCTACCCCTTCACTCCTTTGAGGGCAGGAAGCTTTGTGCTACCATTTCATAGGTGTAGTATGTATAACTCATGATCTTAGAGGAGTTGACATTTGTCTGTCACTCCAACCTTACGTGCTGTTTCTTACTTGTTACTCCAACCTTACATGGCTGTTTCTGCTGCTTCTATGTTAATGTTTTCAGTCAGTAGTTTCCCATTTGAATATTGTTGGAAATGGATTTGATTGCTGCTGGTTTGAATATGAAGTGCGTAGATGAGTTATACATAAGCTTTGGTCTGTTTAGGTTCAAGGCTAGGAACACTGGTCTTCAGAATGACACTTGTGTTATAAAGCATGTTTTATTTTCTGTTTACAGTGCTTTACCATACTTAGAAGTGTGGCAGCCCACATAGTAATAAAGCTGAGATCATTCTAGATTGTTTGCTAAATACACAAATCCCAAGCATTTTTTTTTTCAAAGCACTGCTAGGCTTTTCTGAAAATGAAGATTGGTAAAGAAAACTCGAGTCCCTTTTTGCCCAAGATTGAAAATAGTAAGCATTCTCTATTTTAATAAATGGGAAAATTGGTAAATCTGTAATGATGAGAGTAAGATCATCATAATCAGTGAGCTATATCCTTAACAGCTGTTTGAAGAGTAGCCCTTAAACTCAACAGATCAGCACTTTAAGTTGTCACCAATCTAACTCACTGTGAAATGTATTAATGTTAAAATGCTGTAGTTGAACTGACATTTCTAATACTTTCTGAGTAGTAAATGCAGGAAGCTGCAACTTTATCCCTCCAGGTGCTTTGCAGCAATAATGCATATGTTCTTACACAGCTTTTCCCCATTCTTCCTTCCCCAGTTACTATCTTAAGGCCACACTGTGTTCCGTGTCTGTGTGCGCGCTTGCATGCATGCACATACGTGCACACACAAATATTGCTTAATAAAAATGACTGCTTTGTATAGAAGCTTCTGGAAAGCCAGGTTCCTTCCAGTCTTTCACAACTTACTTTGGTTTAAGTTCAGAGTTGGTGAAGCAGGAATGCTCAAACAAATAGAATGTAAAATATTCTCTAGTTAGAGGATGTAAATATTGCCTGATTTGAGTACTGATACACTGACAGCCACTGCTTTCCCTGTGTTCTGTGGATCTCTTGTTGCATTGCTGTGGGAAAAGCTTAGAATTTAATTTGTGTTCATTATGTGATGTGAGTAATTAGAATATAGCTAAATATTAAAAAGACTTCAAATTTCTCACATGAACTTACTGATTAGCTTTTTATATTTATCTCCTAAAACCAGCAAATACATGCAGACTTCCTTACATGGGATGCAAAATGGAAATATCTAGGCTTTCCCCTTTTTATTAATGAAGACAAAAACCACTCTGTTTTGTTGAATATGGAGAAATTTTGCAACTTATTATTTTTGAAAATTAGTAGGTTTTCTTCTTTAGAAAACATGTAAAGGGCATCTGCAACATATGCAGCAGATGCTTGTGTATTGCTACATAATTAACGTAAAAAATATCATCTGAATTCAAACAACTTTCTCATGTTCATGGATAATAAATTTCACTGTGATTTCAAGTTTTTAAAATTTGGGATGTATTGCAAGAAATATATCTATTTTTTAGTTTGCAAAAAGACTTGATGAAGTACATTTCATGGATGATTCGAGGATTTTCCATTTTCTACCTGCACAGACCAGCATATATACTGCTTAGATGGTGGTTAAATCTAAAGTAGTCCTGAATGACTTCCAGGAAACCTTTTTGGCATCTGGGAAGGTGCTGTTTGTCACCTTGTAAAAGGTGTGAAATGTATCACTCAGTGTGGGGAAAACTAGGCATTTGGCCTAGTCGAGACATCTATTTTGCATGTAATGGCCACCTACCATTGTACTGAGTTAGGAGCAGCATTTAGATGAAATTGTCAAACTCAATTTGGCATTGCTTGAGAATTTAGTTATACATAATTTTATTTATAATTATAATACATAATTATTATTTGAATTATAATACACAATTACTTGCTAAAGCTGTGAGTTCAAGTTTTAAAATATCTGAAAACAGAGAAAACATCGTATTGTTGAATTTGTCATGTTTGTGCTGATTGCCAGACCACTTCAGCTTTCTTCATGCCTTTGCGTTTATGAAGCACTAGTGTAGCAGTATTTGCTTAGCTTCTAATTTTGGTTTGCTTTTTGTGTTTTTTCTTTCTCTCTTGGTCGTGCCACTCTTCTTCCCATGATACTGTGCTCGCTCTTTCCGTGCATCACCTGTGATACCCCCCTGCTCCGACCATTCAGCTATTGGTGAAGGGGGTACATGAAACTCTGGTAGCTCAGAGAGTTGTTCCTGCTCTCATTACTCTCTCCAGTGACCCTGAAATGTAAGTTCCCTGACTGTCTTATATACATAGCATCCCTCTTAATACTTAGGAAGAAATAACCATCAGTTATGTTTCTTAGTCTAGCTGAACAAATATTAAATTACTTTTAAGCAAACATAACCTTTAAATCACTTATTTTTAAATAAAAAGTTTTACTGCAATGCCTAGAACTAAACTGGATAAAACTACTGAATAAAATTTAAATAGAAAACTTAAATTCATTTAATATACTTTTATGAGTTTTTATATTTAATCATATTCTCAGTTTTCAAATTGCTTACATCATTTATAGCAGAAAGCTGGATATTACTATATTTTGTAATGCTATCAGCTTTACTACTGCTAAATTAAGTGTCATCTGCATTAATGAAATGAAATGTCTGTACCCTATTTCTGATAGACAACTCTGGTACTTCATTTCCTGGACATTCTGATGTGGTATTTCTTTCAAGCTAAGGAGGGATGCTTTGCTAATCTCACTAACAGGTTATTATTAACAAATGCTACAGCATGAATGGAGTCTTAGTCGCTTTAATGTCTTGTGTGGGTGACTAAACCAAGAACAACCCCAAGAGTCTGCCTGCCCATCCTCAGTCACAGCTAACCCAGTTCTTCAAGTTTACCAAACCATTTTTTATTGCATGTTGACTGGTTTACAGCTGACTCTTCGAGGCATGAGTGAAGCATTAGTTGACAAGCGGGTTGCTCCGGCCCTTGTTACCTTGTCCAGTGATCCTGAATTGTGAGTTTCAGATTGAGACCTTGAGTTAATCCTATCTGTCTTTTTCCTGGCCTGCTTTTTTTTGTGTATGTCATTGCTAGAAACTAATGTGTAACTTAAAAGTACTAATTTTTTAATTTTGCTTTAGCAATTTTGTTCTGAATGTTGAATACATCTTAAAGACTCTATTCTTCCATTGTAGTTCAGTAAGGATTGCTACGATTCCTGCTTTTGGGACCATCATGGAAACTGTTACTCAGAGAGAGGTAAAACACCTGTTGTCAGGCTGTTGTTTTTGTAGCATAATAGGTGGATAATTTTTTTATAAATCCAGAGTAAAAGAAAGGGCAGCTTATAAATTATTTCTTTTTTTGTCATATTCTCTTCCAAAATGCTTTCCGGTTTTGCAACAACCTTTTTTTTTATTATTTTTTTTGAAACAAACTGATCCTCTTAACTAATATAAACATTCCCTTCTGAATATCAAACTAAACATAAACAAAGAGAGACAGATAAGTTAAGAGGAGGCCTGTGCTAGAAGATGGGAAATCCCATGCTCAAAATGTTTTTTAAAACATCGTCCAGTACAGTTGTGAAATCTAACTCCATTATTTCCAAATAAAATAGCTTTATTTTAAAATGCTAACAAAAAAGACATGGTGGGAGTCAGTTACCTCCACATAAGTATATTCTACCATTTTAAATGCTTTAGGGTATCCTACTTGGCTCCCAGCTACTTCAGAAGAGAGGACAAGTCTCTTGTAGTTCCAGTCATATCTGCTGGTTTAGCCCTTGGTGTCCAAGATGGCACTAAAAGACATAGTGACATTACCAAAATAATCCATGAGCATAGTGTAGAGATGCAATTCCTCCTTCTTTTTAAATGATGAGACTTTGGTAATAGATCAGAATTCTGGAGACACACAGGATTCTGCTGTAAGCAGTAGAAATACTGGATTTTATTTTATATAGCAACTGTACAATTGGATTTCGTCTGAAAATCTTTGCAGCTTTTTGCAGAGCTTGCATTCTTCCCGTAATTTCAACATATTCTAAAAGAATGTGTTTGAGGAAATGTGAGTAATGTGAGTCGAGTCAGTGATGACTCACAAGTACTTGGAAGATGGAAAAGTTAGAATTTTGTAGCTTGGAATGCATGCCTATAATCAGTTGGGAAGAATATTGTTTTGTTACCACACAGAAATTACTGTATCTGTTGCGCTAATTAAAACAAGCCTTAGAGTACAGAGGTGATAGCACCTTCCAAAATGTGTATCATAAAATGTTATTTTTTCAACTTTGAATGCAAATTAAATACTTACATAATTTTATTTTCAGTTTTTCTAACCTTTAGTTGAAGAAATCTTTTTAATTCCATTGATTTTATGATGGTTACTTTTGCATCTCTGTCCTCTGCAGAAAATTTTTCAGCCTATTAATTGAGTTACATTACAAAAAAATCACATTAATTAAGTTCTAATTAAACAAGGAAACTCCATAGTTATTAATAGCAAGTGGGAAATTTTAATAGGAGGTAAAAAATGGGAGTGTCAAACCCGAGGAAACCTCAGGAGGAAAGACTAGCTCTGTGGAAACACTTCTCTATAGTCAAAAGATAGATCAGATTAAAACCCTGTTAACAGTCTTTAAGACTTAAAGCTGCATTGAAGAGTTTGGAACATACTGTTAGAAAAAAAATGTAAATTAGAAGGTCCAAGATTTGTCATCTGAAATATGGAAGATTATAAACATACTCTGAATTTACCATAACAATTTCTAGCATCTTCATTCTTTTGTGTTCTTTCTATTTCTCTGGGAATATTTAAGCTTCTGGAGAGAGTAAAAATGCAGCTGGCATCTTTCCTGGAGGACCCTCAATATCAAGACCAACATTCTTTACATACAGAAATCATAAAGACATTTGGGAGAGTTGGACCTAATGCTGAGCCCAGATTTAGGGATGAATGTAAGTTGCATCTGTGGGAAGATGCAGTCTTCCTCTTTCTGTCCAAAAGCTAATAGTTGTGCTGATTATATTGATTTTTTTTTTTCTTTTCAGTGAATTGTTACTATTTCAAAGGTATCCTGAGGAACATTTTTATTTCAAGTGGTGCTACCACAATTTTTATTTCAAGTTTGAGTTGACCAGTTAAATCTGCAAGGGCGATGCCATAAAAAGCAATTATTTGCTGTTCTTTGTTCACACTGATATGTGATGCTTCAGGTGCCTGCAATTGCCATATAGCAACTGTTTAATGCTAAACAAGTCTATGGAAAGCAATTTCAAACATTTATTCCCATATTTACTTTTCCAGTTGTTATTCCACACTTGCACAAGTTAGCCTTGGTCAACAACCAGCAGTCTGTGGATTCGAAGAGACTGGATATCGCTACCCACCTGTTTGAATCCTACAGTGCTCTTTCCTGTTGTTGTATCCTTTTTTGGAGGGAACTTTAGCTGTTACTTCTGTGGTGGTGGGAGAAGTTTAATACTTGAGAAATAACTAAGTTTGTCTTTGAATCTGTGAGGTAAAACATGATCTATTCAGCATAAGGAAGAGGTTTTCACAGATGGTAAATGTGGTGGGAAAGCTGGACACCAGATGCCCACCAAGCCATTCTATCACTCCCCTGCTCAGGAGGATGGGGGAGAAAATAACATGGAGAAAAAACTTATGGGTCAAGATAAAGGCAGTTTAATAAACAAAAGCTATGCATGGAAACAAAGAAAAACTGAAGATTTATTCTCTACTTTCCATCAGCAAATGATGTCCGGCCACTTCCTGGGAAGCAGGGCTTCAGCACATATAGCAGTTGCTCTGGCAGAGTAACATCATAATAACAAATGCCCCCCACAGCCCCTCCTACTTCCTCTTAGCATTTGTATCTGAGCAGGCATCATATGGTATGGAATATCCCTCTGGTCAGTTTGGGTCAGCTGTCCTGGCTGTATCCCCTCCGAAGGTCTTGCTCACCCACAGTCTGCTGGTCAGGGGCAGAATGTTGGAAAGACAGCACTGATGCTGTGCTGGTGGTGCTCAGCAGTAGCCAAAACACTGGTGTGTTATCAACACCGTGCAGCTACCAGTGTAAAGCACAGCACTGTGAGGGCCCCTATGGAAAAGTGAACTCACTCTCAGCCCAACCCAGTACAGTGGAACTGATAAGATACTTTTAATAGAACAAAGCTACAAAAACACAGCCCTTGATCTTGACCAGTAAATTAAGAAACAATACTGAAAGAATGGTATGGATGTATGAAATACATGATGTTAAATATGTTTAAGATCCTTTTTCCTTTTTATTAGTCGTGAAGTTTTCTTAGTTTTGCTGCTATGTATGTCTATGTTCCATAGAATAAAATTATCAGAAGACAGACAAAAACGTGTATAATTTCAGAATTCAATCCTTATAATACCTTAACAACCTGGTTTTTAGTTATTTCAGAGGATTTAATGGTCAATCACTTTTTACCAGGACTGAAGTGTTTACGAACTGACATGGAACATCTCTCGCCAGAGCATGAGGTCAGCAGCTGTTTACTGAGTATGAGATGCAGGTGGCAGAGAAAGTTGAAATGTAATGGTATTTAAAAACAGAAGTTAAGGAGAGCTGCTCATAAGTGATATAAAAACATAGTATTGAGGGGTTTTTTTATAAGGAGTAGATCACATTATTTAAAAAAACGGTAAAATCTTTTAAAATTTCTTTCTAAACTGAGGATCTCTGCAGAGAAATATTCGCCTGTCAGAAATTCATGTAGAAACAGATCTTTGTAGACTGAACAAAAATAATGTTTTTACTATCTTTCTTTTTCATCAAAACAAGGAAACACTAAAATGGATGGCTACAATATATCCAAAGAAATGCAGTTGAAAGTTGGTGGAGTTTAGGAAAGAAATTAAAGATGAGGAAAGTATAGTCTTGAAATACATGGAATGCACTTCATATCTGGAGTACTATGTCCAGTTCTGGGCTGCCCAGTACAGACGCATGGACCTACTGGGAAGAGTCCAGTGAAGGGCCACGAGGATGATGAAGGGACTGGAGGAGAGACTGAGAGAGCTGGGACTGTTCAGCCTGCAGAAGAGAATGCTCGGGGGAATCAGCGTATAGACAAACACGTGAGGGTCCAAAGAGGACTGGGCCAGGTTCTTCTCAGTGGTGCCCAGTGACAGGACCAGAGGCATTGGCCGAGGTTTTTTTTTACTGTGAGAGTGACTGAGCACTGGCATAGATTGACCAAAGAGGTAGTGGGGTTTCCATGCTTGGAGATACTCAAAAGCCATCTGGACACAGGCAACTGGCTCCAGATGGCCTTGCTTGAGCAAGGGATTGGACCAGATGATCTCCAGATGCCCCTTCCAACCTCAATCACTGATTCTGTGAATTGTGAAAAGCAGATTAAAATAAGCAGACAGGACAACATGGAAGCAAATGAGATCTTCTCTGGTAGGAGGATCTTACAGAAAACATCAAAAGAAAAGAATTAGCATGAGAAGCCAACTTGAGAAACTTGAAAATCTTGGTGTATGCACTTTCTGTAAATACTTGAAGAGGATGAACAGTATCCTATCAAAACACATAGATGTCAGGTCAGTAGCTGAAAACAAGAGACATAGTTTAGTTGCATGTTGGGGGAAACCTTAACAGGATGAACATTTTAAGAGATGAAGAAAAAGATTTAATCAGAATGTACAAAGGAACGTTGTAGTCTTTGAAGGTTAATACTGCACTTTCATGGATTACTTTGTACATGAGAAAATTAATTTATTTTCCTTACGTTTGCAAAAGTGACTTACGTGAAATGACTGTATTCTCTAGGAGTCCTAAGTCCTTATATTCAGTAACAAAGTTCCTTCTTCCAGTTAGATTTTTAATCTAATGGTCTCATTCTTTTATGTTCTGTATATTATTATTTGAAGAACTTTATGACCTAAAAGGAAATAATCTGACTTCAGAAGGATGAGTCAGGAGGAACAGTAGTGAACTGAGCATCATCAAAGGCAACAGAATTGTGCTTCCTTACCACAGGCAGCACTGGAGTTGTGGCAATGATAGATACTGTGTTCAGAGAGAGCTGGGAGATATATTGTGGTTTGGGAAGTCTTAAGAATATATCTGAAAGCTGCAGTAGGCAAAAGTTTAATTTTCTTTCACTAATAGGATAACTGATACAAATACTGCTTACTTCATTTTTGTAGTTAATGCAACTTCTAAGGTTTAAGGGCATAGTCAGTTCAAAAGATGCCCTGAATTAGAACAAAAGAGCTTATTTGACTGAGTTTGAGTCTTGTTAGTCAGAGAAGGAACTGAGGACTTGAATAGGATTAAAAATAAATCAATAAGGAAAGACAGCTCTCAATCCTCCATTACCACATTTTGCATCACTGTGATTAAGTGGCTGCAGGCATGATGCCAAGTGCTTTGTTTTTTTAGCTGGAGACAAGTATAAAATTAAAACTATTTATTCCTAATGCCAGTGGGTTAGAAAACTTGCTACAGCTTTTACTGTAGAAATGGAAATCTGGTGCTTGATCAGCTCTTTGCTACAACAGGAGGTTTTAGGCACTATGGTAGAGGCTTTGAGGCCTGGTTAGTTCTAGTGTCTGTCTTGGAAGCCTTCTATCTTAAAATAGTTGTCTGAAATAAATGCCATTTACTATGTCAAATAGTTAGATATTTGCATAAACAGAATTAACCCTTTTCTCAGTATTTTGGTTACTCTGCCAGGGGAGGTTTAGGTTAGATACTAGGAAGAAATTTTTTACAGAGAGGATAATCAGGCATTGGAATGGGCTGCCCAGGGAGGTGGTGGATTCTCCGTCCCTGGAGGTTTTTAAGAAGAGACTGGATGTGGCACTTAGTGCATGGTCTAGTAACCACGGTGGTAGTGGATCAAGGGTTGGACTTGATGATTTCAGAGGTCTTTTCCAACCTGGCTGGTTCTGTGATTCTATGATTTTCTCATTTACAGAGCCTTAGTTCTTATGGCTCTAACATCAGTACAGAGTTTATGCTTATCTTGGAAAGGTAACATTGGTGGAATTGGCTTGTGATCCTGTCGGGCAACATTTTCCACTTATCCCACATACTTGCTTTCCTTTTTTCATATAAAAAAAAGAGTAACTTGGGCATTTAGGCCAGACTTTCTCATCTTTAAAAGAAACATTTTACCTTGTGCAGACATTTCAGACACTTTATCAGCATCTCTAGTTCAGCGTTAGGTCCCTTCTTCCCCCTTCTCCACTTGCCTTCTATTTATTTTCTCTTTTTATTTATATTAAATAAACCGATTGTGAGTTGCATGATAGTGAGATATAGTCAGTACTTGATGAAAATATTTCGTCCATATACTGCAGTATTGTTTATAATACTTAAGCGTGTTATATCTCTTAAATATCTCTAAATATACAGTTACAACTCTAAAATCTCTCTCTTAAAGGAAGTCTAAATGATTTCATAATCAGTCCTAGGCTCAAACAAAGACAACCCAAGGGAACAGGTCTGAGCAGTATGTGCAAAGCCATAATGTAGAATTGCCATATATTATATCTTTCCTTTGTTTCACCCTGAACTTTAAGATAAATTAATTTGGGGAAGAGGAAAGAATTGCTCCACTTCATCCAAAAATTAACAAAGCCTTCCCAGAAAGAGGTGTGCAACGGCCGGGAACTCCATCATGTTACTGAAATGATTCTGAGTCCCTGATGAATTTTTCTCCCCTTTGATCAAGACTTCATATTGTTTATGTTTGGAACATCTAGATTCAGATAGATGTACAAAAATCTAGACAAGCTCCAGTGCACAGGTAGAAATGCTAAGTAATCAAAATTATGGCCACTGTGCTTGTAAATTTCAGGGGATTTTTTGATACAGAACAAAAAGCTTGCTTTTCCACAGGAATTCTGAATGTATTTCTCTTGTATCTCTGTACTCTTGAGCTTAAGTACCTTGTATAACATTTTATGCAAATGAAGGACAGAAGATTTAGCAGTAGGAGTTATAGTCCTTTTTGAATGCTGCTCTCTGAAACGTTCAAATGTATATAACACCTGTTACCTAAAATGTTTCAAATGCTGGAGTAATACTTGTGGAGAAATAGAGTGAGCAGTGGCACAGATCTGCAGACCTGCCACTTCTTACTGGTGAAATTGAAGGTTGTGCCGCAGATGTCCAAAACAACTTGACAGAAACCAGCTTTTTAAGGTGTATAAATACATTTAAAAACAGTTACCAGCTGGTAGTAACCATTAGTGACTGATCCATATTTTAGAGATTGAAGTTGGGTTTTTTCCTTTATTGTATATATTCGGGTTTGGTAAGACACTACTAATTTATATTGCTTGTAGCTTTGAGATTTTAAGTTTAGTGTCTAAAAAAAAATTGCTTAGCTTTCTCCTGAGCTATGAGCAGAGGAAGTTTCCATTTATGCAGTGTGTGTTGTGTGTGTGTATATATATATACATACACATACATAGATATATATTTATAGTTTCACATTTTGCATTATGCACATTTGTGTAACTGTTTTGCCTAAGTGTTTCAAATGCTTTTGTCTTAATGTGTGTGTACACATTAAGCACTGTGCGAGCAGGGCAGGGAGCCATATACCTGTCCCATGAACTGTATTTTTTTTTTTTAAGCCTACTCCTGAGAATCATTCCTTTATTTTTGGAGAAATGTAAAAATGTCAGTGTGGAGGTGTTTTCAGTCTTAAATACTTCGCAAAAACCTTTAACACTTCAATTGCTTAAATAAAGGAAAAAAACCAGGATTCATAGGAACCCTGGAAGACACCAGTGGAATGATACCAAGTTTGCTTTAGCACTTCCTTTCCATTAAGATGTTGTCTCAGGATACCATCACACTTCTTTTTTCTTTCCTTCCTTTTTCTTTCATGCATAATGTTCGTGAAGATATGGTGTGTCACAGAAGTGAGTTCACTTTATTTCAAAAAGTTAGGGGAAACAGGAGGGCATCTGGAACTCCTCTAACTGTTTCAAAAACATCTTCTTCCTTAAGGTATTTTGAACATTTTTGTTGTTTCTAGCCACGAGACATCAGGTAACTGGGGAACAAAAAAACTTTTCAAACAGTTCTGCTAATGTCAAAATTAGTTGCAGAGTAGATTTCGTAAGAAGTATTAATGTAAAAGGAAAAATGTCAAATGTCATGTATCTCTCTTCCTTAGGTTATTTTGAGCTCCATGATAAAAGAGTGTGAACAGAAAGTGGAAAACAAGACCGTCCAAGAACCACAAGGGTAAGACTTCCACTTCCCTTTTTTTATGTGCCTTCAGAGTCATGTTCTGCAGAGTGTATTCCATAATGGTATTCAAGGTTTGTGACCAGAAATCCCATACTGACATATTCTGTATTTGAAAACAGATTTTAGGAACTTGAACACACTTTGTGGTTGTTTCTGTCTCCAGTGAAAAACACAGGTCAAGAAATTTTTATTTGTATCAATAGCAATGACTTTCTTGTTTTCCTGTGTTACTTTGTCCTTAGGTTTTTTTATCCATTTAAAGCAGTATTTAAATTTCTGTCCTGAATCTGAGAAAGCAGGGAGTGTCTGGCCTAAGTGCTTAGAGCAAGGTATGTGGTACACACCTTGCCACCCTGGGTGGGGGCAGCCTACAGGCTGAGGGAATTGTTCTGGTTCTGGGAATGGCTTGTGCCAGGCTGCTGTCCTTGCTTGCCTGTGACTGGTGCACACAAAACCAGCTTCTCCAGTGTCTCAGTTGAGCTACCTGTGTGAGTCTCCTGAAAAGAAAGGTAGCTAACAGACAGACCCACGTTGGACATGGAGATGTTGAAAGCCTAGTGTCATTATGATGAGTTCTATGTGCTCTTTTGCCTGCTTGTTGCTTGGAATGGCATCCCGACAGGTAACTTCTCAAGGATAATTATATAACTTAATAAATCCTTAGCAGTGTTGCCAGGAAGAGTTTGAGAAGAAACAGTAGGTATCTTAAGAGAAAATCTGTCCTCAGCCCCAATACTTTGCCATGGGAATTGAAACAATTACTGGAGCTTGTTTGTGTCATGCTTCCATATCTGTAACAAATGGATAGAATTTACTTCTTGAAAGAGCTCAGGCATGGTCCTGGAAGCAACTGGTAGTTTGAGAATGACCAAAATAGGAAAGGTGTACAAGAATTGAACAGAAGAAGTGTGGTGTGGAAAAAGGGTCAGTGTCTCATGCACCAAATAAAATATTTCAGGGATTACTGGTAGTAAATACTTTGAAATCACAGTTAGTCCTATTAAGCCATTGCAGAAACCAGTAATTGCCAAGCTGTACAACATATAGTATATTTTCTTTTAGGATGCAACTGCTGAAAACTAAGTTTTGAAAACGATAAGTCTTTGCAGTGTGTTCCCTTGTTCCTTAGTTAGCCTTCCCCTTTCTTACTCAGAATTAGACTATGGTCACAATCTTTTACTGTACAAAATTAACAAGAAATATTTTACCACTGAAGAAATGACCTTTTCATATACATAAATATCTCCTTTTTTTCCCTAAGACCTTGCTAATTTCAGTTCCTAATTTCAGTGACAATTATGTATTTGACAAAGGATTTAAATGCAACTGGGATATAAATTACTGGGTTTTGTTAACAGCATGAGAATGCATGCACAGAAATAAAAACGGATGCAAAAGCCATCATAAGATGCTGCTGGTTATCTTATCTTTCCCCCTTGCTGTTAGAAAAGTTGGTCAGATACTATGGGGTCAAAGAAATAGTTTTATTAGAAGATTAAACTTAGCATTTTTATATATTGGATAGCCACTTCTGTTAAACATTTTCTTTAGCAATTAACAAGGTATTTCAGTCATGGCTAACAACTTATGTTACAAACTGATTTTTAGAATATGCCCAGCATCAGTGTTTGTCTTGGCCTAGAGCTTTCACATAAAACAGGCAGAACTCTGTGCAGCATGTGATTCATCTAGACACCCGTCAAAATTTTGATGTTTACACTTTTTTTTTTTTGTGGGTTGGGTTTTGCTTTGGTTTTTAAATAATTAATAAATGCAAGGACTTCTCTATAGGACTGATTGTTTCAAACAAGATATGCTACTGCCTTATTGGGATCTTTCGGGGCTTATTTAAATTGTTAAGTCTGCTGAGTGCTGTGGATTATATTTGTATTTGCAGTAACATAGTATTAGAAAACATGAACTCCTAGACACTCTAGTTGTTAATTTTTAATTTTTGACAGTAGATGGCTGATATCCCCAAAACTGTTTTTGAATGTCAATTGAACATTTCCTGGGTTTCCTCAAACTTATTCAGGATCATTAGAATAAATGAATAAAGCACAGTTTGTTTGCAAACTACAGGTTTGTCACCAGCTGATGGACTTTCTTTTCTGACATGAGCAGTTTTATTTTCTTAGTGCTGCTTATGCTTGGGTTGTATAGTATTTCCCAAGTAATTTTTCCTAGTTACACACAACTCTAGGATAAGTCAGTCAGGAGTAGCTTCTTGTCCTTAACCAGGTGATAGCGAGTCTAAAATGTTATTTACATAATTTATATGCCCTTGCTTTATCATGAAATCAAAGGAAGTTGCATCTTACAGTAGCAGTAATTTACCTAAGTCTTATGAGCTGGAAATAGGTGACTCATTAGTTGACAGGAGGTGTATAATCAAGCCAAAGATGTCTGGCTAGGTGATTGTGCCTAAAAAAAATATTTCACTTTAAAAGTTTATAATTAAACTATCTGTAAATCCACAGTACAGCTTTAGTGAGAAGCTTCCCTTTTGTTTTTTAAGGTACTTCAAAAAGAACCGGAATTCATTATCACTAAGCACCTTTTTTTTGTGGTATTAAATGGGAAAAAGTACTGAGTGCATCCCTGCTGACTTTGAAGAAATCATTCAAGTTCTGTTGAAGCAGTTAACTTTAACTTGACCTGCCTTGATGCAGCTGTGTCTAACAGAACTGTTCATAACCTTGCAGACTGAAAAGTCTGTTCCTGGAATCTGGCCTATGCCAGTAAGACAGCGATTTTGTGGTCTTATGTATAGTGTTGAAATGCAGAGTCCATGCTGAGCTTACAAGGGAGAATTTAATTGGAAATGTTTTTCAAATTGGCCCTATCTAATGTTGTTAAAATGGCAAACATTTTCCTACAAATATGGGAAGTATGGAATATTTATTAATATTCCTACTATTGTACATTTGTTCTATCCTGAGACAGATTATTCCTACTATGCTAAACAGTTATATACATCTGAGGTTGAACTCACTGATAGGTTGTAAATTAAAAAAAAAAAAAAAACTTAATTTCACAGCATTTGGATAATTTCTTAACGTGTTCAAAGCTGTAGCATGTTGTAGCTTCAGCACTGATTGGGTTGCTCCTTCCAGTCCAGTTTGTGTCAAACCTGTGGACTCTCCATTGTCTTATCTAGTATGTATGAAGTAGGAACATTCCAGCACAGGTAGTAGGAGCCATGTTCACAACCAGAAGGAGAATGCTCCTTACCCAGCGAGAGGCTGACCCAGTATGACTCAGGGTGGGGTTTACAAGACATTTACAAGGAGATCAAAGGACAGCTGATCCATAAAAATAAAGATTTATTGGGAGTTACTATATTGACAATCCACACCCATTTTTAAACTCTGCTCAAGTTGGAAATAGTTGGAAAATAAGGGAGTTGAAAATGAAGACAAGAGGTTGCTGTTTTGTACATTCCTTGCTTCTACTCTTCTGTACATGTCTGCTAATGGTCCCTGTTGGAGGCAGGATACTCAGACTAGATAGGTCCATGTCTGAACCAGTACTGTCTTACTTATAATAAATAAACATAAGGATTGACATTTCTGGTGGGAAGGTAAAGCCAATCTTTCACAGAGGTATTTGTCACTACAGCAATTGCCGAATAGGTAACAAATGCTAATGTGGGGACATCCAAAGGTACCAAAAATATTTTACCATTTTCACAAGGACTGTGAGGACTTTACAATCGATTTAACAGTGTATATTTGCACTAGGTGGTGATGATTTTTCAGTTTTTCATAGACTAGTCTTTTATCTTGAAACCTCTAAAATGCAAAGATACTTCAGTTGTTTAATAAATAACAGCATAATGTTCTTTTTTCTTTGTAGTCTTACGTCACTAAATTTTTTATTATCCTAGCTCGATGTCAATTGCAGCGAGTCTGGTGAGTGAAGATACAAAGACCAAGTTTTTGAACAAAATGGGCCAGCTGACTACATCAGGTGCAATGTTGGCTAATGTGTTCCAGAGGAAGAAGTAAGATGGGAAGAGGAACTCCCAGCTAACACTAAGATGGACCTCACAGAGACTGGTTCCTGTACTTGAAGTACTTGCCTTTTAATTTCTTCTGTCTTATGTTCTTGTAGTATAATTTTATTCTAACCTCCAAAGATATTTGCACTGCTTTTGAATATCGCTGTGTATCTGTTAATTTTGGGATAACTGTGGTTCATATAAAACTGAAATCATAGTCTGTACCAAGTCCCTGTTCTGTGTTCTTGTCTTTCCAGCATTATTTTTTTTAATATAGTGGAAGGTTTTGGTTTTTTTATTTTCTGACAGGATATCAGCAAATATCTGTATTATACATGAAGCTATGATGGTACTTAAAATAATGTAAATTTGAAGTCATTGTCATGAAGTAATAAAAGTGGAGATTACTTATGTATTTAAATTATGAGAGAGTAATGCAGATTTTTTAATTATGTTTCTAAAAAGAAGAGGAAGAGCCACCAGCATTTGTCTGTGCTTCTAGGGTTGTTTTTGTAAGTATTGTGCATCTTAAATCCAGAGGAATTGCAGTATCTAATGTATGAGACTGCTTGCACTGCATCAGTCTGCAGGGAATGCTCATGTTTCAGATGCTTTATGCTGACACTGTAAATGCTGTACAAAGTCCTTCAGATAAAATTCTCTCATCTATTACGGTTCTTTTAGGGATGTTTTCTTTTGTTGGGTTTTTGTTTTATTTTTAAGCACTTTAACAACCAGTCTACGCATCCAGAGGCACATCCATTAAGGAAAAACATGATAAATTGATAAATGTTCATAAATGTATAAGCTATTACACAGGGTCCCCAGTACAGTTCTGCAGGCAGAGGAAGCTTAATACAAGAGAGAGACTGCTTTCATCTTGCACTCAGCGTGCAGTTCTGTGTACTGTGAAAACTAAAATTAAGATATATTGTTGTATAGATTGAATTTTGGTTCAAATTTAATTTCTGAGTATTTGAAATTATGTTGAGATAGTTTGATGTGCAGTTTCTTTAAAATGTTAAGTAGACAGCATATATAGTTTTTGAAAACATTACAAGGAGTATATTCAACAACTACCAAACGTTTTTGTTAGCAAGGAAGAATTAATAATTAAATCCTTCTCTTCTTTTGCAGCACTTTTACCCCCCCCTGCTTCTTTATGTCAATGTAAGCTTCTGAAAGTAAGCTCAAGTGCATGCATGAACTGGTATGAGGTAGCAAAATATAAAAGCTCAGGCATTCTCTGACATGGTACCATTCATTTGGAAGTATTAACATCTTTGAGGACCGGGGAAGCAAAAAAAGGAGTGAGGGAGTAAAGTATTCACTTCTGAAACAGAACATGGACGGAACAGCACGTCAGGTATTGCCCTTAGATGGAAATAATGGAGATAACTTGAGGCCTCTGACTGCTTTGTATCTGTGCCTGTTGGCTCTGCATATACTGTTGCCTGCCATGTTTGTGTTGTGACAGGGCCTGCACACTGTCGGTCCCTTTACACTGCACTGATGAAACATTTTTCTTGAGGTTACAGACAGCTCCATGCCTTCGTGTTGCTTGTTACCATGAAAGTATACTTTTAGCAGACTGACTGTGAAATGGAGACATTCCTGAGGAATGGGAAGTGGTGACGTTCCTCTCTATTGTTCTGTTGTCAATAAAAAGTTTTGTATACCTGCCTTGTCTTGTTACTTCTAGTCTTCTCCAACAAAGATTATTGCATCAAAAGAGCTGTTACAGAAGAGAGGTCTAATGTGCAGAAATTCTTTAGTCTTAACTCAATTTACGTAGCACTGACCTTGCTAAATTTCCTATCTCTGTGTGCCTGGGTTCTAGATGTGTGGCTTTATTGCCATTTTCATGCAGGGTTTCCTCCTCTCCTGTGTCTCCCATGCCACAGTTTTTTTCTTCCATTTTTTTTTTCTCTTTGTCTCTTCTGTCTTTTCCAGCAGTTGCAGTGCCAGAGACAGCTTTGTAGTCATGAGACTGAAATGACTGCTTTGTGGTTAAACATCTACTTTTCAAAGTAGGCCACCTGCCTGTGAGAGTTGCTGCTCACCTACACTGAATTTCACCCAGTGTTTGGAAAACTTGCGAATCATCATGAGTCAAAAAACTGTGACAGCAGTTTAACTATGGATGATTGTGGGATGAGACTCTGTAATTTGTTAGTATAAATGTAGCCTCTTTACCCAACTAGGGTCCAGTCTCTCCAGCCCCTTGCAAAATATACCTTTTGCTAACCAGCATTCTACTTCATACCACTTGTAGGAATTTGAGTGAGGATTCTAGGAAGACCAGAACAATAACCAGTGAGGTGAAAAAATTACTGTCTAGGCAGCAAACTTAAAATGCAGGTTCTCTTTAGCAGGTTTACATCCTAAATTTCAGGTCTCTGTTAGTATATGTTGGTTGCAGGAGTTTTTAAAATGTTTATTAGTTTGCCAGATATTGACAAATTTTCAAGAAGATTGCAAGAAGTTGTTCTGTGTGGGGTTTGGGGATATTAGGGGTTTTTTTCTTTTTTTTCCTTGTAGATATGGCACTGTAGCATTGAGAATTGGGAAGGGAAAAAGAGATCTCTTTAAAGAAAAGAATTACCAGAATATTTTAAATTAACTTTTTCCCCCTCTCCCATTATTATTGAAAACAAGTAATGTGAACCTTTTGGGAGAAAACGCTTTGTTAAAAAAATGCAGTTGGCTATGCAGCATGGAAAACAATCCATCCCCAAAGTGTCATCTTCAATTGCTTATGACTTTGCCTGAGAAAGGATTCTGTAAAAAAAACCAAAATGTTTGCTTTATTGGCATTGCCTGAACTTCTTCAACTTACTGGCTTGAAATAGGAAGTATGTTGAAGGTCTCATGCTGCCCCGGTGAAATTTCAGTGTCTTTATTTAAAATACTGACTCTTGGGTTCTTAAGCAAAGGTGATCAGTGGGCTGAAGGTACCTGGCTGCTTCAATGAGTGTTCATAATCTAAGTATTAAAGGTAAGGCTGACTGATCTTATATTTTGTTCTGCAGGAGATTGTTTTCTAAAATGATAAATTAGGCAAATTACTCTTTTCCTATCTTCTAATCAAGGTGAATAAAGGGAGTTCAGTCTTCTGTCACTGTTCCCCACTCCACTTGTGCACCAAGAAAAAAAAGCTGCTATTGCTGTATGTAAAAGTATATTCTTGTTAGAAAAACTAGAAGCAGTATTTGAGTGGATTCAGGGCTAAAAAACCCAAGGAAGCTGATGGATTGAAAGATAAAAATTATCCATGAAAAACATCTGTTGTGAAGAACAAGGAGGAGTTTTTGTAATATATTGTGGGAATTCATTGCTACATGTGGCTGATAAGGTGATCCAAAAAGGTGCAGAAAAGCAGAAGTGTGGAATATTTCTATTCTCTCTGTTGTGGCAGTGTAAATGGCTCCATGTTCCAGGAGTCAGTGGCTCCACATCTCAGTGCATTTATAATGGTGGGTATCATGAATTCAAAATGTTTTAAGTAATTATTGGTACTTAAGTAAACCGCAAAGGGCTAGCAAAGGTTCATGAAGCAGAGAGTCACTGATGTAGCTGATATGGCAAAGCTGATTGGCCTGGCACTGATCTGAGGTGGAATCACGGAATTTCCTGCATCAGCTGTAAATGCTGATGAATTACGGGATGCAGGCAACAAGACTTCAAGGAACCTGGTTTGGTGTTTTTCTGAGTGCATTTGGCTAATGTTTCTAGCAAATACACTCAGATATGTAGCTAATTTGGGTTAGTCTATGAAACTGGTCAACAAAGGCACAGAGGAGTGTGGTTGTTAAGTGGGCTGCTCAGGTTCTGGGTGTTAGTAATGCATGCTAAAATATCGTGTTTTAACCGGTCTTGGTGAGTAACCATGAATAAGTAATAGTTTTTTCCAGAGAAGCTGTTTCTAAGGTGTTCTACCTTAAGGTTTAATGCTGGTCAGGTTTCATTTATATAGGGAAGCTGTAGGAAAAGATGATTCTGCCTCTAGAGTTCCTAATAGGCAAGTCAGTGGTAAACAGCCTCTGTCTTTGGAGGCATCTGCACTATGTGCTGAGTTTAAATGTCCATCTCACTTCCAATGTGGTGAAAGACTTCCTTAGACTGAAAATTTCAATTTCCTAGAAACTTCAAACATGAGCAGTTGTACCGTAGAAGTCAGTGACTTGAAAGGATGACTCACCAGTTGGTGTGAAGGGGCAACACCATGGCATGGTCTGTCTGGTTCCTTTCCCAGCAATGGTGTTACACGTGCTTGTCACTGCATCGGACACCATATCAGGCTAGTCTGTACCCTACTCTCCAACTTTACCATCCCACAGAGGCAGATGGCTGTTTATTCTACCGTTTAAATACTGCCTGTTTGGAAATAGGGCTGTTGGCAGTGTATATGAATATGACCATTCCCAAAAATACTGTGATTGTAGTCTTGTGCTGCTGCTCTTTACCCTGCACTTTCACAGAGATATTTCCCATTCCCCAGCACCTGAGAGACCCCTTCAGCTCCTCTTGGAGGCAGAGGCAGTGTGGTGGAGTCCTGCTGAAGTGACTGTAGCCAAGCGAGTCCCTTGTGGGATCATGTGTGTGTTGTTCTATCTCGTATGTTCCACCTTCCCTTTAAATACTGTGCAAGCGGAGGGGGAAGTGGCGATGGAGAAGAAGCAGACGTAGCCTTTAAAAGGTAATAAGGGTTCATTTAGATTTGATCCTTTGCTAACAGATGAATGCACTCTATTGATCTAAGTATGAGTCATCTCAATATTCTGGTGAGCTTTGAAAGATGTTCAAGATTGTTAAGTGAGCTGTTGGTTAAAATGACAGGGCGACTCTGTGGAGCTGGTAATGGGGTGTCGCAAAGGAATTCAGCTCTCAGTCCTCCCACTGAGGAATTGAAGGGTGTTTGCCAGCCGTAAAGACTCATCTCCAGGCTGGACAGAACTTGAGGTATATCCTGGGCAGAGCAAGCTCCTCAGTTTCGTGGCAGTATTGCTCTTGTCCTAAGGATGAATATATGACTCAAGCCTCAGAGGTCATCAGCCATCTCTTATAAACGCGAACAAATATTCAAAGTTAAAAATTCACTGTGACTTTGTATTTCCTTCCAGAATTATGCAGGCATTGTTATTGCCACAGTGGCTGGTGACAACCTATCAGCTCAGTGTCTGCTTGCACATACGTCAAATATGTAACGTACTAGCAGTGGCTGGTTTTGAGATTTTTTCTTTTGAATGCTACAGAGTTGAGCTTTTTTTACATGTATTTATCACTGCTACATTTCTGCAGGATGGTAAAAGGTGTGTTGTGTAAACCACACCACTGTGACCAAGGAGCTTTATTATGGTTGCTCTGTCATGGAAAATATTTGTGCATTTGAAAATTTGAAGGAGACTGGGCGATAGTCTGCTGGAAACTTGCTTTTCACAGGAAGAAAACAGTTTCAAGTTGACAGCATGGTTTTGTGTATGGTTTGGGGTTTTTTATTACTAGGGTTATATTTTTTTAAATGGATTTATTTTAATAGCTAGAGGTCTCAAACAAAACTAGAGCCCTCTGTGCTAGAATGTGCAGATATTTTTCCATCTTTTTTTTTCTCTAGACCACATACTGGGTGTCACAGTAGGGGTCCCTTCCTGTGGCATGTGATGAGGCAGCTGGAGGCAGCCTTTCTCCCTGGCCCCATGACAGGCTCTGTGCATGGAACTCCAGAAACTGCACTGTGACCCACTGTCCCCCATGGCAAACCCCCGATTTAGAGGGATCTTTCCTAGAGCCCTAACTTCGCACATGCACTGGCTTCCTCCTGCTGAGAGGCAGGTGCTTGTATTCACAAAGCTTGTATTTACTCCAGAGTCTGAAACCTCAACCGGCCTTTGTGACATGTAGTGAAAGAAAAACAGTGATCTTGATTGATCAAAACTGTTCATCTCATCCCCCATCCCTCAGCAGGATGTGAGGCAAGGGAATGGAAGCTACTTCACAGCCTTCCTGCGCATGTGAAAAGGCATCCTGGGGTGCAACCATGTGCCTTTCAGTGTTGCTTCTCTACCCAGGTTTAACATGCAGCCTCCTGGTTTTCCCTCCTGGGGAAATGGAGCATCATGAGGGTTGGTGTCACTGTGCGGGAAAGGGGAGTTCAGGGGCATGGATAAAGGGAAGGAACAGCTGGGGATGTGAACATGAGTCTACAGGTGCTGCTTAGATGCCCAGTTGTCTGGTGTATCCACCAAAGCATTCCTTACCTTTGCTTACTTTTTGGATTGAACGTTTTGGAAAGATGGGATTCAAATTCAGGGATTGATTGGGAATTAGTTGCCACTTATCTAAGCTCCTGTAAAAGAGGCATTTTTTAACTGATGCTGAAAGAGTTTCATTTTCAAACAGCTACAAAACTTACAGTATTACATTGATGTGCTTCTTTTAAAATAGCATTTATCACGCAATACCCACCTTTCTCTCTCTAGAAAGGAGGTAAGAAGAGATCCGTGCTGGCCTGCTAAGTGGTCAGCCACGCTCACAGTTTGTTTTCCATGGCAGGCTTTGCCAAAGAAGGGATCCTGAAATTATCCAAGGTATTATTTTGATTTTATCACACCTCTAAGGCTGCACAGGGTTTTCCATCTCTCTTCTTTAACAACAGCTTCCAGAAGGCTAGTTCCAGTTTAGGCTTTAATATTTCAAGCATTTTGGTTTTATTCAAAATATGTGCTTTGGAAAGGTAGCTGAAAAACTAACATTCTGTAATGTAAAAAAAAATATTCTAGAAAAGGCTGACAAACCAGTTTTGGTGTAAATTTTTAGTTTTTACTTGTGCTACATGGAATGATATATGTGATAAATCTGAATTGACAGCGCTATACATTCCCTTGTTCATATTTTCTAGCATTCAGATTTTAGTTTCTAACAACCTAGTGCAATCCATAATTAAGACTGTAAAGCACCCAGTAGTGGCTTCTGTGGGTTTTGGCTCAGAAACAAAATTTTACTCAGAGGAAAATGTCTGAGCGTTCAAAAACAGGCTGTTTTCACATAGTGGTAGAAAATGAGAGAAACTCCAGCCTGAACAAAAAGTACTTCAGGCAGGATCAGGGGTGAGAATGCAAAAGTAATCGAGCTGTCATGAAATACCGATTAGCCTGGAGCTCCTCTAAGCTGCACAGAGCTTGGCTTTACTCAGTGCCTTCAAACACTTTACTTCACACCTTCAGAGTGAGCCAGTAACAGGTCGAACTGCTCATGAGAGTGTGAGTTTGCTCTTGTAAATCTGTGGTTACAATGAGCAGCTGGTAAATAAACAGAGCCTATAGCCTCGGTATTGTGCTAAATGTGAAAAGGGGAAGAGACTTAACAGACAGTTCTGTTTAAAAAAAAAAACAACAAAAACCCAACATTTCCTTGTACCATAAATACAAACATTTTAAAACATCCTGGCTGGCACAGGGCTGCAAGTTTTCAGCACTGTGTGGATGTGGCTCTGGCAGAAGGATCTTGCCCCAGTGGTGCCCCTCCCTCTCACTGGGCTACCTCCAGGACCAGCAGCTGGGCATGCGCTTTACCCACTTGCAAAGCCCCCCCATGAAGTTGGCTTTGCATTTGTTGCCTGCCACTTAAGTCGGGTGCCACGGTCATCCCTCATACCTCTCATTGCCAACTCAATTTCTGCTTGGTGCCAGAGCTGTAGGCTGTCCAGCCCAAGCGTGGTGAGACCCCAACTCCTTTGGCAGGTTGACAGTGCTCTGATGCTGCAATTGCAAGCTCTATGGCTTGCTAAAACTCATCAGCATGACCCTTGCCCATTCATCTCCAGATAGTGAGGGCACCAGAAGCAGCTGCTGGCCCTAAGCCAAGCACATCATGCAATGTTGTTTCACCCCACAACTCACTGTGTAGCATCAAATGTAGGGGTCAGCAGCGCCAAACAGCCACGCTGTGTCAGAGGCCAGGCAGGGGAATGTGGGCACCAAGATCTGGTTGAGCACAGATCAGGCAGGGCCCAGTGCTTGCAGAGGACAGTGAGTGTGTGTGTCAAAGTGTTGGAAGGAACTTCAGGAAGATTAAAAAAGCTTTATGGCCTCTGGAAACTATGTAGAGGTGAAGTGAAGGTCATAGCTTAATTTTGCTGCGCAGGCAGGCCCTCCTTCTACAGAAGAGAAACCCAGCAGCCCTTTCTGTCCTGAGTATATATCACTTCTCTGAGCAGAAATCAGCCCACAGCACCACAGAGGAAGGATGTTTTGTTAATATTCTCTTCATCTTTTGTGCTTGAATGTATTTATTTAAAAACACAGAGAAACTTATAAATAGCTCTTTTTTCTTTCCTGGTCAAGAGTTAACTACATACTTAAGTGAAAGAACAACTTCCTTCTTTGCCTAAGTCATAATCATGCTATACCCACTTATATCACAGCACGTGAGCACAGGGCAGCAGGGAAGGTTTTGTACCGACCCAGTCAGCTCTGCTGGATCCTTAGCCCCTGTCAGTCAGTGCTGCCCTGTCCTGCCTCACCACAGAGGACTCCTGCTCCCTTTGTGAGATGAGAGGCATTGTAGGCTGTTCCCGGCACGCCACCAGCTGCAGCTCGCAAGGGAGTTGCTGCAGGGTTTGTGGTGGTGGCAATGGAATTTTTGGGGGTCAGGAGGGCAGTCTGCACTGTTCCGAGTCAGGTTGCAGGGACTGACCCCATGCACTGTGTGGACTGTTTTGGGAGAGCTCCCAAAGCCCATCTTCCGCTTTTTTTCCCCTCTGGCAAGAATCACATCCACCAGCTCTGCCGTCGGCCAAAGCAAAGTACATGGAAGAGTGGGGGGGCCTCGAGCTGTGCCAGAACGCCGAGGCTGCTGCATGGGCACAGAGATGGGATAGGGGATGGGACAGGAGGCTTTCCTCAGTGCTGGGAGCAGGAGGGCAGTTGTGCCTGGACAGATCAGGGGCCGAGGTGGGAGGCTGCCTGAGGCTCAAGATGTCCTCTAACAGTGCCAGGCAATATCCAAGGGTGGCGAGGAGAAGGCAGCAATTTCAGGGCAGATGCCAGCGAGAGAAGGTGCTGGGTAAGAGGAAGGCTGGAACGGGAGGGCACAGAGCAGGGGGCAGGGGCAGGTGAATGGGTGGCCTTGCCGAGAAGGCAGACTGGGAAAGCAGTCGGCACTGGCAAGGAGGAGGGCCATGGATATGGTGACTAAACTTCTTGTAAAAGGGGGTGGAGAAAGGAAAGGGAGGGACAAAAAGAGGGGGAAAAAAAGCCACTGTGCATGTCAAGTCTGAGGAAATGCTGTGGGAACTACAGCCAGGCGCCTTTTTTTTTTTTCTTTCTCTTCTTCTTCTCTCTTCTCCCCTCGTGTAGCTGAGAGGAAGGAAAGGAAGAAAGAGAAGTAGTTAGCTCAAATGTGCCTCGCTCTGCTGCCGGGGCGCGGGGGCTTGGCTGGAGGGATCTAGTTTCTCTTCGGTGGCAGGAAAAGGAGCCACAGGAGGAGGCAGAGACGGACACCCAGACATGCCCGTCCCGTCAGGCTGCTGGCTCCTTCTCCTTTGCCTCACTGCCTCTGGCAAACAGGTAAGGCTGCGAGCCGGCGGAGGGGAAAAGTGGATGTTGCGTCTCACACGGAGAGGTTTGCTTGGAGGAGACGGCGAGGTCGGAGCCCAAGGCACTGGGAGAGCGGGTTTAGCAGAACAGCTTCGCCTGCTTTTCTTCCCCCTCTGGTTGTTTGGGTTTTGGTTTTGGTTTTATCCCAGCAACTCATCCTGTCTCACAAGCTTTCCTCGCTTCTTTAAAATCAAAGTAGTCTAAACCCAAAGTTCCAAAGGAAGCCAGAGGGTCTGCAGGGAAAACAGCCTGCTTCTGCCCAGGGCAGGGTGTGAGAAACCAGAAAATATTTGCAGTGAGGTTGTTGAGGGATATAATTTGCATGTAGAGTAAAAATAAGGCAGACTCCACCCTACCGAACAGATTTATTCTAGAGAGCGGGAGCACGCTTGTCCCTCAGACATGGGACGAGCGCCTACGGTCTTCGCAGCCCAGATACAGCTTTTCGGCCGCCCTCACTGGGGTGCAGTGCCCCTGGCGCTGCGGCCATCCCGCCGCCCCCCGTGTTGGCAGTCCCCGGGCGGCCGCGGGAGATGGGACGGCGTCGTGACCCCGGTCCCACGGGTGAGAGACTGAGGTTTTCATGCCGGCTACATAACTCGGTTGGAGGTTCACGCGCTGCTCATGACAGAGCCGGGAGCCAAATCCCCATCCCACGTTAGCTGCCCCAAAAGGGCAGCCCTTTCCTCTGAAGGGGAGAGATCTGAGCGAGGTCTGGCTCTGCGGTTGTTTGCAAACAGAGCGTGCTCTTGTTGCAGCTTCGTGCAATGCCAGATGTCTGACGGTCAGCGTGTTCTACACTTGGGATCGTTGCTGGTCTTCCCTGGCTTTCAGAAAGACCATTTTCTACAGCCAGCTGTTGCTGAGCCTTGTGAATGGCATATGTCGGGTTTCCCCCAGAGGTTTAATTTTGCAGAATCTTCCTTTGCTTTTTCTAATTGTATGGCTTAAAAATTATTCCTCTCCCTTTGGGTTATTTAGACCCTACTAGACTGGCAGGCTGTTTACAAATCCCATGCTATCACACTTTCTTTCCTCCATTAATCAATGTTTGGCAGCCTCACTACCATTTGTATTTCTTTCATCTGAACTTCTGGTATTTCTCTGTGTCTCATTATTCTTGATAAGTTATGTAATTTGAAGTGCTTCTCTCAACATAGTGCTGTAACTGGGCCATGGCTGGGTTCCCTGAGAGTAAGGTGCAGCTTCAAGAAAAAGAAGATAAAAAACCCAAACCAAAACAAAAAACCCTCTGCCGTCTACAGCTTACAATTTAGTGTCTGACCACATAGTTCTGAGAGCCTTTCCTCTGGATCCCTGGTCCTAAATATGTTGCCTAAAACCACACAGGCCTTTTTTTTTTCCCCTCTAAAACATACGTTTCATTTTGTCCACCCTCACTCTTAGGCTTCCCTTAAATTGCTGCTTTCCAGGTGTCCTCCATATGTATGCGAATGAGCCTGCAAATTTCAAAAGTGATTTTACATCATAGCTTTCAGGTGGTTTGTCCTCTTCCTTGGTATCCTCTGTGTCTGTCTCTTTTTTTTTCCTACGCTGATGTTCGGGACTGTGATCAATGCAGCATGAAGAGCAGACCTCAGTGTTCTTCTTACCTTTGCTTCAGGTCACTAACCATTATACACTTGCTTCCTTCTAGAGCCATTTTGGTTTAGTGCACTTTTTCGCTTTGGCATCTGCTCATTTCCTGGAACCTGCTCAGCTCTTGACCAACCTTGAAAATTCGGATTTCCATCCTATAGTTCCCAGCATGTAGAAACCAGGAGGAGCTCCTCATTATTTCTCACCTCTTGATTCATAGCCTTTCACAGGACACAAAACAAGGAACTTGTATTTATTTTGGGCTGATGTGTAAAGTCTTTCCACTGTATCCAACACATGCTTAATTCTGAGTCTGTAAGTGGTTGTACAGGGTGAAACTTTCAAGTTGCTACTGGACAAGTTACAGTACAAAATTGAAGGAGGCTCCAGGAAAGTTGTAGTATAAGAATAAGGATAAGCCATAATTTGTCAAATATTAAAATATTAATTATTAATTTAACATTCTGCCTGCAACAGTGAGCAGAACCTACAAGTCAAGAATGTGAGAGTAAGGCAAGCCTGGAAAGGTGCTGCTCCCAGCCAGCCTTTCAGGTTCTCCTTTATTTGACTGATTTTAACTGTGCTTTCTTAGAAGAGTGCTGTTTTCTGATGGAATGAATTGTGAGAGTATGCGTGGTAGGGCTGAGGTTTTTCTGATGCACTTGTATTAGTTTAGACTCAATAATAGAGTGGAATAGTGCTAGGACAGTGATATTTGCAACGTATTTCCTGCAAAGAATGACGAACACTTGGAAATGTAAGTTAATGAGTACCCACTCATAATTCTGCTGAGAATGGACATGATCGTCATCATTGTCACCAAAGAGGAAATGGGAACAGAGAATTCGTGACTTGCTGTAGGTCACACATGGAGCGTGGAGCAGAGCTCTGCCCTCCTGCTTATCTTGTGCTTCAGCCACAAGATGATCTTTCCAAGCGATTTTGTTTTAGGTGCCTGTAGGAGGTGTTTTCCTTTCTGAGGCAGGATCTGCTCAGCTTCTTTGTACAGAATAGTCACATCCCTTTCCTTGCTTAACCCCAGTAAAGAGCATCAGTGTTACCATCAGGTGGGAGTCAAAGTCTATGCATTTGCAAGTATGCAATAAACCAGTTGCACCACAGATTCTTCTCCCCTGTTGTGGCAATGGAATGGGTTCTTCCACTACTCTGTAATATTTACTTTGCAGGGAAAGTTTACTCATTGCAAGCATTTGGAATTCTTTGTAATATAGAAACATTTTCACCAAAATACAGATTTTTCTTTCACATTCCTAAAATGCACTGCCTGTATGATGAGAGGGGGAGAAAGAGTGTAACAGTGACTATACTGTATTATATCATGGGCTCTCCTGGTTCATTATTCCTGCTCTGATCGGGGCCGACAGAGTCATTCAGTAGAGTAAAACATCTACAATATCTAATCTAAACTGTTGTTAACAGCATGGGCTTGAAAGCTACCATAAATCAATTAGTTCACTTGTCAAAATTCCCTAGTGGGAATGGTTCCTGTGAGGGGCACTGACAAGTTTTTAGTTGCTTTGCAGTTTATCCCAGAACATATGAAAAATCTTACAGCACCTCCTATGAAGGGACTATAATGCATATAAAACTGCATCAATCCATAATTAAAGAAACCTCTCCCGCTTCTTTTTTCATGTTGAGCATCATCTGCCTGATGTAATTTCTTCTTTCCCACCAACAGTACCAAAACAAACCTTTACCACATTTCACAAGTCAGTAGAACTCCAAGCTTGTCAGACATCTCGAGGGTAACTGACCTATGTCATTTAGGGCAGACCTATGTCATACTGTGCCAGAAGAGAAAAAAAAAAAGGCAGGTCAAGCAGAGAGATTAACTTTGGCCCTAAGGATCTGATTCTACTGCCCATTACTGTCTATTGCCCTCAAGCTCAGAAAAGTGGGATGTAATTTGACAGCTGTGCAAGAACCAGTACAGATGGTAAAAAGGATGACTACATAACTACAGTGTATAAAATCGTGGAAACCTCAAAGCGGTGCTCTCTGCCATTTATACCTTAACACTACTTAGAGGAATCATATCTGAGTCACTTACTATGTTTATCCATCTGTCCCTTGGAGTTAAAGTGGTGAAAGACCCTTCTGTATGAGGTACATGCATAGATGCACCGAAAAGGTAATCCTTGCTGCAGGACTGTCCTCCTGCTGCTCCCTGCCCCCCTCCTCTTGGTATGGCCAGGTCTCCAGGAAGTCTGTGGTGACCAGAGCCAGGAGAGTTCCTGCCACCATGTGCTGTGACCACAGAATCCAGACCTCCTTTCATCCTGCCCCCTGTGCCGCCAGGGGATGTTCTGCAGTGCAAAGGCTGCTGGACACTTGGAACAGGTGGTTGCTTCGGGTGCTGGTTGAACTTACTGGAGGTGGGCAGTGGGGAGAAGAGGGGAACAGAGATGGCTGGTTCCTCATGTCCTGAGCTGAAGCTGTGCTACTTGCACAGACTTTCTTTCCACAAAAACTCATCTTGCCATGTGGCGCTGGCTTCTGCTGCAGCCACAGACTCCTGGTTTAAGGACACCTTGGTTGGCATTGCTTGCACAGAGAAGCAGCTGCTCTGAGAACGGCTCGCTACTGCTGATGCAAAGCGCAGAGGCAAATATTTGTGTGTTATAAATTCAATATAAAAATTAAGTGATGTTTAACCAGGTTGCACTCTGGACTTGGGTAGGCCTTGGTCTGTACAACACAAGAGCCTACCTGCATGAACTTGCCACTTTTTATGACTTACCCTTTGAAAATGGTCCAAAGTTCACGTAATAAAAGAAAAACTCTACAGGCAGCAATGGCTGGAAGTCGCAAAGTGGGCTACAGGTGGGAATCTGGCTCTGCAGGCTGTGCTGGCACTCGGGGCAGCCTGCTGCTGTGTCTGCCCTGTGGGAGTGGGATTTGGCGTGATGTGTCGGCACTGGGGAAGTGCAGGGTTCCTGATTATTCCTTGTCTGTGTGTCACCACGGTGTGCTATCATATTTGCCGTGGACTGCCTTGTGGAGGGCTCAGCACTGCACAAGAGGAGCAATGCTGACATCACCCTTGCACTCCAGGACATCCTGTTTTTTGTCCCATACCTGTGCAGCCACCTAGGCTGCTCTGCACAGTGCTTCCCATAGTTACGTTTTTGTTTGCCTTTTCAGGGCGTGAGGTTTCTGGGCCAAAGTCTTGGCTTTCTTTGGTATTTGTGCAGTGCTTAGGATGTCATGGCTGCAAACAAAGCCAAAGAGTCATTAATCACCACAGGATAGCGCCCCATCCATTTCCCACCAAAGTCACAGAGAGGTCTGCCTGCGCAGGCCTGGGAAGGGAGTGGATATTTCAGCCTGGCTAGATGCCATCGCATAGGCTACAGCATCCAACTCTTGTTCTCTGGATCCATTTCTGCCCATGACCCCACCAGCATCCCCATGGCAGAGGCACATTCCCCACACCACTTGGCCAAACGTGTTTGTGGTGCCTCCTCTCAATGTCCCCAAAGGAGAGGCTGGAGCAGGGGCTGTGACAGAGGATGAGAGCACAGTGGGCAGGCAGAGAGCTGAGACCCGGGGCTGCCTCTCAGCTCTGCAGAACCTTTTGGCTTCCTCCCTCTTAATATCTAGATAAAAGTGACCAGGAAAGGCTGTGTTTTTGTAAAAGAGCCAAGTTATCTAGTTTAATCCACCCTGCAAGAGCCAATTAGCCAAGGAGGGGAAAAAAAAAAATGAGGTAATTCACCCTTACCGCTCTGTGGCTACTCCAAAAGAAAAAGTATACAGCGTCCATCCAAGAATGACAAAGAACAACATTTGTGACTGCAGATGAGTGCAGAATATATTTAGTCAGTGGTCAAAGTAGAGGGAAAAGAAAAAAAGTCTTGTATGGAAATAAAAATACTGTGAAGTTTTGTTAGGCAACACATTAATCTGGAATGCAGAAATACAGATAGGCAAAAATGTGCTACTAGGTTCATATGAAGTCCTAAAACTTGCTTATGTAGCACACAAGGAAATCTATTTTGAGCATGTTATTTTGCTACAGGCTTATGAGCAGCATGTCCTTCAGTAACTTTTCATTTTTCAGTAGCAAGGAAGAGATGGTTCCTTGAAGCTGATCTCACTGGGAAAAAGACTCTGCCCTGCAATACCACATGTAGTTAAACAGGCTGCTTATGGAAACGAGCCAGAGCCTCTTCAGATCGGGAAGGAATATTCCCACCGACTTGACTGGGCCACAGTCAGTGGCAGAGCTGGTTCCTTGTGATGACACCTAAAGAGTAGATTAATCAATTCTCAGCTGAGTCCTGAGCCCTTTAATAAAGGCAGTAATTCCTTCATGATGGAGAAGGTGCAGATGCTATCATGCAATCCTTACTCTAACTCACACCAAAGCAGTCTGTGGGTGTTACATATTAAATCCCTCTATGCAGCCATCATCTAAAGCAAGGACTACAGCCCTACCACTGTCCTTCATGTTTCTGCCCGCAGAATATTCAGCATTTGTTCCATGGGCAATGCCAAGATCCAGGAGAAGGAAGCCAAAGCAGAGCATCAGGAGGTGAAAGCAAGCTTCTCCTCTTCTCTACAAGTTTTCCCATTCTCTGTGGCAGCTCAGCTATGACTGTGGGATCCCACCTAACCCGATAAGAGATTAATATGTTATGTCCCACTCTGTGGACATGTAGAAAGAAAGGGTAGATAAACATACAGATATTAAGTGTAGAAAGTCCCCATTGAACTCCTAATTTGGCATCCAGCCCAAGAAATCTGTCATGGTCATTTCATCAGTAAGTCTCAAATTCACTTGATGAAGCATAGAAGAATGATGTGCTGAGCTAAAATGCAAGAGGCGCATGCTCCCCCTAAATCGTTGTGTCTTTAGTGTCTTTTTTATTATTTTAATTAAGCATGAATGGGTGTAGAGTTACTCATGGTGAGTCATTGAGACTGTACCTGGGGTGATGAGGCTGCTAAACTTTCCTTTGGAGTGCTGCTGTTGCACCTGTTCAGTCTGGAAGAGATCTGCCTTTGCAGGCCTTGTCACAAGCACACCTAGGTATTAGCTTTGATAGCGTCATTATTCTGCAATCTTTATTTCTGCTTGTTATGGACTGTTTGTCTTGCTGTCAAGACTTTTTGTTAAATGTTTTGGTTTAGTTAGCTTTTGGGTTCTTACTCTCTGATTCATCTTCAAAATATTCTCCCTAGTAGCTGTTAGTCTTTGAATTGCTGTGGCAGTGGGGGCACGTAGGTTAAAGCCTGAGGTTTTGCACGGGAGTGCAGACAACATGCAGGTACTACAGACTGCCCAGTCAGTGAAAATGTTAAGTGTACCCCTCTGGCTGTCATGTGAAGGTGACTTTGTCCCTGAATGACAAATGTTGTGCACGTGATGACAAGTCTTCTGTCCACAGAAGCAAGCTGGCTGATTCACAGGCTCAGTCGGTAGCCATTTCAGCCCTGCCATCTCCCACCTCCATCATCTCCCATCTGATATACCTGAGGTTCCTGTCTGCCTTACCCCACCGCCCCGCTGAGAGTGGTCAGTGCAGCACTTCTCCTTCACGTAGCCTGCTGGCTAGAAATAGCTCTGGTGGGTTTGAGATTGATGAATGGTCCTTCCCATCAGTGGAGCAGCACCAGTTGCTCAGGTGTTTGCTTTTTGTTGCATGTTAAAACAGAGGGACAAGGGAAATAGTGGCTTTTGCCACCATTTGCCCATGTCCTGGTTGCACGTTAGTATTCTCTTTACTTCTTCATTATTGGCTTTATCCCTCACACCCTTTCTGGACTCTTAGGTATTCAGGCTCTAGCAGGGTTTCAAGAGCCTATTTTTGTGAGTGAAAAAATATTTAGTTTTAGCTGTTGCCATTTCCCGACTCTGTTCTACCACGTGGTGGTAGTTCTGTGATGTGGTTTACTGGTCACTGGAAAGTTGACATCACCAAAAGCATTTCATTCACAATCTAAGATTTTTGTGATGAATTACAGGCCTGCAAGCAAATAACTGGAATTGCAAAGCTGTGACTGGTGTGCTGCTTCGATGTAATTTTTATCAACAGTGAAGACTGTCCGTGAAGGAACTCTTGCATATAATGTGATTACAGTTAAGACTTTAAAACAGGACTCCTCGTTCCCCCTGTAAACGCACAATTTTAAAATTTTCCAGAGTCATTCATTGTGCACGGTACTATTACACACCTCGATAGAGTGCCTGGGAGCACCAGGCATAGAGCAGCACCCATTGAGGACCAGATTCTGTTTTTATTCTTAAACAATTTTTTAGGCAAGCCTCTAAATCTGGTGACAGGCTGAAGAAATCTGGAGCTTGGTCAGTGATACTGCTGACCCAAATCAGGTGGGAAGCTGGATTCAGTTAGGAAGCGGGCACACAGTCAATCCCTGGGAGAGGAGAGGCAGTGGCTCATATTTGAAGAAGCAGCAGCAGATGACTGCAGAGGCCGCCTTAGCTGGATACCAGGGTGCTGTGCTTGCAGGGGCTACTTCAGTTCAGGAAATGTTGCTCAAAGCTCAGTCCTCTTGACAAAGGCAAATAAAGCCTTTCCTCTAAATCCACAGGAATGTTTTAGTTCTGCAGCAGGCAAGTCTAAGGACCTCAAAAGCAAGTGGTTTGAATAAACCTGGGCTAAAAAGAACAAATGGTGTGTACAAGGTGGGACAGATTGTAGTTGTCTCTCCCACAGGTACTTTGATGCTGTGATAATAAATGGAGAAAAAAATGCGCTTTGCTCAGTGAAATGATGACAGATGAGTTGAATACTCTCCAGAAACAACTACACTGAGCAAGAAGGTGTCATCTTGACGTGTCTTTTTACCTCTCAATTTTTGCCAAACTAAGATTAACATTAATGAGCAAACCTCATTGAGGCCTCAGGTTCTTGTTCAAAAGTGTCATGGGAAAAAGACTGTGGAAACCCCCGACCTTGTTCTTCCAGATTTTTTTCTTTTAGAGGAAAGAGGCCCGTGCAACTGTATCTTTTCTGAAATGCGAAGAGCGAGAAGTAATTTTAGCATCCATGACACACAGCTTCTGCTGCCCTCTGATTGCTCAACGGCACAAAGAACAAATATTTCCTTAAGCCTGAGGACAGGAATCTGAATGTGGCTGGTTTTCCCTTTAGAAGCACCTGTGTGGGGGGTTTTTAAGGTCTGAGTAACACAGTGGTGATTTTAGCGCTGTCATCAATGTTCTCCAGCCCTAAAAGCACAGGCACACTCTTGCTTAGCATCCTTTTCAACAAATAGGCAAGAAAAACCAAAGCTGAAAAGGCTACCTGCAGCTCGATGCCAAAATCTTTCTGCAAACCTTGACATGAGAATGCCTCATGTTTTTCCAATGAAGTCAATTGTGCTACCCATGTGCTTAAAGGTAAGCAGGTGCTTGTGTGCTTTACTGGACTGGATCCACCAGGCCTGGAGGAGGTTTGTCTTTTTTTCCCCTGGACTCTTTCCCTGTCAGATATAAATGTTCTGAGGTAATGTTAACCAAGCTGGAAAGCTGCCTCTTTCTTAGGAACAGGTGCAAATCTGTGTGCTTTGCACACTTTCGAAATGACAAATTAAATTTACACAGGATACCTGGAGCTTTTTGAATCACTTATTTGCATGTGGTGGTGGGATTTAATGGGCAGCTTCATCAATAGCGAGACCATTAAAGGGATGGCCAGGCTGGGGTTTGTCTCATTTTAAGCACTTCAGAGAAGGTTGGCATCTGCTCATCCATTGAGGCCTGTTCTATCCCCAGATAAGAGCTTGGTGGTGTCCAAATCACTCTGACCCACAGGCCAGCATCCGATGAGAGGAAGGATGTTCCAGGGGTTACGGAGCAAACTTGAGTCTCCGGAGATTTAGTTTGGTTTCCTGTCACCTCTGTAAAGCCAGCTGGCCTCCGGGTGCAAGTTCCTCATCTGCAAAATGAATTGCACTTCCCTATCTCAGAAGGACACAGTGGCAGGAATGTGCTGGTGATAGCGAAGCATCAGGTCATGGTGCTGCCAGCAGCATGAGCACTTCTCAGGCCCCAAAGGAAGTTGATGTACAGTTTGGGACAGACATATACAGCCCCCTGGCAGAAGGATAAAAAAGGGATAGCCTAACATCAACAGGGCTGTGTTAGCAAAAAGGCCCAAGTTTGGCTCCCACCCTAAGCAAACTCCAGGTTGCTTTGGTTTCCTTTCCTGTCCTCTCTTCCCCCAGCTTTTGTGCTTGGCGGGTCCAGCCAGTCCATACCAGTCCAAAATCCCCCACCTTCGCAAGGAGACTGGGCTCTTGTGGGGGTTGGCACATGGGTGCCGAGAGCCTTGTCTTTCTGCCACTGGGCATAAATCAAAAGAGGGTATATTGCAGCTCTGTGAATGCATTGGCTTGAGTGAAAAGTTGGAGGACACGATTACAGAAGAGACTGCTTATTGATATACAGCATAGATTTCTGCAGCTGCAGCTGTGAACTATACCATAACAATAGCTCTCATTATAAGATAAAGCATGGGTGTATGAAACAATTTCCAAAAGGGGTCCAAGCAATTACTCAGCTCCCTTCACCTCGGCATCAAGGCTCTGCTGCTTCTCCTCAGGCTGAGTTGTGATTCTCAGAAATCACTCCAGACCCTTTAGCTGAATGCTCTTTAGCAGATTTGCGTATCCTTCCCTAAAAAGGATGACTTCGCCCTTGTTTGACACTTCAGTAATTTTTTAGTCTCTTCGTCTAAAAGAGGAACTATTAAACTGGGGCGAACGAGGAAGAAGAGGACATTCTGTGACAAAAAACGAATGACTGGACCTGCTGTTGGTCTCATCACTTCTGTTACCTTTCTGCATGGCTGGATAGGGAATCAGTTGCTCAAGACCTTCTCTCCACTGCTTGGTCCTGCAACACTACCTGAACCTCTTGCTGGACAGCTTAGCATTTTAGCGGATAATGCCTGAATTGCATTACGGAAATTGAGCTGTTTCGAGTACAGGAGTGTTTTCACTGTTCCCCTAGGGACACTGAGTGGTGTCACTGTTCAGCTGCCGGGCTGGCCCGGCTTTCCTTTTCCTAGATCACCTCTTGCCTTGCCAGAGCTGATCATTATCCTGCGCTGTGTAAACATGGAATGCAATGTTTGGTCCAAAAATGCATAATCTAATCACGAGCAAGGTACTGCTGATGAATGCAAAGAAAGAGAGAAGGAAATGATGAGGCAACAGAAGATTTCTTGCAAGGCTAGACTCTTAATCTGACCTGGGATTGTTGTAATGATATAAAAAAAAAAAGCTGTAAGTTGTTTATAACCTTCAAAATATAAAAACTCAAGACCTCTGACTTGTGCTACTTTTTGTGTTCCAAACAAAGCTAGCGCTGTTTTGATAAACACAAATCATGCACCAACCTATGGCTCAAACTCCAAGCCAGAAGGTGTTTTTTTAAAGAAAAATTTCAACCTTTTTTGGTCATCTTTAATTTACAAGACCCTTCCCAGCATTAGAAGAGGACAAAGTGCTTAGGGAAAACTATTTTCTTTTTAAAGAGATTGCTATTGCTTAAATTAGGAAAGGAGGAAAGCAGAGATGTAAAGACTTGGAGGAAACAAGGAGAGAATGCTAAGTAGAGGAATGAAAACCAGTATCAGTAGGCACAGGGCTGTTATGTGCTATTGGATGACAGAAGCTCCCTTTAACCAGGAGCTTTAATTGCAACTTTCTCCAATTAAATGAGATTTTAACAACTGTATCAAATAATGAGGGATTCCTTGCTATGGGCTAGATTTTAAATCACTTTATCTGTTGCAAGATCAACAATTGGTTGTAAGGTATTGAGTTTGCCTGGAGGACTCTGGGCAGCCAAAGCAGGGTCAGCGAGGGGCTGGGCACAGTGCTTGGCTGGTCAGGATCCCCACCACAGCCCATGCCCCTAAGCCTGGCTGAGGGAGCTGGGCTGCGGGTGGGACCACAGTGTGGACAGGCAGCTGAGATCAGGGAGGATGGATGCAAAGGCCAGTGAGGGTCAGAGACAACATTGCTTCCTGCAGATGCCCTCTCATGTACCAGTTTCAGGTGGTTTGGGGGGGGGTTGTTTGTATCGGGTTTGTTTTGGTTTTTTGAGACACAAAAAGCTGTTGACTTAATTGGATCACCTTTCTGGATGGCTGCCTCAGTTCTGTGAGACCACCTCTGAAGTGGAGCCCCAAAAAGCTGCAAAATTCAAGTCCAGTATTTTCTGGGACTAGCCAGGTTGTGGATTCCAGTGGGAAGCTGGGTGCTTCTTCTTTTTCGGGAGTATAAATCATTCACTTTGCTTGTTTCCTTAATGCTCTGCATTATAACTGTCAGCTGCACAGGTCTTGATCTGAGGTCATTTCTGTGAAAGAGAATACAGAAGTATCTCTATGCCATTTTTTTCCTTTACAATTGTTTTAAAGTCATAGATTTCAAATAATGGAGTCCTGTTAGAAAACCTTATATAGCAGGCCAAAAGTTCATGACAAATTGCAAGATGTGTTATTTATTTGACACTTGGCTCTATTCCAAGTCCCTGTGTGTACAGCATGAAGTACATATTCTTAGCTTGTCTACAAAGCATCTTTGAAGTCATAAATGTTGGGCAACTTTTACTGCTTAGGTATCCAAAATGCCACACAGAAGAAAAGTTTTCCTTCTCTCTGCCAACACTGTGACTAAGTAGGCCTGAAGCTCTCCAGGTGTATTGGTTCTCATGTCCTCTCTTTCCTTCTCTGCTTCAGTTGTCACTACAAATCACTCTGCCATGTGAAAGCGAACAACACTATGAATACTCTGGACGGTGCTGCACAAAGTGTGAGCCAGGTATGTGAGCACTGAGTGGGCTGTACCAGCTGCACAGCTGAAAACTAGAAACTGCTCTGTGGGTCAGTGAGGTGGCTGGCTCTTGTGACTCTGCTGATCTATTTGCATACCCTCACAGATACATGATTTCAGGCTTACCAGTGCCTTACTAGTGCAGGGGTGGTCCTGCTGGCCTCAGCAAAAGCCACAGCAGCTATTTTGTTGGGATTGCACTTCCCCACTGCGGGAGACAGAAAACAGCATGTAGTAGGACTGCCTGTAGGTAGGACTGCTCCCAGGCCATCAACTTCATGAACGTTTCAGTGCCACACTAATTGGGGGCCAGATTGACAAACTGAAAAGGTGCAGGGATTGTTCACAGCAGTACTTTAGTGTTAGTCCAACCTGTTATTTTTCTCCAAACAGCTTGGACAGCTTTGTGAAACTTCTGGGTGACCTACTTGTCCTTTTCTCAATCACAGGAAAGTATCTGTCTGCTAGATGCACTGCTACTTCTGATAGCATATGCCAGCCGTGTGGCCCAAATGAGTATATGGATGTCTGGAATGAAGAAGATAAATGCTTACTACATAAAATATGTGATCAAGGTGAGCTGTTCATACTGCAGAACCTTTAACCCGAATTAGTGAAGCATGAAGATGGGAAAGTGGATCTAGGGAAGTTGCTTTGTTCAGGTGCCCAACACTGGAGGCTGGGCTTGCAAAAGACCCTGGTGGGAAGCGAGGTGCCCAGGCAGCAGAGATTCTGTGCTGTGCCGAGCACCATGACCATAGCCTCTGTGCTGCTGATACTGGTTATGTGCACGCAGGCCATTCCCTCCTGTGAGTTGTCCTTTTGCCCAGCATTCTGTGCATTCACTTCCCCTAACTTGTTTGTCTCACCCTTGCAAAAGCTCCATTTATTTTCTACAAGCGCTACAAGGAGCATTGTTCAGGAGTGCAATTGGTGAGGACCCCCATGCTGATCAAGGGTCTCCTATGATTCCTGAAAGACACGATTTCCTCTAGCGTGGATGGTTTTGCATCTGGCATTCAAGCAAAGCAAATAGGTAGAACAGGAAGCTCAAAACTTGAGGCTTATTATCAGAGAGATTTTTACTCCCATCTGCTTTCTCTTTTAGGGAAAGCTTTGAGAGAAGTGAACCCAGGGAACAGCACATTCCAACGGCAGTGTGCTTGCACAGTGGGCTACCACTGGGATGAAGACTGCGACTGCTGTCAGCGAAATACCATGTGTGCTCCAGGACTCGGAGTCAAGCCTCCTGGTAAGATACAGAAAGGGCATGTATGAAGTGAAATGTCCAGCTCAGGCCTACTGGATGATGCCAGAATTGCATGGGTTGTGACATTAGTGGGGTTTCTCAGACGACTGTCAACAGAAGATGCATACCTGAGTTGTCATTACTACTGCATATAACCCTCCTGGACTATTTACATCTTGAAGGCTTCTGCCTCTGTAGTTTAAATGCTATCTTGGATCAAGTGACTTTTGCAACATATCACATAAACATGGCAGTATTTGCAAGGTGTTCAGTACATTTCTAATGTTTGCTGAGGTATCTGACTGTGAGTCACTAGGTCGTACATTGCTCCAGTATTCAGAGAAGCACTCCTTTGGGGGTTGTTCCTGAGGCTGGATTTGCAATCTGGTTTTGTCCGATGACTTTTCTGTGCCATTTTATAATGTTATAAGCAAGTTAATAGTGATTAACAACTTTCCGATAGCACACGTATTCTGTTTTAGCCTGTATTCTGTTTTAGGTGGCTAGTAATGCAAAGATTTATTACAGGCATCTACTTTACTCTTAAGTCTGATGGAAAACAGAATGCAGGTGTTTTGTGGGTGGAAAGTACGCAGTCAAGCTCAGAATTGTAGTGAACACTGGGAACAGCTGCACCAAGCCTAAGGAACCCCAAAAAAGTAGCACATAATAGAGTAATGGAGGAAGAAGTGCTGCACGGGCCTAGAGCACAGTTGCTGTTCCAGCCTAGCAAATCCTGGTATAGCGCTTTGTTTACTGTGACTTTATAGAAGTGACAATACCAGTCAGCATCACTGTCTGTGGCGTAGCATTGACATGAGGGAATTACTGGAAGGGGAAGGATGTAACAGCTGTATGTTATTTTACAAAAACTGCAAATGGCTCCTGGTCATTTCTCATTTTGATCGTGTAGACAAGTGCTCAGGTGGGACAAGTGTACTTTTCACCACTGACGTGTGATTGCCATTGCTGCGCTAATGTAACCTGAGATCCACTCTTCAGGAAAGCTTTCAGGAGGGTTTTGGGCAAGAGTGGAGCAAGAGGATGGGGAACACCTTCTTCTCACTTGGAAGGAATTCACAGAAACTCAGCTGTTAAATGTTTCTTCCTTTACTACACACAGTGCAACAAGACAAGGACACACTGTGCATACCATGCCCCAGAGGCTACTTCTCAAAGGTGTCTTCATCCACCGAGGAGTGTAAACCCTGGACCAAGTAAGTCCCTGTATCTTGTAAAAGCAGCACACCAGCCAGAAGGCAGGGAGAAGCTTGTGTGAAAGCCTTTCTCAGTGGGGTGTTCCAGGCTGCTTGCAGATTACACAGAGCGCCTGTGTTGGCTGTACAGCAATGGAAACATCCTCATGCTGAAGCTTGAATTCTCTTTAGAGGACAGCAATAGAGGGCAATAACAATGTAACTGCTAGCTGGCACAGCTGAAAATAAAGAAAATATCTGGTGTTCTTAAGGGTGGAGAAATGTTGTACATTACAACAGAAAGCACTGCTCTGCATAAGAGTAGGAGCCACATTAAGCTTCCTCTAGAGAATGTAGCCTCTCTATCTTTCTTTTTTAGCTGTACAGCTTTAGGAATGACAGAAATCGTGTCTGGGACTGACAAGTCTGATGCAGTTTGCACAGAACGGAAGATGTCTGAGCCATCAGAAGACGGTGTGTGTCCTTGTATAGATTGTCTGTTCAGAAGTAGCAGGGAGGAGGAGGGATATGATTACAAGGGTGTTTGGCTGGCTTAAATCCATTCCCATTGTGGGCGACCCTAGGGAGAGCAGCTGTAGACTAAGACAGAGCTCTTGGAAAATCCCACCCTTAAAAATTACTTTAAGCCTGGTGGTTCTAATGCCTATGTTCACTACTAAGCTGAGTTTTACACCTCCCACTAGAACTGCATGGCAGTTATACTGCATTGCTGTTATACCCATGACCTCCATCACATTTACAGCTCATTCATTTTTTCAGCCTGCTGATTGCCATACACACATTATCTGTATAAAGACCAGCAGCTCCTGTCCATGCTTATTTTATGACAACAGATAGAGTCTCAGCTCAATCTCTCTCAGATAAGCCCTTCTTGCCCACTCCCCATTTCTTTCTCCAATGTAGGTATGGTACTGGAGAGGCTGCTTGCCTGGCATGTAGTGATTCATCATAACCTGAGATAAAGGACAGATTTTTCCAGCTGAATTCTATAGTCTCCATGAGATGTATGTTCCCTATTCCCTGAGGGAGATCAATCACAGCCCATGGTCTGCTGGCAGCTTGCAAGGGAACATTCAGGGGTGCGTTGAGACACCAAGGCTCTGGTTTTTATGTGGAGATGTCTTGGTACCAGGTACCTTCAGTAAGGGAGCTGTTGTTCTTATTATGGAAATTAAAAATCAAATAAGAAGGAAAAAAACCCCTCTCCCCTAGAAAAGCAGGTGAAATGAGCCGGGTTTGTTATACTGCTGAGACCAAACTGCATGTTGATGGCACTATCTTTTTTACATCCTGCAGGAACAAACAGGATCTTATATGTGTTGATTGTCATCTTGTTTTTTGTGACACTAATTGGCATCGTCGTCTTCATTATATACTACAAGAATAGGGGAAAAAAGCTAACAGGTACGTGATAGCTAATGACATTCGTGACTGTGACAGCTATGGCTCTCTGTGCACTCCGATTTCATGGGTAACCGCTAGATTAAGAACCTCAGGAGTTATACTAGAAGTTTTGTGTTATCTCCATGGCTGTCCATATGGACATGCTTTACCCAGCACAAAGCCAGGCTTCAAATTCACTTCCTCTAGGCAGGCAGTGTATTACAGCATATTACGGGCAGTGTATTGCAGTGTATTATGCTGACCCATGGAGTGGCCGCCCTGGGGGCGGGCACGACCACGGTGTGGAAGGAGGAGGGCTGGTGCTGGGGACTTTCAGGGCAGCGTGGCTGCTCCACACCACATGGCATAACAGACTACTTGGCCAAAGAGAAGCAGGGACGGACACAGGGGCTTTCACTACCTCCTGTCTTCTTCTCCTCCTAGTCAAAAACCTACATCTGGACAGGTTAAAATATGGATTTCAAGACAAAGGCCTGATGTGTATTTGAAAACATGATGGAGGCAATGTTTCTAGCTGGAGGCCAAAGTTCTGATAAGATATGGAAGAAATACTAGGAGGAAATAGCATAAACAGTAAAAGTAGAAAAAAAAGAAAAAATTCTAGCGAGGGCATACTGGATAGCAGTGGGATACTGAGTTTATTATTAATAGAGTGGAAATACTTTCAATAGTTACTTAACTCTGTATTAAACCATTGGTCTCCTTAGTGAAGAACATACCTCTAATGTTATGTCCACTTTTTATTTTTTCCCCCTAAACATGGAAAGCTTTCCATCACCTCCTTTCCCAAGTACTAGCAACTTATGAGATGTTTTGGGAACAGTGGAAGGGAAGACAGAAACCCCTTGTTGTAAAGTATATTTCAGCCCGTGTTTTAGAAATAGGCTGCCTCTGCCATGCTAAACATGGGTTGTGCTAAATCTGGAATTTCTGGGATGGGCTGGAGGAAATGGTGACTCTTCTCACAAACCAAATACAGTGTAGAGCAGGTTAGGGGTGAGTGCAATTTCTTTGACATTTCTATTGCCCTGCTGCTCTACTGCAGAGCAGTCTCTCATTGCTTTTGCATGGTGAATCCTGCTAACCTGAGCCTGGGAGAATTGCAGGCTCAGGAAGAAGCTCTGCCTGCTTTTCGGGGAGTTCTGGTGGTAAACGTACAGATTCAACATCAGAGGAACAAAGTCATTGCTGGGAAGTGGCAGTGGCTACAGAGCTGATCTATCTTCAAACATATAAAACCAGTGTAAGCTTCAAATGTATGGGAGACCTGAGCCCGACAAAGTCTCCTGAATGTGTAAACAGAAAACCAGAACTGCTAACTCTATTAAGTGGCAGCTGTTGCCCTAAAATATGTTGGACTTAAAGCTTTTCCTTGGGAGATACTCTAAGGAAATTGGAATGAATTTCCCCATTAAGCATACCCTGATTAAGTAGAATATGCTATATTTGAGCCTGCCATGCTGTGGTTTCAGTGGCTTACCCTCTTTTCTCCCGGCTTCTCTCTCCTGTCTGGGAAGGGCCTTTGGGCCATCCATGTGACTTCTCTTGAAATAGACCATACCACTGCGAGCGGGTCGTTGTTGGGCCAGTCATAGCTTGGTGTGACATATGACCAGGAAAGAAACCCCATTTGATGTGGAACACAGTTTAACCGTGATCTATTTTAGGAGCTTGGAAACATTTATTCCGCAGAAATATATCCCTGTTCCAGTTACAATGAATCCTCAGCTAGACCAATGCTGGGACACTCGAACAGTCAGTAAAAACAGCTTACTGGTTTTATTTAATATGATATTGTGGATTGGGAATGACTGTGGGTGTTTAGGTCTGTGGTTGACTTCAGTGCCTGCTATATGTTACAGCTACTCTCTTTTTCCCTGCAGTAGATCTACAGAACTGGGCTAATGAAGTGTGCAGCCAAATAAAAGGAACAAAGGTAAAGTCAAAGACGATGACATTTTCTCTTTGTTTTATGTTTTGCTCATGGCATTCCTGACACCCCTTCTGAAGCAGACTCCATGGTAATGTTTGGTTAGAAAACAAGTTTTGAGTTCCTCAAAAAATGCTTTCAGGTTTGGCTTTTTTAGTCTGGTTTTCTGTAAATATGAGGCATATGAAATCACTTTTCACAAATAGCTTCTGAACCTGCTCTCTGGTTTCAGCCAGTTTTAACAGAGATAAAGGTCTCTGTCATTGTTAAATATTTATTAGGAGAAAGTTAAACATGAGGCCACCGATTGCTAAACACCTGAGACTCTGCCTAGGAGAGAGCCTTTCTAAATCCTAAGAGCAGGAAAAACTTCAGCTGAGTTTGCCCCTTGTTACACACCAGGGTGTTCACAGGCAAGAAACCTGGATTTGGGGCAATGCCAAGAATGCCAGGCTTTTGCTCTGGAAGAACACCAGATCCCATCCAGAAACACTCAGATGGTGGCGCTGGTCCAAGTTCACGTACACAGCCTGCTTCACACCATGGATATGGACTGTGTTTAACGTGCATGCTGTCCCCACCACCCCTTCTAGGAGCTCTGCTTAGCTTAGCTGTTGAAAGAGTCAAATTCCACTGCTAAAAAAATAAACAACTCCATATCAAACAAACCCACCTTTTTGAGCAGGCAGTTCCTCTTCTGTCTCATTAGTGTTCATGCAACCTCCTGCCTTGGCAGCCTCTCAGATCCTCTGGGGCAGAGGAGTGAATCAACAGCAATTAGTGGCTGGCAGAATTTACACTCTCTCTTCTATCCTGGAAGAGCTGAACAGACACTAAAAATTAAAGGTATCAGTTCCCAAATACCTGTCTTTAAAGCACAACTGGCATGAACTGAAGGAAACCCTCGAAATATTTCCCAATCCTTTTTTTTGGAGCTGCATCAAAAATACAGCTTACTTTGACAAGTACTGACAACATGATGTCATGGCCTTTGTATTTGTTGTCCTAACTTTGTGGATTAAAGCAACCTTGTCTGTATGACTTCTTTTGTTCTGGCTTGTCTCAGGCCTTTTGAATCAACCCAGTTTCTTTTTTCAATCATGGTGTTAAAGATTCAGCCCCCAATAAGGCCTTCACAGATCAACAGCCCTTCAAACACATGGGTTGTTTCCAAAATCTAATAAGCAGTTAGATGGGTCTTACCAATTGTCCATAAGGAACAACTGAATTCGACAAGTCTTCTAGATTTATTAACTCTTCTTAAGTGGCCTTATAAGAACTAGAAATTGGTGGTCTCACAAAATTAAATGTTATTGCCTCCCCCCCGGACTATCAGCTCATCCACTGAACCCAGCATCACTAGTCACAGTTTCACAGCAGAATAGAATTACACTCAAATATAGCAGTGCCACTCAACCTCAGCAGCTTCACACAGAGGAAAAACCATGATCTGCCTATTCCTTCTTTGTCTAGAAAATAACTTCCTACTGATCCCTTTACTGAAGACCTTTCTACTTTGAATTTCTTTCAGGAGCCCCCCAGAGATGCATTTGTCACTGTGAACATCACGAATGCTGCTGTACCCCAGACCTCTGAAGGCATGCATCTCCTGGGCCCCTCTGGCTCTCCTGTCCCTGGAAACTCATGCTGCACCAGTAGTCCCACTCCATGCAGGGACGGGAGCCCCAGCACAGAGCCATGTGAGGCAGGAGATTTTTCTGTGGGAACTGACACTGATGATTACCATTTCCCACCAATTCCCACGGAAGATGAATACACAGATAAGGATCTCAATAACGTTGATTATTTATCTTTACTAAGTCGGACTGCCAGTAAAACTGTGTCATCATTTTCAGAACCAATGGAGGCAGAGGAGAATGACAGCTTTTCAGGGATTGGGAGCACAGAGGATGTATCAGTCTCTCAAGGATTTCACCCTCCATCCAACACAGATGGGGCACACATTGGCAAGGACCAGCTTCTTCAGAAATCTTGCCAACATGCCCACAGTTGCCTGAAGGAAATGGGCAACAAAGACACAGATCACTTTGCAACAAACTGTGACTCAGAGAAGATCTGTGTGAGGTGTGGCATTTCATACAGGGAATCTCCACAAAAGTGGAGCAAACCTTGTTGTCCTGTGGCTGACAGTACCTCCACCTCCCCAGAAACTGGGTCCTGTGCACAATGCACCTGTGGTTTGAATTTTCTCTCTGCTGGTCAGAGAACTTTAGGAAATGATCATGGTTTGGAAGATGCATCTTCAGATAGTACCAACATGAAGTATCAAAACACAAACAGAAGCACTTCAGGGACACACAGAAGCACTTCAGGGACAAACAGCAGCACTTCAGACCTCCCTCCAGCATCTGGTAAGCCCATTAGGCTTGACCCGTACACCGCTGTATAGGATTATTCTCTGTGCTAGATCAGTAGTATTCAGAGGATCTGATTTAGGATAAGAATAAAATGATGCCTTTTCACTTAATTGCCCTGAAGCTAATCTGAAAAACAAATCTGAAATAGTAAGGCCACTTGATTTGTAGTGAATTCTGCAAATAGTGTGAGCACAGTGAGAGACCGTTGTCCTGCCATGACCTAACCAGCAATGCAGAACCCATCTTCTGCCTGTCACTGCAGAGGCCAGGCAGTTCTGTTAGCAGGAGTGGGTATTGGAGGAAACTTAGAAGTAAGACAATATAGGGACACAGAGGCTGAGTCAAGGAAGGGTGCATAATGCTCAGGCAGATATTTTCCATTCAACAGTCTGCATGCATGTTTTTGCTAATAGATTAAATCCAGTTACATTTATACGGTACTCAGTGAAACTCCAGCTGGAGCTGTAACCTGGTGGCCACACCAAGTGTGAAAGATAATGTACAATTTTCTGCTTTTAGTTCTTTCATTTTAATTCACTAGGACATAAGCGTTCACATAAAAATAGTTTCATACAGACAACTGTTTCTCCATGCACACATTTTGTCACCTAAACAACTCCAAAACACTGATGCCAACTTGCTAACTATCTACAAATTTATTGAGTAAATATATCAAAATTGTCAAATGAAAGCAGGGGAAAAAATCACCAAAACAAAACCAGCAGAAGGGAAGTTATGAGCCTTCTCTGGATGTTATGAGCCTTCTTCCCTCAGACTTTTTTTCAGTATAAAAGTCTGCAATCTGCCTGTCATGTGTTATTGGTCATTTTAGATTATAAATCTTAAAGTCAGATGTTCTGTTTTTATTTCTATCGATGCACTGCCAACCATAATGAGACTTTAGTTTTGAGTAGGACATCCTATTACTGTAATACCCACAGCACTTGTAAGCTGTTGCCCTTCTTTAAAACCATGTCGTGCCTTAAAGTTTCTTACAGAGACATTCTTGTCAGTCTGCCAAAGCCCCAAAACAACACACTTGAAGGTCCTTCCTCTCTCAACATGCATGCCATATGGGAATCTGAAAGTGTGTAGCGTTCATCTTCCAAAGAGCAAAAACTCTTTCTGCTTCTTCAGTTTCCTGAAATCCTGACATGGTTTGGTCGCTGTCTGGACTGTACAAAATGCAGCAGGAATAAAGAGAACACAGATTATCTTTTTTGTTATTGTTGGAAGGTGACTGTTGAGATACAACTGAAACCCAAGTTGTGTTTGATACTGCTTTTCTTTCTAAATCTGACACAAAGAAAAAGAGAAAATATTAAGGAAAATATTAAGACAATAGAGCAAACAGGAGACCTTGAATTTAAGCGACGTGCTATAAAGTGCTATCTTAGATCTGCAGCATAGTTCTTTATATGGGATTTTAATTGTGCTTTCAGATATGTACATGCTCTAGTGCCATCTGGTGAAACCAGAGCACAGATACTGTGTTCCTAATCCGCCATTTTTCAGGCACGACTGCTGGAAGGTACTGACTGAGCTGTGGACCGTATCAAAGTGTGGGCTAGTTAATCTGTAGGTAATGTGGCTTGCTGGCAGAGTAATTTTTCTGTCCACAGAACGGCTATGCCCTGCTGGCAGCACATGGTTGCATAAGGACTGGGACAGGGCTTAGCCATAGATTCCACACCAAAGCACCCCAGCCACACTGGGGCTGCACGTGGAGCTGCATCAGCATCGGTCATTTTACCACGTCCTGTGAAATGCCCAGATGGAATAAATGTGCATGTAAAATAACTTTCTGTAAAGCTTCTCAAAGCAAACGAAGCCACCAGGCTTTGCACACAGTCCTGCTAAGACAGAATGGTACAAAAGAGGGTTGATGGAAAATGGGAAGGAAAAGGAAATTCCATGAAGTTTTGGTTTTAGTTCCCTGACACTTAAAATGACAACAGAAATGGCAAACTCTGTCCCTCCTGTGAAACAACCCTAGAGGACCAAAGTGAACCTCTGGACAGGTGCCACTTACAGAGGTCACCACTGGAGATAGAGGTAAGCCTTCAAGCACTCTTTCAAACCCCACAAGCCTGGATGCAGTCAGAACGTGAAGTGTCGGTTCATGCCCACCTCAAGTCCTGTGTAGGGCTACAGCATTAAGCATGAGTGCAGGAAGACTTAGGTGACTCACAGTAAGAGATTGGTTTGCAGAGCCTTTCACTTCCAGATCCCAAACCAACGTGGTTTGGCAGCAACACACAGTTCTTACCACCTAGAGGATATTAAATGTCTCAGAGACAATTATTCACCTGTGTTGTCCCAGTTCTTAGTGAACAATTACCACAAAGATTAATCTGTCATTGTCACTAATATCATGAGATAGTCTGAAGAGATCAAAAGGCTGAAACACTGCAGAGAATGACACCTTCACTCTGAAGGTGTCCTTAAGCTTTTCAGATTGGAACCACTTCACTTACTACACTCCAGGAAGCTCATGTGTCCATTTTCTGTGCTTTTGGACCTCAAATATTCTTTTCTTTCAGCGTGGTGTCTTCAGAAAGCACTGAAGATTTGCCAGCCACATTCAAGTAAAAATTATAAATGTGTTAATCTGCCTTTTTTTTTTATTTCCCGCCCCACAGCCACATATATTTCTAAATTCTTGATCTCGTACTGAGCACTGGTAAACTTCACAGCACCTTTTGCGAGTGACAGGCAATCTGTTTAAAGACAAACAGTTATCTTTGTATTCCCATTATGCCCAAGAATTTTGCTGATGGCAAACAGCCAAACTGAATCGAACACAGGGGGAACAACTGGCGTGGAAAAATTCCTACAGAGAAAACTCTTATGGACACCTCATGTTAATCAACAACTCTTGGAAAGAAAGCAGAGAGCTGGCAATGCAGTGGTTTAGCTGAAAGAAATAAGATTGCTTAGGGGGCCTATTAGTGAGATGCCTGAGTGCTACTCAGACTCAGTAATGAGCAGGCACAGGTCCTAATTCTGTACAGCTGGAGCCCAGTGTCCATTGCTGATGAGCAAACATCACCCGTGGCCGCTGGAAAAACAGCATTTTACCGGGCTGGGCTACGCTTAGCTGCAATGAAAATGTCTGAAGGGTTGAGGAATATAAACAAAATATAACAAAACATCTAAAAGGTCTCACACTAGTCAGGTCATGATTAAGTGAAGCACAGCAGAAAAAACATTTGTTAGGAAGAGTGTTCACAGGCTAGGAAGATTTTGTTTACTTGGTTTCTTCATTTTTTTTTAAATTTTCAAACTTTAACAAATTTGTTAGCTTGACGTTGGAAGTTTGTTCCCGGTTATTTTCTTTCTGGTTTGTGGGTAGTTTATTAATTCCCAGAACCTGGTCCTGCTGTCATTTAAGTCAGTGACCCATCTCTTGTATGGCAGAAAGATTGAATTTATACTGAAAAATCTCTAATTGCAGGCAGACTTACTGAAACTATAACTCTGTTAGTTTACTATAATATAGACTCAGTCTCTTCACTGGAGTTGGTACATATCCAGGTAAATCCATGAGGGTGCTAGGTGAGTACCAGAGTGTACCTACATGGAGGATCAGATCACTATAAGATAATCATATAAGCTCCATGTCATTTGGGCACTGTGTGACTGTGTGATCTGGTGTTAAGCCTTTCAGTATTTGTTCAATAAGCCTACTACCTAGCCCACATGCTGGGATTGATTGGGGTTTTATTTCTCCTTTGGTAAACAGTGTGATTTCTGGGACTCTAATAAATCTCATAATTAGAAATAACTATATCACAAACCACAGGTAAGTTGGACACAACCTGTGCATCAGGCAGCACAGGGAACATGAGTTCCTCCCACTCTCTCTTGCTTCCCAGATCACAGCTCAGAGAGAAAATATTTCCAGGCCTTCCAGACAGGCTCCCGTATATGACAGACTTTGTCCTGAGGAGACAAAAATGGAAATAATTAAAAGGTCCAGTGGAAGGCATTGGTTCTAAGAGTATCCTCATGTCATGGGGGAACAAATAATGGAACAAGAGTAAAGCTAGCACAGCAGATTAAGTTCACCGCACTAAGCATCCACCTTGTGAGGGGAAAATATTAATCATGTCTGCCTTCTTTTCTCCCCTCTCCTTCCCCAGGAAATGTGACTGGAAACAGTAACTCCACCTTTATCTCAAGTGGACAAGTAATGAATTTCAAGGGTGACATCATCGTTGTCTACCTTAGCCAAAACTCTCAGGAGGGGACAACGACCTCTGGGCCGAACGAGGAGAACGTGGGCAGCCCTGTGCAGGAAGAAAACCTCAGCCGCTGCGAGACTTTTGCCGGCAATGCCCAGCACTACAAGGAGAAGTGTGCAGAGCTGCAGGGTGCCTGCCCAGCCCTGGGGAGTGGGGGGCCACGGTGGCCTGGTGTAGCCCTCACCCAGGAGCGTGGCCCATCCTGCTGTGGACAAGCCTCACAGCCTGTGCAGGAGGAGGGCAAGCTGGGACACTTCTCGGAGAAGGTGTTGAACTGAAGGGAAACGGTGTCCTCACTGTGGGCCAGGGCGCCGACAGGCAGTCCCTGACGGGGCATGGGGCTGCCAAAATCCCGGGTGTCCTGACAGACTGGGAGACTGTTGCTGCCCCTGGTGTCTCATGGGAAATTTTACAGCTGGAAAGGATCCTTGTGGCATACATGCCAGTGGTGGTGGTGCTCTCACTGAGGAAGTGACCGATGGGGACAGGCGCACACATGAAGCTGGGCACTCTGCCCCCACATCGCAGAAGCAGCGGTGGAGCTTTCTCCTCTCCCCCATGGGTTGATGGGCTCCCTGCCTGACCCTCGTTCCCTGGCACCTCTCCCCAGCAAGCAGCAAAAGGGAGTTGAGATCCTTTGGTCTGGGGACTCTGTGAGGAGGAGAGCACTGCTGCCCAGGTGTGCGGGGAGCTCCCGGCAAGGGGACAACATAGAAGAGAACTGGACTGATGGGGTCCCTGGAGCGCTGCCTTGGGGTTTTCTTTTTGCAACTAAGCTGTACCCATTTTGCTGGGTTTTGGGCCTCTGGTGGTGGAAGGAGGCTGTGGTGCCACTGCCGACCTTTGCCCCCCTGTGGTGATCTGGCTGGTGGCATTAGCCCTTCCCATCTTTCCCCAGGGAAGCAGATGCTCCAGTCTCAAACCAGTGCCAGAGCCAAGATCCTGGTCTACCCTTTATTAACCTGTGGGTATAAATAGGTGTGTGTGATGCTGCCACAAGCAGATGATAAAAGGCACAATACAGCTGATATGCCTTAAAAGCATATCAGATTAATGTCTAGCAAAGAGCATTTATAGTGACCCTGATTATAGTAACCCTGATTCACCTCTGCCTTATTGCACCTTAGCAGAGGAGTTCAAACCCCTGGAGATGAGAGTGACATGTGCCTGGTATACTGCTTCAGGAATAACATGGCTATAGTTTAAGACACACTGCTGGTAGCAGGTGAAGGAAGGGTTTGTGATAACCAGCTGTATGTATTTCCTCAATGGCAGAAGAGGGAGAGGTTACCCAAAGAGAATTTGGTCAGGGTCAAACGCATGTTCCTTCATCTGCCCAAACAATTTTGTCATTCCCTCTGATATTTTCATTAATGAGCAGAGACTTATTTAGGTAGCATGAAGCTATTTCCAGAACTTGGCCTATATGAGCTGAAGTCGGAGTGTAGCCACTGTCACACTGGGAGCTGATGAGCGATGGGACCAAAGGTTTGGCATTAAAAAATAATAGTTACTTGTATTTAGAAGGGAGTCTAAGCTACTCAGTCGGCTTTGGTTCATGTCCAGTATCCTTCAGCCTCCGACAGCCACTGTGGAGAAAAAGGTGAAGGGAACAGAGTCTCAAGGAACTCTCAAGAGAAAAGTATAAGATTTTTAATGATTTTCTGACAAGACGAAATGTTCTGACATTCTGCTGCATATGTGAGTGCTGCAGGAAACGATGTGCAGCCTGAGCCTTCAGGAAGGCAAGTACTGTGTTTCCTGCCAGACAGCAAAGGGATCTCTTACCTATTGTAATTTTGGCTTCCCTAGTGGAAAAGGTCTCTGGTAGGGAGGGCTCCTCCCCAGGAAGGTTTTAAAGCTGAGGTTCACTGTATATCTGCTCTATTTCCAGGAGTATTGCTCTGTGAGGGAAGAGCACCTATAAAGCTGACAAGGTGACCACTGTTATGATGAGCTTCTCATGCATAAAACAAAAAGATGAGCTTAGCCACCTTCACCCCTCAGGAGAATAATACTGCATTGCTTATATACCTGGGATGTAAAGTTCATTACAAATATAAGACTGTCTTGGGTGGCTGACAAAAAGTGTGAATGAGCAACCAGTCTGTGTGGCCTTCATAAAACTAGACTACCCTACCTTAGACTTAGCCAGGCAGGCAGATTGTCCTGTTCAGTGATGGCCCACGCTACCTCTGGTACTCTGAAGGCATGTGGCTGAGGCTCTCTTATCTGTGGTATTCTTTTGTCTTTCCTGCTGGATCCTTTACAATCTCTTTCTAGCCTCCTCTGGAGTAATGCTGTATCCCCTAGGCACTGGTGTAATAGGGACAAGGCAGCAGAACCACCTTCAGGCAGGGTGGTGCAGGTATTTTCCCACTTCATCCTAATTTTTTCAGTTGTATTTTCCTGGAAAGCATTCTCCAGAACATCAGTCCTGCTAGAAAGCATTCAATCAGCCCCATTTACAGGGCAAGTGGGACTGAATTCTTGTACTCATCTCTGAAAGTCTGTCTTCTCCTCCTTCTCCCTCTGGAGCTTCTTTCTTCCTTTGGTTTGTATCCACCACCAGAGAGCAGGCTCAAAATCCTGATTTGAGAGGAGACAAAGGGAAGTTACTACATGTCCTCAATGAGGACATGTTTGTCACTTGCTGATTTTCAGGTTCCTACTGAGCAAGGATTGAAACTGGGATCATCAGCAAGCGTGAAGAAAAGAGTCCTGTATGGGAAATGTGATGTGCCAACAGGTCCAATTCTTTTTCTTCCTCCAGAGTCTACCCAAAAGTGAAGAAACAATATCACAGCCATCAGCATGCTGCATGTTCCCTGGGTCTCTGCCTGACTGCTTAGACATGGATCCCAAGGGGACTTCTTTATCCACATGATTTCATTTGTCGTCAGTTTGGAGCTGGAGCTGGTTTTAACATCTGTTTATACAACAGGGACCTATGCATTGGGCACTAATTTGGAGGCTTCTGGCTGCTATTGTAATACACATAATTAATGATAATAAAAATCTGAAAGATTTATTTGCGAAAAAATGAAGATTTTATTTCAATTAACGGGGAAAATAAAAGACATTATTACATGTCTGTGCCTATTTAAGAAAAAAAAAAGATGCAAAATATGAATATAAATACATTCCTGGTTAGGCTTTTGTAACATTTTTTGTATGTAGACTTGTTTTAACAAGAAGCGCTTCCCTTCCACAGTGTGTGCCACAATGCACATTCCGCTCACGCACAGAACCAAATAGGAGCTCTCATAGATCTAGTGTGGTAATGCTTTACTGCTGAGAACTAGGCACTGATTCCTACTCATTCCTGAAACCTCCTGCTGCACAGCATGCATTTTTACAAGTCCTGTAGTCTGGAATAGTCACTATTCCATGGTAAATATATTAGGCGTTCTTGAAACTCAGCCACTTCAGACCTGGAAGGACAGCAGTAATTCTGCACACAGCCGTGGGAAAACAGGAACAATCTTTTGCTCGAGGGCACTGGAGGAGTCCTTCTTATCCCCATGGAACACACTGTGGCATTAAAGATCAATATAGACAGTAACTGCTGTTAATCTGTGTACTTTGCTACGTGTTCACACAAAGACTGGAAATAACTCTGCAAGGCTTACAGCATGCCTGGGAGTAGCATGACTAAAATCTCATTTTCATTTGTCCATTCAAGTTCCCTTCCTTTTATTATATTGATGGTATCTGAGCAATTATACCTCTATATCTGCCATAAAACAGAACCCTGATGAAGAATGTCTTTGTGCTAATCAGGTATTTAATAGAGCTATAGTTTTATAGATACCTCCATTCAAATTAGGCAACAGTGCCCCCTCACCACTCCGCACCCCCACACCCTTAAAAATAATCAACAATGATTGGAGAATTCACTTCTGCCAGCACCTTGGCAGACCCTCGCATATACCTATGTTTCCCATTGCTCTCACTTTGTTACTCTGGTTGCTTGTTTTGTCCTTCTGCCAGGCATCAAAGTTGGTTGTGGCCTCCAAGTTGATTGTGTCCTTTCTGCAGCAAGGTTTGTTCCAGTCTTGCCTTCACGCTCTCCAGCACGCTTTTCACACTGTCCAATATCTGTTGTGTTGTAAAATGTGAGCATACATGAGCATGGACTTAGGGTAAAACTGTTTTATTACAATTCTCCCTGGCTTACAGTGACAGCATAGCATTAAGGAACGATGATGCAGCAGACAAGCATGCCAGAATGTCCAATCCAATATGTTATAACATACTTTTTTCTTTCTTCTTTTTCTTTTGGCTACCTGGCTTATGGTTTCTTTGTTTTGGCTGAGGATTACCACAGCCCTTCTGGTTCATTCCTTAGCTTGCCTGACCACTTCCTTGATCCTCGGACATTGCACCATTTTTTATTTGCATTGAAGTGGACAGGTCTGTTGCATCATATTTCTATTGGCAGTCTCACGTTTCTATACAATATATGCAGATGATCACATGTGAAATTGCTCCTGATTTCAGCTTCACAGGAAAGTGTTAGAAAGGTTTCCAAGGAAAGCAAAGGAGCTCAGGAGTTTTTGGGACCCCCTGTACAAGCAGGTCATATAAAAGCCAATGGGACTTGGCAGAATGCATCTGAGGCTACTGAGAGGGTTTGCCAACATCACTGCACACTTTAACATCTTTGACAGGTCATGGAGTTCAGAGAAAGTCACAGCTGACTGGAAAAGGGCAAATATTACACCCATCTACAAAAAGAGGAAAAAAAAGATTTGGGAAATTACAGATTAGTCAACCTCACTTGAGTACCTTGAAAAATTATGGAACTCTTGGAAGCTATTTCTGGGCATGAAGGAGAAGAAGGCAACTGGGAGAAACCAACACACACCTCAGCTAACTCAGCCTTCTCCCACTGTCAGCAATTCATTATTTGCTCCATCATTGCTTCCATAGAGACTTGGGAGGATGACGTTGCTCAGGAAGATCAAGGCAAAGAAGGCATGAAGGAAAATCTTCAGGTCTCCCTCTGTCATTTAAAACTTGCCAACCCCATTTAACAGTGGACGTGCCTTTTCCTTGTCCTTCTTCTTCCTAACATACATGCAGTATGTTAGTACTTTCTTGCTATTCTTGACATCTTTTGCCAGTTTGGGCTAAGGCTGGGCTTTACTCTTTCTCTCTGCATCTCTGCATGCCTGAGTGGTGGTATTTCTATATTCTGCTTTGGAAGCCTGTTCCCCTTTCCATCACTCTCATGTTCCTTTTTTTGCACCTCAGTTCTCTCAGTATCTCACTGTTCAACCAAGCTGGTTTCTTGCTGTGTCTGCTCCTTTTCCTGCTTAGGTGGATGGACTGCTTTTATGCTTGGAGAATGCTGTCTCTGAAAGTCTCCTAATGCTCCTGGTCACCTTTGGCTTCCGAGACAGACTCTTCTGGGATACCTCCTAACAGCTCCCTCAGCAAGATGAAATCTCCTATGAAGGAAGGTCTGGAGCTTTATTCTTCTGCTCACCTTGTTCACACTCCTTAGGATGATCTTATCAGTGCAGCCAAGGCTGCTACTGTCAGTCTTCAGTTGGTTTGAAGGAGATTTTATCTGTTTCTCTTGACCTATCAGGTGTCCTCCAGACACCTACCACAAGCTCCACCACACTCCCTTGATGGTGACACCTCTGATTTTGACCTGAAGGCACTTAGCTGACCTGCCCTCTTGTCAGTGTCCTCAAGTTGCTCTTTTACTTGGAGTATAACTCCTCCTCCTCTTCCACCTTTTCTCTTTCCTCAGAAGCTTGGAAGCTGCTGCTTTTTTTCTAATAGAGCTGTTTCCTCAGTTGGTGTCTAAAACGACAGAAACCCCCAACATTTCACCCAGTTCCCCACTGTTGTGCCTTTGTCTGGTTATAGGTCTAAAAAATTTATCTTGTGTTTGGGGATGGGCCTTCCAATTTCTTGCCTGTAGGAAGGGGAGGGTGAGAAGCAAGGCTGAAGCTGGAGCAAGTAGCTGAGGCTGAAAGAGTTGTGCTCCCCATTCGCACTGCCCTGTGGAGGTATGGGGAGAAAACAGCAACTTGGTGCTGCTGGATATGACCCGTGCTCCTCTGGAGGAGGCAAGCTGGGCAGCAGAATCCTGGAGGCTTTGTTGTTTCCAGTGGCCAGTACCAAGTGTTACCCAATGAGACCTGGGTCCCCTCTTTCCCACAGGGGAAGAAGCAGCTGGCAACTGATCCAGGGTTTCCATCAGATGAAATCAGGTCTGTGTGTGTCTCTCTCAAAAAAAATCATTGTATACAAAATGAACTGAAATTGGCCATACGTAGCACATGAGGACAAACCATTTCAAATGCAGAAACTACTGGCCTAATAGGCTGTTCTTACTGATCTTCACTGGATTTTAATGGAAAGCTATTTATACAAAGTCTCAATTATTTGAAGCACCTTAAATGAGGACTTAGAAGGTGTTTCTCAGCATGCACCTCAGCATGCACTGCCATTACAGTTCTCTATTACATAGCCTTTATGAAGCAGCTTACTTTCTTTATTCTCTCTGGTTTTGTTCAGTTCTAAAATTCATTTATCTCTCTTTTCGTGTTGTAGGCGCTGCTAAAGCACAAAAGTTCTTGCTCCCTGTGGGAATTACAAAACAATTTCCCCAAGGACATTTGCCTTTTGCATCATTTCAGTTCTTCATTGGTTTTTTTGCAAGCTTAGCTGGTGATAAAAGAGCTAGACAACAGATGGTAGAGCTCATACTATAACACAGAAAAAATTTCTTTAGCAGGAGTTTCCACTTAAAAATGCAGCTGCCCACTGATGCACGGCCAAATTTCCTTCTGAGAACACCCTTTGAATGTACTGGAGAATGGGATGGATGCAAGTAGCTCTAATGATCATCTCAGCAGGCTACTCATAAATGTTGCCTGAAACCCCTGTTCTTTTCATCCTCACCCCATGGATCCAACTTGTCTGCTGGATGTGCAACACTTCAGGGATACATTAGAAACCTGTCCAGTTCATTGTCTTCAATTACACAAAAAATTAATTGCAGGGGTTTCGTCCCCTTTGTCTGAAAGGATGCTCCAAGTATGATACAGGCATAAAAAGTAAATCCACTTCAGTGCTAAGGTTTTGTCAGTCAGGTTGGTCTACTATATTTAAATGTTGATATGCTTTGAGTCTGTTCTCTTCAAAGTCATGTTCTTTGTCAGGTCCCATTTGTGGCCCCTGCACTACACTTTTTTCTGCTGTGTAGTAACTGTTAGAGCTGGTGCTTTGTTGATGAAAAATACTAGAAATTAGCTTAGTGGTCTTGTTTTTCCTTGGGATGAGATGGAAAAACACACTCAAGAACCATTACAATTAACGATTTTTTAAAGTCTTGAAGATTTCTTTCCTTTTGGATCTCCATGTTTTGGTTATTTTGACTGTAAGCACTCTTCAATGCCAGCATTTTGTTCCTCACAGGGTAAATTTAGGTTAGATACTAGAAAAAGGTTCTCCACCCAGAAGGGTGGTTGGGAACTAGAACAGGCTCCTCAGGGAAGTGGTCACAGCACCAAGCCTGACAGAGTTCAAGAAGCATTTGGGCAATACTCTCAGGCACGTGGTGTGATTCTTGGGGATGGTCCTGTGCAGGGCCAGGAGTTGGACTGTATGATTCTTGTGGGTCCCTCTCAACTCAGCATATTCTGTGATTCTGTTACTTTTTGTTTCTGGGGATGTCTGAAGAGCAGGATTGCTCCAAATCAAAGATGGAGTGTATTTCCAAATTAAAAAATCTCACGTGGTTCCTTTTTTGGATGAATGGGCACAAAAAGCTTTGCCCTGCTTTATTGTGACCTGCTACAGGGACTGCAGAGCCACTGACTTGATTCCCTTGGAGTTCATGGTAAACAAACCGAATCGCAGCCACAACTTCTTTAGCCTGCATCTGAATAACAGCAGCTGACTATCCTTCAGAGTAAAGACATGCTTGGGTTTGGGGATTTTATGTGGGTTTTTTTCCTTTTCTCTAGTATTCTTTCCCTGTCCTAAGCTTATCTTTCCTTTTTTGGTGCAAACACAAAGGTCACGGTTTCAGTATGGTGGGTGAGTCATTCTCATGTCTGAGCAACGTGATCGAAATGGAAACTTAGGAGTCCCGGCGTGGTGTGTATTCCTGAGCGGTGCCAGCATCATGTGTGATGGCTTACGGACTCCTGACTGCGCGCGGGGTCGCAGAAAATGCTTTTCACCGCGCCGCGACAGCGCCGCGTGGAAATAAGCAGATCGCTTTTTGCTATCGAGTAGGCGCGCGTAACACCTTTAGCAGCCCCGCATAGGGGCGCACACACGTGGGTGCACACACCCGCAGGCACAAGGCCGGGATCGGGCGGGCGATCCCCCCGGGCGCGCCGCGGCCGTGTGTCCCCGCCCCGCCTGTGCCGCCCGCGGCCGCGCGGTGGCGCCGCAGGGCAGCCGTGCCCTGAGGGGACGGCGGCGGGGCCCGCCCGGAGCAGGGGAGGAGGGGAAGGCGCGTTTCTCCGCCAGCTCCTGTCCCCGGGGGCTGCTCTCCCCGCCGGGCACGGCCTCTCCTCGCCTCTCAACAGCCAGGAGGGAGAGCCTGCTTGCTGTACGGCGAGCGAAGCGAGGCGCAGGCAGCTATCCCCGACCGGCAGCCCCCAGCCCTGACACGCTACCTCACGCCCTCGCTGCCCTCAGCCATCCTCACCTCGGCGCCAGGGAACACTCTCCCTACGAGATGTGTGAAACCGCAGAGGGGTCCCGAAGAGCCAGCCTGAAAAGAGGCACATGAGATACCATACAACCTAACCTGCCCTTAAAACCATAGAACCATAGAACGGTTTGTGTTGGAAGGGACCATAAAGATCATCTAGTTTCAATCCCGCTGCCGTGGGCAGGGACACCTTACACTAGGCCAGGTTGCTCAGAGCTCCATCCAACCTGGCCTTGAACACTTTCATGGATGGGGCATCTGCAGCTTCTCTGGGCAACCTGATCCCGTGTCTCATCACCCTCACAGTGAAGATTTTTCTTCCTAATATCTAAACTAAACCTGCCCTCTTTAAGTTTGATTCCATTCCCCCTTGTCCTGTCACTACATGCTCTTGGTGAAAAGTCTCTCACTACATGCTCTTGGTGAAAAGTCTCTCTCCATCTTTCCTGAAGTCTCCCTTCAGGTACTGAAAGGCCACAATTGAGTCACCCCAAAGCCTTCTCCAGGCTGAACAACCTGAACTCTCTCAGCCTTTCCACACAGGAGAGGTGTTCCATCCCTCTAATAGTCTTGGTGGCTCTCCTCTGGACTCGCTCCAACATGTCCATGTCCTTCCTGTGCTGGTGATCCCAAAGCTGGATGCAGTACTCCAGGTGAGGTTTCATCAGAATGGAGCACAGGGGCAGAGTCATCTCCCTTCAGCTTCAAAAGAAGCTGGCCATGCTCCTTTTGAAGATGGAAACACTTCAGCATCCCACGGCAACATAGTATGTCACTTCTTTATCACAAAGTAATTCTTCCTAATGTCTAAATTAGGTCACTGATGCCCTGTTTCAAGCTTTTATTCCTGTTTTCAGGCCATTGTATACACAGGATATATTATTCCTGTGCTCTTCGAATGCATATTTTAACCTGTTTCACCCATTGACAAATTCTTAACTGAAATGTACAGATTTTGTGCCCAAAGCCCATGAGGTTGCTTTGTCCATGGAGTTTAACAAGAGTCTATAAATAGGGTAACCGGGGTTCTTCAAGGAAATGTAAATGTGGGCACAAAACGGAAAATGAATCTAAATCCCTGAAGCTGCTTTGAAATCCTTAGCCAACAAGGATAAACAGCCACAGCAAATAACGTAACTGAAATCTGAATGGGAGGAATAATAACTTGTGAACAGATGCTGATGGTCTTAAAATGTGATCTTATCAGCTGTCAAAGCCAGTGGGACCTTGGGCTCCATGAACACAATGCACATAATTATGTGTTTTACCAAATGGATAAACTCAGGAGCTCAGCTAGCTGGGCTGCAGCCAGCGCAGTGTGGCACTCACTAACATGCTTTACAAGAGCAGACATTCAATTAGTAGAAAACAAAATCTAAAGAGGAAATGGTTGGTTTTATTGGTCCTGTGCCAGCTAGAAATTAAAACTTTGAAGTCAAAGACTGTTTTGTGCTAGAATTAAAGCTTTCTTATCTGACTCTTGTTGTACTGGGGCAAGAGTTGCCTCCATTTGAAATCCCTTCCTAGAAGTCTTCTCATTTCTAAGCTGTTTTTGAGAGTAGAAATTTGGGGCGGGAGGGGGAAGGGGGCGGAGGGGGAAACGATCCTTTTCTTAACAGAGAAAAAGAACCCTTTTAATTTACTGTATTGAAAATTGCAATATGGAAGTAATTTTTTCCTGCTGAGTCTAATCTGGACATGCTTTCCTAAAGTGAGAACTGCATTCTGTTTAATAAACTCAACAAAGAGAAAATTATTTCTTTTATAGCTACTATAACTTCTGTACTTTTGAGTCTGATGATGACATTTAAAGTTTCAAATTTTGAAAAAGTTACATTTTTAAAGCAAATATTGGCAGCCTGGTAACATCCTGATAGTCTTTCATTGCAGTAGTAGCTATCACACATGGTGTTAAAAAATAGTTGAATATTTGTGTACAGATTCAAACTCCATCAAAAACAACACAAACAGAGCTTGGGTTCGCCTGAGATAGCTTTTAACAAAGCAGAGGAATTACATGCTTGGTTAAAGAGTGAATGTTGTATTGCAATGGTGAAAAGTAATATTAATAGTATATAGTAAATACATAGTACTTGACTCTTAAGCAAGTGCATTCATTCTGAAAGAATTTTTCACTGTTTTCCCCAAAGTTACATGCATATCGATTTAAAGATAAAGGCATCAGAAAGATTTTCTTGATGAAAATCTTTTCTCACTTCCTAAATCACCCAAGGGTGAGGCATTTGGTGTCTCATGGAAGGCTGGTGAGCCTCAGATGCTTAGTGGCCATGGACAAGTGTGGCTGGCTTCTTTATGTTCAAACCAGTTTCAGTAATCCAGTTCTATAAAAAGCGGGTCCCATCACACAAAGCCCAAGCTGCTCTTCTGCCTCTGTAGACTAAAGCAGGGCTTAACGTCCCGAATATCAGAGAATGGCCAAGGGCGGGTACAGTGTTCAAACCACTGTATGGCTCTGTAAAGACAAAACCCTAATCTCGAGGGGATAGCCTTACTTCACCCTGCTCTTTGAGAGAGAGCTCATGCAGAGGGCTTAAATCCTAGTCCCAGTGGGATACTGCCTCATACACTGAGTTTTGACTAGACTTAGGTCTTCCTCTGTCTGTTCCCATTTTAGTTTTCAAGTGAGCTGTGAAAATCTACGCTTCTTTTCACAAAAGTTTTTGCCATAGGCTTCAGTGGCTACAAATTAAGTAATAATGTCTCTGCCTCAGAGAAAAGAAACAATGTCACTTTTCAGATTAACAGTGAGAAAGACCTGTGTCTGCACAGAGCAGGACTTGAAAGCTCTCTTTTCCCTCCCTAAACCGATATCTGATTAGAGCAGCTTATCCCCTTAAGACTGTCACAGTACCAAAGATGTGCAACTCAGGGTTTCTGGATTCTGCAAGCAGCCCATATATAACTTTCCCACTGAAATCATTAAGCGTTCTGTACCTAGAAGCACTCCTTGTGTGACTGGCCAACATATAATTATTGGCACATGTCAAGAAAAATGCTCTTGTGAAGGCCTCACAAAACTGAAGCCTGTATTTTACTTTCTGAGTAAAAGTCATAATGTTTCCTAACCTGACATTTTTGCTCCTCCCCCAAACACCAGCTTTGCTACCAGCCCTTCTAACCCTCTAGCCCACAGAAGGAACCCAGCCCTTGCCTGTCCTCCCATATCTGACTACAACATTAACATGGCAATTTGGTGTCCATGAGGGAATCACCTTCAACAGCTTTATGGGCAATAAAGCTTTAAAAATGGGTTTGAATTGTCAAAAGGAAACTTCTTCACTGTAAAAAGCTAATTGACTTCTGTGAAATTTCTGTCTGGCTTGAGATTGCTTCTTGGTTCAACACAGTGGTGCTCACTGTTTAACATATATACATCACTGTTTAGCACACACTGATGTTTCACGTTCGCAAATCACTCTTTGGCACACAGTGATGCACTGGTATTCTGGTGGATGGTGTCCCTGGAAATAACAACTTGCTTCTCTGTGCCAAGCTGTGGTGGTGTGACCCCATTCCTCTACTTGCCCTCTCATTTTGAACACCGCCCAGCTAATAGTGCCTGAACAGCAGATTGCAGAGGTGAGCTTGCAGCACTGCTGTTGAAAGGTCCTGGCCCTATGTTGCGTGCTGGGTGGAAAAAGTTTGCAATTTCTCTGAAGTGTTGGACAAGGTCACTGTGTCTTCAGAAGGTCTTGCTGCTTAGTCCAATTTGCATCTACATGGGAAGAGGTAAATTCTCTTATCAGTTAATTTGGGTGAACTCTGAGGTCTCTGGTTACCCACACAACTTGCAATCCTGCTCGAATCTGATTATGCTTTTGACATTCATGCTTCCTCCGTAGATTAAGGTTTTGTAGCTCTGACCTATATTTGCTGAGCCAGCAGCTGCAGCTGTGTATCGTTACATGCTTGTTACTACCTCTCTGTTGCTGGCTGTCAGTATGAACAGAATGTCAGAATGAAGTAGAGCAGAGCGCGTGTAAGGACTCCAGTTGCCAGACCTCATGCATCATGCTACATGGCCACTTTCATTCAGGTTTCAAGCTAAGGTTTCAGTGGTGATGTGGGGTGACCAAAGAGCCAGCACATGATCCTTTGAGTGTCTGCAAGTGCAGGTACAAAATAGCAAAGGGGGTCCAGGCAGTAACCTCCTAAATTACATTCACAGCCATCTCCAGGGATTTAAATTACACAGGCGGTGTAAAACTGTTTCCTTTTTATGTTGTGCACTTCCCATCTTTTAATTTGCTGGATATTCCCTATTTGTATTACAAAGAAGGAAAAGGGAGAAGCTCTTGATCTCCCCAGATCATTTCTCATTCTCCATGCTTGCTCTCAGGTCCCCTCCTAGTTTTCTGCTTCCTAGTGAATATAGTCTCACTCTGTCATATGTCCCTTTAACTGGAAAGGTTTCTCACTTGCTATTCTTTATGAAATTCCTCCTAACCCTTGTAATGCCTTTTCTGAAATCGTTTGAACAGTAAATACATGATATTATACCGGAGTCTGACCAGTGCTCAGTCATTTGAAATGGTCTTATTTTTTTTTTTTTTTAACTTGCATGAATTTTTTAAACTTTTTAATATCTTGTCAACATTTTTGATTGCATATTAAGCAATGACATTAACTGAGCTATGCACTGGCACCTGAGTTGATTTACAAAATTGTGGTAGATAGTTTAGAGCCCTTAAGGTGCTTGAAAGCGCACTCACTACTCCTCCAGCATGTATTCCTTTACATTTATTAAAGCTGAACTTCATTGCTGTTCTTCTAACCAATTCTCTTCTCTGAAGATAAATAGCAAAGAATTCCAAGGGCAATTTGCTGGGAGAAATATGGACTTACTTTAGTTACCAACCAGCCTTTTTAATGAGGAAAACATCTTATGTGAAGCAAAACTCTGCAAACCGCACTGCAGCAGCCTGCTGAGGTGAAAAGGTGAGGACCTTCTGGTTTAGATGCTCGGATTTCACATGTAAGCAATATAATAAGGCAGCGCCTTCTGTGGTCTGGAAGACAGTGTTGCCAGGTTTAATGAGCGATGCCTTTCATTTTCAGAACTGTGGCCTTCTGTAAATGATTGCAGTTTTGAGTCAAATAAGAAATGAAGGCTTTGTCCTAGCTGTGTAAGGAAAATTTCTGTGTAGGAATAATCGTGGTGAAGGATATTCAGACAGCATGTGGATCCAGCTTTTCAGGCGGATTTATTAACACAGCTTTTCCTGCAAGCCAGGGAAAAAAAAAAAAAAGTCAGACAGACATTTTGGGCATAAACACGTCTTTCTGGCAGTCTCGAATGGTTCACTTTCAAATCTGGGAACACCCACTCCTCCCTACTGTCTAGAGCAAAGAGGTCACTGGGGTGTTTCAGTGCACTTTAATGACTTTCTGCGGGGAAGACAACCACCACACGCAGTGTGAAAGCTGCTTACCTTCCAACAGATTAACTAATTATTCTGAAAAGCATGAAAATTACCAGTAAATGAGAACTGTGCATCATTTTCTGATCTGTTCTGTGGCACTACAGTATGTTACATCACCAAGGCATGATGTCAGTTGTGCCACTGAAGTGGTGATATTTAGGATGTGAGTGTGTTCAGGCTCACGGTGATTCTGGTTACCACAATCTTTTCACCTCATATATCCCGCTTTGAGTTAGAAATCTGGGGAGGACAACTTGTACTTCGCAGCATCTTCCTTGGTTTTGAGGGGGAGAGGTTTGGGGAGGGTGGGGTGGTGGGGACGGGATGACTTACTGTGAAAATAGCTCCAAGACAAATAATGGGCGACCGCTTTGAGCATCCCAAGTGTTTTGGTGCTCTCTGGCCAGTAATTCTGCTGCAAGCAGATGTAAAAGGGTAATGGACCCACATGCTTACATGGCCTCAAGCCAGGGTGTTGTCCTGCCATGGCCGACTCTGCCATTCACTGCCCCACAGTGCTGCTGCACCCTCTGCACCTGCCTCTGCTTTACAGAAAAGCTATTTTAGAGCCTGCCAAATTCAGTAATGTTGATCTATTTCTTATCCTTTTCCTTGTAATATCTAGTTGCCGTAGTTACCTCATGTATCTAAGGCAACCAGATGTTACAGATGGAGGCACTGAAATAGTATCAACAAGTGCGAAAATTAAAGTGTTTTAACTACTTTGCCTGCTTTAAGCCACTCTGGACTCTTTCCCTCTTGGCTCTGTAATTTGCCACCTCCTCTGATCAAACCTGCTGGCCTGTTCCCACCTTCCTCCCGCAGCTGCTTGAGTCTGTCAACATCCTGGGATGGCAGGGAGTCACTTCCCACTCCCCTTCCCCTGGACCGATGACTGTGGGACTGCTTTTTCATCAAGCACATACTTCTGGGCTCATCAGATATTGTGGATGCAGCAGTGGGGAGGAAGGGCTGCTTCTGCTTATGGCTGCCGAGCTTGAAGCAATAACCTGATTTTATTCAGCTTGGGAAAAATCTATGTACAGAATGAGGAGGATTTATCTCATTATCCCTTTTTTTTGTTTGTTTGGAATAAGAAAACTCTTCCAAGTAAGTCAGATGGTTTCTGGTTTCTGAGTATTGCCCCTTAGAGAACCAGTGACTTCTAGGACATTGACAGTGGTGCTGTTTTCAGGACTAAGTTTGTCAAACTCAAAATATTAGGCAGATAACCCCTGCTCCCACCTGATTAAGGAGCTCACTGAGCCAGCAAAGAGAAAAATAGATTGTTTCTTATATATAATTATTTTCCTTTATAAATTTGCAGCTACTCCAAGTTGGATGTCTGGGATTAGTCGCCCTGCAGATGCAGTACAGCACATGGGGAATTGGAAATACAGCATTGGAAATGTGGGAAGCACAACATGCTGCAAGAAATAAGAATGACAGTGCATGCATATGTCAAAAGTCACTGTTCTAGGACAACTGCTCTGCACGAGTAATATTTACAAGCCATAAGCCAGTCCCAAAGGGAGGTGATTTCCCAGGTGTTACGGCTATATGCAAGTTACACAACTTTAAAGATCGACATGCAGGAATGCCTATGTCTCTTCTCCTTGCCCTTCCATAAGGCCATGAGATGGATGGAGAGGCACCTGCATACCAGGTCAAGTCTGAGAGGAAGGACCATGCACTTTGCCACACTATAAGTAGGAACTGTGTCACCAGACTGCAGTCAGAGGTGTTTCCAGAAACTCTCAAAGGGCTTTTTGGAGTATGTGGCCCTCTAAACCATTTTTCTCCAGCTGCAGTGCTGTGGGTGGCTTTGCTTCTGCTCCCAAGTGGCATGCACAGGCAGGGCTGCTGCTTGGCTGCTGCCAGATGTGCCCAGATAGAGGGTACCTGGAGGAGGAGGGTGTCTGCTGTGCCCCACAGGTACCCCAGAAAAGAGAGAGAGACTCCCTTGAAGAATGAGAGATGGGAGTAGGCCAGATGAAGTTCATCAGCTCTGAGCTTTGGCAGCTCTTTGTTTTAAAACCAGTTTTGCTTGAAATGCAAAAAAAAAAAAAAAAAACCACTAAAAAAAGAATCCAGGCTGGAAAAGTTTTGGGGTGTTTTTAACAAATTGCAATAGAAAAGGAAGTGTTGAGCAGATGGATAACTACTAAGCCAACCAGGGATGCATTACAGGGAAAAGACAAATTAATTCTGCAAGGTGCTGCCTTTATTCCATCATGGGTTTCATCTTACAGCTGTTGTCTTTTCACTCCCTCTTTTTTATAAAAGCTCCAATTTCCATGTGAGAGCCCAGGGAGGGCTCGTAAGCAATTAATTTCACATGGTAAAAGCACCTTCCTCTCAAGGTTGTAAAAGCACAAATCAGACATAACACCCTTCTAAGGCACCTTTCTCAGGCTTGAAGAAAGCAGGTGTTTAGTGTTACATTAATTTTAAACCCGTAATTAGTGTAACTTGAGTCCTAGACCTCTTCCAGTTTAATTCATTGTATTCCTCCAAAAGAGACTTCCCTGCTGAATTTATGTGAATGCAGCAGGCCAGGTCTTCAGCTGCCCAAGCCTATGCTGTTTCTGATGCAGGAAATGAGGTGTTAGGGAGCTACCACAGGGGTTTCTGTATGGCCTCTGCAGCTGAGGTGTGGCTGACGCAGCCTGTGCTCCGGCTGCTCGTTCGCCATTAAAGGAATGTTGGTGACCCACAGGTGGTTGGTGTAAGAGAGAGCTGCCTTTGGCTCCTTTCACTGCTTAATGTGCTTCAAGATCTAAGATCATCAGAAGTTGCTTAATCAGGCTGCTGCAGCGTGCCTTCTTTGCTCTCAGTCGAGTGGATCCCCGCTCCAGCTTGAGCAGCTGTGCTGGTGGGGCGGCTCCTGCCAGAATGGGAGCTACACCTGTTGGTAGGGAGGGGGCATTGCAAGCACCTTTTATTTTATCTGTGGTGGGGAAACAAAACACCAGCAACTGAATAAAGCAAGTTGGACTGTTACCACAAATGGCATAAGGAATTGCTTTTGTTTGCCCTCTTGGAAGCAAACTGGTATCACTGGGAAGTACTTCATGTTGGAAGATTTGAAGTACATAGGCTCAGCTTGGGGTGAGGTAGGGAAGGGGATACAACTAAGCCATACTTTGACTCATTGTTGATAATCACAGAACTTCTGAAGTGAGTATTATTAAGCAAAGAGTGTTCTGCGCATTATGTGCATGTTTCCTCTGTGGAAAGCTGTGAGGAATTACAAGACATACTCTTAAGAAGCGGTACCTGCTGGAGCACTGGCTGCAGCGCTGTGGCACTGTGGTACAAGCTCACAGCCTGGTTATGAAGCCAGTCAGTGTGGGTCAAACTTGCCTCTGGTTTTGCTAAGTTGTGGTTAAATATGAGCTACATGATCTAACCCTCTCTTGTGCAGCTGCTGCTCAGCAGAATGTATCCAGGACAGGAGCAGAGCTACAGGAGAATAAGAGGCAGCATGAGGGGGGAAAAGACTGTGTGTGTTTCAGCCAGAATTTGAATTTAGCTGACTGCTTAATTAACCAAAAAGACACAAAAATGCCATTGTGCTAAAACAGTTTCAGAGCTTGCTCTCCTTCCAGGAGAAAGCCATAAGGTCAAGGTGGGGGGAAATGAAGGCTTGGAGGAGTGTTGTGGAGGGAGATCACGGTGCTGGAATACGCTAGGTGATTTGCAGTCTGACACAGCCTAGAAAGCTTGAAGTACTGTGACTTACTGGGTATTTACTGAACTTGGCAGGATATCTGTCAGGCCTGCGTGAGCAATTAGTGCTGATTAGCAGTTCCCTCTGCTGGCTGAGCTAATGAAGTTATTCCTTCAGTTCTACAGGCGTACTCCAGGTACTATAAGGGCAGTTAGATTGGGCAGCATGGTATCTCCACATGTAAATTAGCAACATAAGGCAGTACCACAAGGGAACTGTGCAACAAATAGAAGTATGGTTAACGCTCTACTGCCATCAAACTCTTCACTGGTAATAAAAAGAGCAAAGCGGACAGACACTCTTGTTCTCGGAGTGATTCCAACAAGCATTTCTCTGGGCAATTCAGAGCCATTGCTGATGATACTTTGCACTGTCTTGGTTGCTGCATGACTTTGCAGGTTTTTTGGTGTGCGTATGTGTATGTGTGTACACGCTGTGCATTATAGGGCTTTGAGCAATGGTATAAGTCTAACCATTATTTAAATTTTATCAAATATTATTTTTAAGATATTTTATATTTGATCCATTTTTTAAAGTGGATCAAAATACTGTTGTTTAGACCACTAAGTTGACTTCTACATCTCTTAGACAAAATGGAGATGTGGTGACTTACCACATCATTAACAAGTTATGATCTAAAGGGTATAGATCTCTGAAGGTTGATGTCACCCTGATATAAGAAAGGAAGCCAGGTTGACAGCACCTAAGCCATGTTCCCTTCTGTCCAAATGACCTCTTCTGATGTGGTTCCTCAGGGAAGGAGAGCTTATAGCAAAGCCACTGTCAGCTCACAAACTTGAACAACAGCAGCTGCAGTCACAGCTCAGCGATCCTATGAAAACTTTTTAACAGATAAATGTGCTTTTCTTAACTTCCGTGTATTCGATTTGCTTTTTTCTTTTTCCTTTATTTTTCCCCTGAACCTGCCTATGAATGAGATGCCTCAGCTTCTCTTTACATTTTTGCCATTAACTTGCCAGGTGCTTTTTGACACCTCTGTCTGTTTCTGCTCCCTGTGGAGGGAAGCTAATGTTAACTTGCTGCAAAGTGCTTTACAAATAAACATAAAAAAGGCTGTGAAACTGTTAAATAGCTGTTTTCACTTCCAGGGTACCTGTCCCAAGCCCTGTGTCTTAGGCAGCTGAAGACTTTCCATGAGGAGATTCCTACGGGTTTCTGTGAAGAGCTCTCCCACATCACTTGCCACCAGCCTTCACTATCCAGTTAGGAGACAGGCCTGAGGCAAAATGACTGCCTTCTTCCTCCTGCTAGAGAAATCCTGCTTCACTCTGGCCCAGGCTGTAAACTGAAATATGTGTTTCCCGTGCCGTGGCTCAAGCTTCCCAGGAAAACTTCAACTACATCCAAAGTAATAACTGAGCACAAGCATCACAGACTAAGACCAGGCTTACTGTGGGAACGGCTGGATGCTGGCAGAGAGATTGGCTGCCGTGGGAGGTGAGGACAGCCAAGCCAAACAACCGCCGTCTGGTCCCATGTTCTCCTCCTCCTCCTCCCTGTGAGCAGCAGCCCTCCCACTGCTCACCATGAGGCCAGGATTGGGGTGCTCTGATCATCAGCCCCACTAGCCAAGAGGTGAGGGACCCCTTCCATTCCCACGACTTTGGGATCCAACTTGCCCCAGCAATGCATGCATGATGCTCAAGTGCACGTACTATAAATCACTTTCACTTTCCTACTTGAGCCCTGGGAATTTGCACACAAAAAGCCCCATTAACCTCAACCAAAGGATATTTAGATGGTTGGTGTTAAATAACCAGAAGAAGACAGTTAAGCTGTGAGTAGAACACATTTCCCACTTAAAAGTGAAATGTTTCCTGGTGTCGTGGGATTTTTTTCCTAACCTGTTTATAACAGTTGTACTGGTTTGTTGCTGGGTTTTCACAAGAATGTTGGAATTGAACTTCTGTAATGACAGAAAATTGAATTTCAGGAAAGGTAAAATATCATGCCATTTTTTCAGCTTTAAATATTTTTATGTAAGGTGTTCAGCTTTATTTATAGATACATTATTTCACCATCACCAAATTAATTAAATTTGGTTTATGCTGGTAATAATATTAACCAGCCAGATGATAATGGCAACCGAGCTGCAAATAGAACCACTTCTCTACAAGTCCTCACCCTCTTTGTGGTTCCAGCTACCAGGTTCTCTGTGGTAAAGACTAGGTCATAGTTAATTACCTTCAACTAACTCCTGATTTATTGAAGCAAAATCAAGGTTCAACTTTTCCCTTGCTTTATATGCTGGGCTGTTTGAACCATTAGTCTATAACCCTCCTGGTTTAAACAGGTTAGGAGGTTTCATTATAGGAGAGGAAAGAGAGGCCAAGTGGAGCAAGCACAGGTAGAAATACATTCTTGCCATGCATTTGCCTTCTGGTATGTACCTGTGCTTTATGCATGTCAGTCACAGGGGAAATTCAGTAGTTCTTGTGTGAAAGTTCAGAAGTATCAGTATGCAAATAGACAAGAGTGACTAAGTGGTCTCACTGCTCCCAGTATTTCACCTTAAAAGTGCCAGCACTCACAGTGCAAATGTGGCATGCTGTGTATGCCCTATTGAGTGTATGTTTGGGGTGTATAGATGCATCAAATCCAAGCTAAGAGGAGTACTTTTCCTTAATTAAACAATGTTTTAAAAAAAATATTATTTAGAAAATAGTTGCTCCTTGTAATTTCCTACTGAATTAAATCTTATGGTGTAAAAGGGATTTTCAGCGTTCGGGATGGATCAGAGCTGCCTCTGAGACGTTTGCAGTCAGAAGAAGATACTCAAATGCACACAATGCTTGGGAGGAAATAAGGTGGGGAACACATCCTAGGAAAGGGGATTCAGCAGCAGCAGCAGCAAGGAGAAAGTGGGTTGGTTTGAAGCAGAATTTTCTCGCCTTTTTCCATTTGCAGAGCTAATTTTTGCCTCCCACCAGGGGGCTGGGAGACCCTTGAGTAGCAAATCCAGAGGTGGCCCAGGAGCCCACAAAGTCCATCTGAAAACCACTTTGGGGTGACGAGCTTTGCAGGTGTGTTCAGAGTGATTTTATCTCATGCTGGGGACCTGAATGTCTGGGTGCATGAAGGTGATGGTGCCACCAGGGCTAGGGATGAGGGTTTGGGTTTGGAAGCAGGAGGGGAAGGAGAGAACTGGCAGATGGAGAGATGCTCAGCCAAGAAAGATGAGAGAGGGGATTCATGATAAGGTGCAGTAAGAAATGTGTTGGATTTCAGAGATCAACACGTGCTGTCAATAAACCTGTGTGTTTTAGAGAAAAAAGGAATGAAAATTTATTTTGAAGACCCTAAAAAAAAATCTTTTGGAGCAAAGCTGTATTTAATTTGGTTATATTCTGCTGAATTGAGATATATTTCAACTTGTCTAAATACTCCCAAGCACAGCTTACAGAGGAAACCTGATCACTTTTGGCAGAGGGAAGAAAAACTACCCGTTAGAACTAAGTTCTCTCAGATGGCATATCTATTGCCAGAGATCAATGAAAACCAGAGGATAAATAAAAGCAGATTTTGAAAATGAACCGATAGACATTCAGGCACCAAAATTTTTTTTCTATGTGTCTTATTTTTCTGCCTTGGAGAAAATTAAATTGAAATGTATTTTAATGAAAAGTCTGTATCTTATTTTCAAGATCGATAAACAAGTGGCTAGTGTTGTATGGGTCTTGGATTTGCTCCCCCATCAGACTTATTAGTTTGTGGACACTTAAACATGGCGTGTCTTTCAAGGTGGGACACAGCGTTCTGCTTTGAAAGGGAGCACATGGCCCAGTTTTTAACCACATAGCAGGAATTACATGGGAATAAAATTACCAAGCAGCATGCTGATGATTTTATAAAAGCTTAACTGTCTTTCCCCCAAGTATTTCTAAGGGAAGAGAGACTTGGTATTTCTAAGGGAAAGAAAGAATAAACAGTATGTTTGTATTTAATAACTGAGATATGGGGTTGAGAGTGCCCCACATAGGCATAGCTATATTGCTCCCAGGATCTTATGGCATGTAGAAGCATCCTTGATTAGTGACCTTGCACTCATCGTCTTGTGTGCCTTCTTTGCTTCAGATTCAAATATACTGGAAGAGCTGGGCTTCTCTCCAGTGTCTGCCCCATCCAACCTCTCGCTTCTTGCTCTTTTCCCTCTATTAAACAGCACAGCATCTTATTTCCATCCTCTGCAATATTATTGCCATATGTTGTCCATCTTCCATCTCTAGCTGTTCCCACTTGGCCTTCCTCTCTGATTTTGATTCTGGGCTCCTTTCTCCCTCTTTCTGCCTTTTCCTGTGCCCACACTCTGAGTAACACCATCCCTGCCCCACCAAAAGGGACAGCCCCATCAGCTGGTCTTCACTGGTCACTGCTGCTGTCTTCATTTTCTGAACAGGTAAGGGAATGAACAACACCAGGTTTTCTCTGACACCACTTTTCCTGCTTTAATGGAGTTTACTGAAGGCGTGCACAAGGCTATTTTATTAACTGCTTTCACTAGCTACCTTAAAGAACCCTGCTTTTTTATGGTGTTGATAAAAAGAAAAGAAGAGGTCTAAGCCACTAGGGTACTGAGACCAGGACTTTGCACATAAATCAATATGATTTCATTGGTTCCATGTATTTCCCCATTTATTGTCCACTCCATCTGGCTTAATATCTGTGCTGTGAACTCTCCATCCTTTCTTTCTGTATTTGTGCTGAGTACAATGGGATCCACATCCTTGACTGAGATGCACAAGGCTTTCTATAATCAAATATTTAAGAAGAGGAAGAGTAGTTGAAATTTATCCATTACCAACTCTATAGCTGGAGTAAGACTTTAATATTCAAACAAGGAAGTCTTTTATTCACAGGTTATTCCTGTGCTTTTCGTATATAAACATGAGCTTTACGGTGAGTGGTTTATAGTCTAGGTAGGCTAGAATCTGTATTTTCTTTAGAACAACAGCAAAGCAAGAAAAAATATGAGCAATGTGGAAAGGTGGAGTCTGTTTCTGCCATACACTGTATTTACACTAAAGCTTGTATGATAGCTATTGTGCAGTGCTCAAACATTCTTCCTGGCTGTAAAAGTGAGAGAGCAGAATGCCCAGCAGAAGAGGTACCTATCCATCTATCGACATTACTTCCTTTTTTCTTTCTTTCCTGAGACCAGCACCACAAAAGTCCTTAGATATTAGTAGAAAGGTGTAATGCAGGGGAAAACTGAGGTTGGATGAATCAAAGGTTTGATTTATTCCTGTCATGATAGAAGGCATATTTTTTCTAATTAAAAGAAAGAATCTTATCAAGACTGTCTCTTTAATTTCCCCATATTTGAAGCAGCCTCCTAGTACTTAATGAGCTGCAGAACACAATGACAGCTATAATTTGGCTAATTAAGAGTGACAGGCAAGGATTCTTCCTCAAAAGCAGGAAAACCCCCACTCATTTCTCTTACCAGTTGGTTGGATTTTCTTATCAGCACGACCCAGTCAAGTACTTCCCCAGCCAGGTCAATGTTTGTTCCACTCAGACAGAGGAGCAAGAAATCTCCTCCACCAGTGTTGCCTCAGGGGTGACCAGCCATCTCTGCCAACATGCCCATGCTCCTCCAAGACACATGGGGAATCACTGACAGGACCCACTGGGGCTGAGAGCTCAGTGGCAGCAGTCTCTCCCGCTTCCACTCCTTCCACCAGTCCCTGGTGGGAGTGCTCAGAGTGGCTGTTCTCTGCCCTTCCCTGCACACCATGGCTCCCAAGGCTGCTTGTAGATGCAGATGCTGCATTGGTGATGGCACAGGACATGTGGAAGTGGTCCTACAGCTCCTGAGGTGCAGGAACCAGAGAGCCGTCTCCTCCCACCTCCTCACACCTCCGCAGTTGCTCCAAGAATGTGAGCAAGCCCCTGTGGCAAGCCAGCTCCAAGGACAATGCATCAGGGAGCAAAAGCTTCTGGGAAATGCTTCCATGTGCAAATAAGCACAGTGACATTGGCCACTCCAAGGTCTCAGATTCTGGGCAAGTAACACTAAGGTCACCAGCTGGCTCCTTCTCCATGGCCTCTCCTGCTGAGCTGCTTTCCAGCTGGAAAGCACATGCTGATCCCTGGGCTTGTTTCTTCACACGTATACTACCTGGCATTTCGTGCACTTGACAAGCTTCCTGTCACCCCATTTCTCCAGCCTGTCAAGGAGGGCAGGAGAACCCTCTGGATTACCTCTGGATTATCATCCATTGCTCCTCTTGGTTTGGAGTTGTCAAGAAACTTGCTGAGAGCCCACTCTGCCCCAATATCCAGATCATTAGGAAAGACCTTCAACAGCACTGGGACCAGGACTGTTCCCTAACTACACTGCTAGTTACTGGCCTCCAAATAAATGATTTTGCCCTGATAATCACCACCGTCTGGGCCCAGATATTCATTCTGTTTCCAATTCTCCTCACTGGCTGCTCTTCCTGCCCATACCTCAACCCTATTTCCCAGTTCCTTAGGGATTGTCCCCGTTTCCTCTTTTGATAGTACTAGGTCACCTTAAAAGAAGGTTCAGAGTTCTTCACCATCCTTGGGCAGCACACAAAATCCTGCTACTACTTTGGGAAGCAGAAGCAGAGGAAAAAGAGAGGAAAGGAAGATGCTTTTTAAAGCAGAATCTCTGGGGTCATGGGGAAATGCCACCGTCACCAAATACTACTAGAAATGGATCCAACAGGACTCCCATGGCTTATAAGCAATCTCAAAAATGCCTCTGAGGTTTTTTCTTTAGATACCTTGCTTTTTTTCCAATCCAAAACTAAGCATCTATGGACTTGGAGGACAAATCCATTTGAAAGACCATTCTCTATGAGCTGTCTCCTTCCATCTTCCAACACTGGAAAGCATAAGCTGCCTTCCAAAAAGCAGAAACAGAGTGAAAAACCTCTGGAGGGTATTCTCTGAAGGTTGCTGTGCCCTTACACACACACATTACCTAACAATTCCAAGTATGACTGGCAGTTCTCTAGTGTCACCACCAAAACACAGAATAACACACAAGTGGAAGGTAGACTTGACATTTACTTTAAAGAAACACAACAGACGTGTTTTAAAATGCTTGCTTTGAACATGACAGCAACAGAACTACCATGGTTTTTAAAGGTGAAGTTACGAACTAGACAAACACAAGTCAAAACAAAAGAAGGATTGACAGGCTATGCAAACAGCGTTTCCTCCCATCTGTCTAATCTGGAGGATTTACTTATGCTCTGTAGGGCATGTCCCATCCACACAGGCTGGCAAGTAGTCTCCTACACCAATTCTTCCTGATGGGTGTCCAGCCACCCTTGCCAATCTGCCTGTGGTCTGCCAAGACAGATGAGATTATTAGTTAACAATCAGATAAATACAACAGATACTACAAAAATGGTCTCACAACAGTCAAAGGAGGGTTTCTTTACTCATGTCACCTAACAAATAAAATGTACTGCATGTATAACCTAGCTGCAGTTGAGCAAGTACTGATTTCAGGGAAATTCATATCTATACACTGTGCTATGAATCTGCATAGGTACAAATCCAGGAAGTCATCCCACAGTGTCAGTGACACCTTACCAAGTAGGTGGCTTGACACAAATCAAACTGTCTGGAGAGAATTAGAACGAGAAGAAGTTCTCCCCTCTCTCCTAGCAAAAATCAGCCCCTCTTCCTCCACCTGAGTCTGGGAAGATGAGCTTCTTTCCTCTATCTCAACAGCTTCAGAGACAAAAGAATCTCATGGGGGGGAATAGAAGGGAGAGCAACAGAAAGCACCACCAGAGAGGAGCAGATAATGAATAACTGGAAGGGTTTTCTTATGTTGTTCTACCTATCAGAATAAAGAAAGACTAACTGAAAAAGCAGAAATCACCTAAGGAATGAAGTGTATAGATTGCCTTTTCTTCAGCCTTCAGGTGATTCTTAACATACACACACACGCGCACACCCCACCTCCCCACATCTTCTGTCTGAGATCAGAAGCCCTGCCAGGTCCCTTCACCATCCCAAAACTCTGCAAAGAAAGTCCATAAACTGGTATTTTTGAGCAGACACACTCCTTCCAGATCTATGCATCTACCAGTCACCACAGGCTAGTGCTCTATCCCACCAGATGGGAATGATATGGTGTCATATGATGCCACTGACATCTTTTCTGGCTCTGGTTCCTTCAATGGGGGAAGCAAAGTGCCTTGGGCTCAACTCCTCAGGGCGCTGCTCATCACTTTTACCATTAATCCTGTAACAGCCATTTCTCCACCACCACAGCCATGAGAATCAGCTCAGCATCACCACTGCACATGGCCAGGAGCTCAAAGTGCTCATCAGAGCTAGACATGCAAATTATTGAAACCACCACTGCTGCCACCAGGGTGCTGCACAAAAATTCTTGTTTTCAATACCACAGTGACTGAAGCACCACAAGTAAGATCAGACTCTCCTGAAGACCGATTTTCACAAAACACCTCCCTTCAAAACCAAAAGAACATTGAAAATAAAGATTGAATAGTTCAAAGTATGTGATGATACTTTAGGGGATGAGGTCTCTACCAAATCAACTGCTAGTTTAAGTAAGCTCAAATGTGATATTTAATTACTATTGGGGGGATGTCTGTTTGGTGGTCTCTGCAAAAAAAAAAAAGTTTTGAACTTAAAGAGACTCCCAATGTACAGCTAGCAGCAGCTTTAAAATAACTACCACTGACCCAAGCCTGCAGATTTCACTCTGGGCTTAGAAAACATCTTAGGTGTATTTCCATGACAGCTGAAGCTGGTCTATGTCAGAGCTGGCACAAGCACAGTTCCATCCAGGCATTTGCTTTGCCCCGACACAATGTTTGTCTCATGGTGAGACAATTCAAAGAGGAAATCAGAAAATTAACAGACACCAAACTGAAATTACCAAGTTGGGAAAAAAAAGCTGACTGCGATTTTGCCAACACAGCTACCTGAACCAATTTGCAGTGGGATCAGGAAAATACCAGCAGCTGACGCTCTTGTCCTGCACCATTACACAGAACCTGGATGGGTCAGACATAGGAGGGGATCTCAGACCTCTCACCTGAGCACTGGAAAGCAACTGGAAACTTTTCTTGTCCTGTGCCTTCTTCTTGACCTTGCTTTCCTTCATGGCCTTTCAATCTTGTCTCCCTCAGTGTGGCTGAAACCTGGCTGTTTTGCATTTTTCTTTTTTTAACTCTTCTCCATAATCGCCTCCTGGAACTGATGCAACATGCTTTCCTGTCAGCTACTTTTCCCTCTGGTGAGGTCTGGGGTTTAGAAGTTTGAAAGACTTTTCCTAGTTCTAAATACAGCATGAGGCTAAAAGGCAGCATTTCCCACAAAAAGCATACATGCCCATTAAACCCATAGAATAAACAGTATCCAGAATTTGCTAGTTTTATGGACTTTCCAGGAGGACAGGGATTCTGATGTATAGAATGATGATCCAAAGGATGAGGCAGAGTCTATTTCTTTTAACAGTTCTTACTTTATTAGCTGCTCCTTGACGACACCTATGCCAGTCGTCTTTATAGGCTTCTTGGCACAGAAAGCCATATCTAAAAAAGCAAACAGTATCCAATATTTACACTGTGGGTGTATATGCAAGCTCTGCTTGAGATTATACTGCCTGTGTTCCGAGTTTCATTTATACAACAGCAATTCTGCACCCTAATAGTCATGTAAATGGGCTCTAAAGAAGACACGGGTATAATTTGTAGCTAGCCTCTGGACACAAACACTCTCCCACCATTTGGAAATGTATTATCAAGCCACATTAGATTTCAAAACAATTTTTATGCAGCAGAACAAAATTGCATTGAGGTATCTTTTGCAAGATTAAAAAAATCCCAATGTTTGTTTCTGTTTGCGTCCAGGTCAGCAGTAAGAAGGTAATGCTCTAGTTTTCAGAGACCATCAAGAATTTCATCACAACCAGTGCATCCCTACAAATCATTTCAGCTTTGACAAAGCAACATTCTTCAATGCAAATTCATTTTGTTGGATGTTCTCCTTGGTTCCAACCATCTTACTTTCATTTTAAGCTCCTTTTTTTTTATGGCTACAGTGCAGTAAAATGGATCTTCACGTTGAGTGTTGACAGGGTTAGGAAATGCAGGTTAGGAATAAAGAATTCCTAACATAATGTCCTGCTTCTGCTGCTCTCCTTATGAAACAATTTGATAGAGGATTTATTGCAAATAATATTGTTCATGAAAAGCAATACTTTTCAGTTCTGATATCATTCACTAATTCATACTGAATGCAATGCAAGATAATTTTCCAAAACTTTTCTTTTTTTCTTACTTTTTTTTTTCATTGAAGTTAAAAGTTCTGACTGTTCTGATGATATTTAAAAGGGCAGATACTGCTTAGGGATAAATCAACCAGCCTACTTGAGTGCCTAAGTGTGCTGTCTCACCTTATGTCATTGGCAAAGTTCCTGATCTGCAGGAGTTTTAATCTACAATTAACTGCACACTATGGACCAATTCTGCCGGCCTTGTCAGGCTAAAGTTTTGAGGTGGCCACAGGAGTGACAAGTCAGTAGGAAGCAAGCTATTAGATGTTGCCTACCAGGTCTTACCACTAACAAGTAAACCACTGCTATTCTGACAATGTCGCATGGCAGAGTAACCATGTGTTCTTCCAACACACTGTCAAGGTTTTTTAACCTGCTGGTCTTCTTATTGCAAAAAAATATTTTGGTGTAAGACAGAACAAGAGAATTTACAGTGCTAAAAGGTGTATCAAGTGCCTTTGCTGCAGCAGCTGTAGATAGTGGTTGGTCAATGTTTGGCTAACCAGAGGCAATGAAGTGCAGCCGTATTACACACTTCTGTCATTAAAAGCCCTCCTTCGTTTAGTGTTTTCACTGTGCTTTCATCTCCTGCCTGGGGAAAATCTGCCCGAGTATTAGATCCATTTCACAGACAGGAGACAGGAAGACAGAGACAAGAGAGGGTTAGTGCCACAGCCTTAGGCTTCACTTCCTTTAGAGTATGCATGCTCCTCCGAGGCACCAGCTTCACCTCCCCCTGCCTCACCAGGCCTATGGATTTTACTTTGACTCTCAAACATTTTACAAGGCTTTCAAATAACCATTCCCACTCCTAAGTGTGATTCCAGTTCGCATTCTTCTTCCTTAATCTCTGTTCACCATTAAAGATCCCTTCCTCTGGAAACTTTCTAATTTCCCCGTTCTTGTCCTCCCCAACTGCTCCCTGCAGCCATCAGTCCTGAAAATGGAATTGCCGAAGAGAATGAATCCATTGGGAATGAATTCCTAAATGATGAGGCTTAAGCATGTTTGTTTCAATTTCTATACCTTGAAAAAGAACACAGTAATTTCCCACTGGTCTCCCAGGAGAAGGTTAAGATTAAGTAAACAATGTTTGAAAAGCACTTCGCAGATGGCAAATGAAGTCCAAGCATTTCCAGAGATTTAGTGAAAGGACACATTATTTTTTTTTTCTCTTACGGTTGCAAACTTATTTAAAAGGAAAAGAGATGTTCAGGTGTTTTGGCACTTCCTGTTTGAAATTCATGTTTCTGTCACATTCTTTTGGCTTTTCTCTCATGCTCATTACTATGCTCTCTAAGTGTTTAAAAAGCGTGAGCTCTTAGGACAGTAGAATTTTTAAATTAGTCAGAGTGTGATGTTCAGAGGAATTGAGGGATCTAGGAACCCCCTGGAATTCATTAGATGACAGATTTAAACCACATAATGTTCGTATTTCAAGATTATTTTTTAAACATATTTAAATAGAGTGTTCAGGACTGAAGAAGGGCAATCCCTGGAGACTCTTTAAAACAGGAAAGGTAGAGAAAGTAAGAATTGGGCAAAATTATCTTGCAACTGGCTTCTGACACTGATTAATAATTAAATGGGTAAAAAATTAAACTCTCAAAATTATTTAAAATGCATGCACAAAGCATTCTTTCCCAAGTGGCTGGAGCGCCTTTGTAGGCATCCCACAAAAGGCTGCAATGGTAACTCATTTGATTTAACTGATTTTGCCACCTTTTCTCTGAGAGATGATAAAGCAGGTTTTCAAGAGAGATAAGAGTGCTACATTGTGGACTGTGTGCTCACAACGTTTTCCAATCTGACCTCCTATCATCAGGCTTTCTCATCATCCTCAGGGAAACTCAAGACATTATGATCTGCTATGCTTTCGGTGTCTCAAAGTACATCAGCCATATTAAAGATGTAGAAAGCAACATGTCCCTAAGAGAGGATTTCTTAATTACTATTTTATTGTGTATCTTATTACTTTTTAGAGGCTTTGATCAATGCTTTGGCCACTGCACAAATACATATGAACGCTCTGTCATGGCCATGTGAGTTTATCACCAAAATGGATACAGAAATATTGCATTGAAAAAAAAAAAGAAAGTTTTTGAATGGGGAGAGGAGGCAAACACAGTAGTCCCCACTGGTCCCAAGCTCTGGAAAAAATATGCTCTTCCATCCATCTTGGAAGCATCTAAGCATCTCAGGACCCATCCATGTTGTCCTTGTGGCAGTCTGACTTCTACAAGCAATGTCTTTCCTTGCATCAGGCAATATTGGAACCTCTACGGAAAAAACACTGAGCAACTTTGTTTGGTCAAAGTTGCAAGAGCAGAAGGGATGGCTGGAACATGGAAAGACCAAGATGGATGGAAAGACCAAGAGATTTGGCACAGCATACAGCAAGAAGACCTCATTTGGGTTAAGAACAGACTAATTAATGGAATTAATTTCAAAGGCCATCAAAAGAGTTCTGAAGCCCATTGATATCAAATGGCAAGTATTGAGCAGTTGTGAATAAAATGGCACAGAGAGGAAAAAAATGGGATGAATGAAGAAAAATCCTGAAATTGCTCAGTTGAGAAGAAGACGCTAAGAAGTTTTTTGACAAAAAAATTTTAAATTTATTAATTAAATCCCAGAGGAGGGTCTTGTAGTGGGAGTCTGTGAGGCTCCACGGGGTGAGGCTGGATACTGGCTGAGCAGAGGGCAGTAATGCCCTCCCATGGGCTGCACTTGTAGCTCTAGGGATCCAAGCTGGTGTCCAGTACCCATATATGCTTCAGGTATTTTCTGTGCCACGGTCAACTACTTCAAGTTTGCTCAGGATTTGAGATTTTGACACTAAATACCAAATTTGATGCCTTGGACCCTTAAAAATTAGAAAGCGGGGATATTGATTTCAGTAGGAAGCCGAGCTTATGTGGGTTTCTTGTTTCTTCTGTAGGAGATATCCACTCAACTGATTCATTGAATTACTTCTTTTTTCCAGAATAAATTTTGTGATGCTTTTCTTCATACACCCCAGATTGTAACCCATCCCACTTATATGCTATAGAGTCCTAATAAATACAGATCAAACTTAAAGAGCTTCCGCAAATGTCATTATTTCAAGGCAACCTACTCATTCTTCAGGCATGGAAAGCCAGAAACACCTCCAGAACAAAACACCTACACACTGAGAGATTTCCAAATCTTTCTTTTATTCCCAAGAGGTTGCCAAATGGAGAACTCCTGCTTTACAAGCAGGGATTCACAACTGAACTGAATACTGGACCACCTCAAAGAGCAAATAAGAAAACTTTCAAGGAGGATTAAACTATGGGCACCTCAAAATAAACACATATTGTGCGAGAGGACATGGGGAAAAGTGAAGGTTGCTTCTTTGGACTTGTTTTCACAACCTACTCCACAATAACTGAATGTCAGTGTGTAACACCTGCTACAGTAAGCACTCCTGCACTGCTTTCAGGTTAATTCATGCAGTGGATGCAAACAAACAACAACAGCTTACCAAGGTGAGCTGAAGCTCGAGCATCTTTTGAACAGTGATGTTGTGTGCCTGGAGCCAAAAAAACAATGTGGAGCAGAAGATAAACGAGCAGAAAAGCCAACCACCTCACACATCCAATAGCACTATGCTGTGCAGCTGAGGTATTCATTACTCCACCAGACACCGTCACATCCATAGGCTCATGAGAGCAACTCCCACCCCACAGGAAGATCTCTCCTTTTTCCCTGCAATCGGACTTGCTGACAGAGACCTACAGGGTCCCAGCTTTGACAAATTGGCTCAGGCAGCTGCAACTACAGTTCCTCTTTCGAGAGTTTCAGTGGGGCAGAAGCCACATTTGGCAGGAGGGGGTTTCCCCGGCCGTAGGTGAGATGCTAAGCAAGGTTTGAGCTATGGAAAACACCATGCTCTGAGCACTGTTGCGACCGCTTTACACAGTGACGGCGAGAGCTGTGTGTCTAATTTGGGCAGCAGCAGATGGATCATTTAAGACAGAAAGAGACTGGCACTATCAGCAGAGCAAAGGGATAACATGTTCCTTCTGCAGCACAAATCTCACAAGTGACTCATGACTCTTCTGCAGCTCACACTGACACCCTTTGGTCTTTGTGACTGTGACTGCACATTTTAAAGGTCAGGATATAGTGCTTCTTCCCTGGCCCCTTGGAATCCATACAGATGAGAGTTTTGCTCTGAAGAACCTCCAGTGCACACCATGGTTCCTCACGGTTTGATCAGCAGGTTGCTTATCTCCTCCTCCTGGCCCAAGTGTAGAGATTATGAAATAATCTAGCCAATAAACCTTTCAGTTTGACTCTGGGTACTAGCTGCATACATAATTATCATGCACATGACTAATATCAGGCAGGCCTGGTGCCTGAGCCACACCCACATTCCTCCTGTGAGCCCTCATTTCGGAACAGATTTCAATTAACTTTCATCAGATGTTTAAGGTGGCCTAAGCCTTTTCTTTGTGTAGGTGTTTAAATTTCAGTGCTTTACACTTAAGGACGCACTTCACTGCTAACTAGGAGACTGGTTTGGGAATGCACTTAAATGGTCTTCTGTCTAATGGTCTTATTTAAGGGGGACTTCTCATGACAGCAAAGCCCTGACATTAGCTGAGCTGTGTATGCAGAATGCTCATGTTCATGAGTTCATGTGCTGCTCCTTGTGAATGTACTCACTGATGGTTCACCTGTAACGTCTTGGAGTCACAGGCATTTCACCACTGTCCTTGCTGAAACATTAGAAAGCCTCAAGCTGAATGGTGTTGAAAATCCCATTGCTCTCTTCCCCAAAACTGAACTGTCATGTAGATTGAGTAGTAGCTTTCTGTGCAGATTTCATTTCTGAGTACAATATGTCTTGGTAGTGCACAATATATACTGGCTTGGCCTCAGGGGGATCCAAACCCGTGCAGGCTGTGCTCTGTGATGGTAAAATGTCATGGAGAATTTCCATCAGTACAAGGAAACTGATGGCCAGAAGATCCAAGAATATCCCAATGCTTCTGAATGCTTAACTCTCCTTAAATTCTACTGACAACTTCACATGGAGAAAAGCAAACCAGTACAGACTGCCATGTGTACCACAGGCTGGAATGTCACACAGGCAAGGAACCCCCTCCCTTTGCACAGAAGTTGAAATAGACTCCTCTATCTGAGCAGTTTAGTAATGATTCCATCTTTCATAGGTTTCTGAGCTGCATTCAGCTGAAAATAGTAATAATTCACCTTTGACAGTTATGTAAAAGAAAGACTGCGGCCTTAGTTCAGCTTCCCTTGAAGAGGGAGCTGAAATTCGCAACCATGTTTCATAATAGTACCTTTATTGGCAAGCTTGCCAAAGAGGCCCTGGGATAGGTGACCTTTGCAAATGAATAACCAACAACTTTAACTTTAGAAATAGTCTTTCATAATGAAGTCGATCCTGGGAACACACCCTCTGCCTACGCTGAACTTATTTTTCAGTAACTTTAAATCCAAAACTACGCTTAAACTATTTAAACTGTGTTTAAAATTGTACATTTACTCCTACACTGGATGCTAACATATTTAGGACTATGGGTCATCTTCTGCATTTTATTATTCATATTGAATATAAAGTCCTAAAAGTGTCTGTCTTCAATCCAGACATGCATATTAAAAAAATGTAATTTCTTAAGCGTATCTTCAGTTTTCAAACATAAGCTTGCTCAACTCCTGCTGAAAGAGAGGCTGAAAGAATAAACTAGCTCAAATATTCATAACTCTTCACAGCAACAAGAATTAAAAAATAATAATAACAACCTATCAATTTGACATTCTTTATTTGTAGTGAATTTCTAGTTGTCACATTCTCAAGGCTTTTTCTTCCAGATTGCAGTGCTAAAAGGTAACTTCCTCCCATTTTTATGAAAGGTAAGTTACACAAAAAAATGCCAACTGTCATGAGACAAATGACAAATCATGAGTCAGCAAAATTGCCCCAAAGCTTTATCAGGAAACTTATCTTTTCTTCCAGATTGGATTTTTGTGTGTGTGTGTGACATTTGTCTGACATTGTCTGAAACAATTCCCTTACACCTTAGGAGTTTGGCTGAAAGACCTGACAATAGCCCGTATAACTGATGGTGGATTAAACACATCTGCAAACTTTGTATAAAAAAGCAGTTGATCTTCCTATGGCCTGGGAAAGGAGAAGAATGGGAATAAAGGAGGATAGGAAGATTTCTTTCCCTATTTATATATCTTCTACCATGTAGGATGGGAATCCATGCAGAGATCCTCACTGAGCATTTGTTACAGCTTTTTTTTTTTAAGTGAAAACACTTATTGGCAAAGACAGTCCCCAGAGAACAGTATCAACATGAAAAAAAAAATCCTGATATATATATGAAACACATATCTATATATCCTACAGCACTCCTATCTGATTTTTAAGTGGGCCACAGATTAACCTCATTCCTGTTCTTACAAAACAATTTTAGCAGATCCTTAGTAGCGGTAAAGGAATAAACAAAACGAGTTTCACAGACTGTAAAACAGGCTTTATATGTTGCTGAAATTAACGGAAAATCTTTTGACTTCGTTGGTGAGAAGTCAGTATTGAAAAAAATAGGATTATTTAAAACACTAAAGAAATGTCTGTTGAATGGTGTTGGAGGTTGCTTTGTTACTTCCTCCCTTAGCTTCCGCATTCAGGCCAGCATCCCAGTGCTATGCTTTTTATTTTTCTTAGTGGCTTTCCTCCTTCTAAAAGCATTGTTGGGGAAGTTTTAGGCCTGGTAAAGAAAACCCCCACAATGCTGATGACCTCTTTGGAAGAACGTAGTGAGGAAGGATGTTTCACTCGAAAGACACATTGTGGCTGCCTGTACATGGTATGGTGACACACTGAATACAGGAAACAGTCCCTCCTTGGCTTGTGTGTCTCCTGGTGTTCTCCACGGCTCACGTATCCAAACAGTGATGGTCACAGCCAGGTGGAAAAGCGGAGCCAGCAGCCAGTGGGAACCAGGTTCACAGAAGGATCTGTCAGTAAGGACAACACTTCTAGACCCACAATGAAGCCTCAGTGCACTCAGGAGGCTCTGGGGCTTTGATAATTTGGACAGGGGTTATGCTGTACAGGTGAAAAGGCAGGTGGGGAAAGATTCAGAATAGCCACTATTCCTTTTGCTGCAAATCCAGTTGTGGCAACAGAGGCTCTCCTGGACACGGCTTCTTGCTCCATATGGTACATTCCTGGCCCTCGACTTGGGATGTCAGACCAGACCCCTGCTGTACTCCAATGATAACCACTTCCCAGAGAGGAGTTGTGAGGCTCCCAAACCAGCAGCACCGTCCTGCCTGTTCCTCCGCCTGCTCTGTGTTGCATCAGAGCTCATCTGGCTTTTAGCTCAGAGATTACAGGCATACTTTTCCCTCTAAGGCTCTGTACCATTGCTCACCCTAAGTCAGCATGACTGTGGGCCCAAGTCAATAAAGATCTAAGCAAGCTATACATTTTTCTAAGAAAACCAGGTTAAAAAACCTCCAGGGCACCTGTCCTAGGCAAGATAATTTCACAGTAGCCTCTGCTGTTGTACCAGCTTGCCACTGTTTGAGCATTTCCCCACCATGTTCTCATTCCATTCACAGCCCTGAGTTTCACTTTCATTTCTCCTGGGCACTTAAGTTTCAGTTCTCTTTGCTTGCTGTCCTCTCCCTTGCTGACACCTCCCTCAGCTACTGAAATACTTGTAAGTCAGCCTGAAATATCTTTGTCTTCTTTTTGCTTTCTCATCTTATTCCTTTTTTTTTTTTTTTTGGCTGACTGCGCGTCTTTCGCATCTGTTTTCCTCAAGTATCATAGTTTAAGCCACTAAGAAGGGGAAATCAAGAAGGTTTGAGTTAATCAGGTTCTCAACCTTATTTGTGAAACTAAGGATCAGCTTGGGAACTGTCACAAATAGGGATGGGCTCCAAGTACACTCTGTACCAGGGGAGCGTACTTTCAACCAGTACCCTCATGCGTGTGCACTTTATCTCACCTTTGTGGATTTATGAATGGACCAGAGGACTTTTTCTTTCTGTCATTCCCCTCATCCCCTTCCCTCGAAACGAAATTTCTTCTGCACTCTCCGTGGTATTATCTGTTTGGAACTATGTCACGTTTTATTTGAATCACGGATTGTTAAAGTAGGAAATGTTATTTATAACATTCGTATCATTGTAATTTTGAACTTGTAAATTCTATTCAGACTGTTGAAATATCTAATCAAACTACTAAGCAGAAACCTCAAGCCTCATTTCTGCGCTTCCATGATTGCAGTTTGGCACATCCCCAGAGATAGTCACAGTAATTTTTTGTTTTGAAAAAAACATAATGATAATGTGACAAGAATTGCTGTAATTCTAAAATTACTACTTCATAATGACAATGTAAGAAAATATCATACTGGGGTGATAGCTGCTTTGACTAATGACTGCAGGAATCTGGGATGATTCAAAGGTCCAGCCAGGTCCTAACAGGCAAACAGGATCAAATAAAAGAGGATAAAACAAGTTTTCGAGACTTTGTGTGACTTTTCTTCGCCTTCATGGTCCTGGGACCAGCAAAGAACTGCTGGCAGTCCAGGATGAAAAGGTAAGACCCGACCCACTTCCCATTCCACTCCTGTGACACTGTGATACCAATGAACAAGTAAAGCAGCACTGAGTCAGGTTCAAGTCCCTTTTTGTCACTGCAAGACGACCAGGCAGCCATGAAAACCTAACATCTGCTACCTACAAATTAGTCCTTGAACATTTTAGAATAAAATACATATGTTTGCTGCACATACATAAAAATGCAGGATATGGTATAGTCTGCAGCCACCATTCGAGACTGCTCTGTGGCAAATCCGAGCGATGCATACAAGACTGCTACAGTCTGCAGGACATTTTCTTAGCCGTTTGATAAACTCCGTCATTGTAGCACTGTCGGCTTCTGGATGGAGAGGAAAGTCAGCTCTGGCAGTTTATACTTTGTTGCTGTAAGCAGTTCAGGTATGCTACTCTGTATAATTGTAATTAAAACTCCTTTTTATTCTTTGCCGTGCTGTTCTGCAAGCCACAGACTTGATTCTGCTTTCAAATACACTGCCCTTATGTAACTGTGCGGGAATCGAAGCAAGGAGCATCACAACTTTCTGATTAGTCAGAGCACTGCTTAATCTTATAATCGTAGGCTCTTCGTCGTCGTGGATCACAACAGCTGGGAACAGGATGGGGGGAACAAGGGCGAAGAAAGCGTGCTCTTCCCTAACACAGTACCCCTAAACCATTTTGCTTTCCTTTATTTTTTTCTGCAATATTCCCTGTATTTCCCTAGCGTAAAAAGAGCCAGGTAGAAAGCCACGATACTGTAACAGTGGACATTTTAAAAGGGAGACCTCTTACAACAGCAATAGTTTCAACTGCGTTAGAAATTAGAAAGGCCCGTAGCAGCCATGTTCCTGCCATCAGCTTTGTTCCACCACCGGCACGGCACGGCTCCCGGCCTGCTCCTGCCGGCTCTGGGCAAACCCACGTGGCTCCGCACAGCAGAGCCATCAGCCAACGCACGGCCGTACCGCAGGGAAATCTTTTACGCAGAAGACAAGGCGGCTCGCTCCTGGACTGGTCCCGGGCGAACCGCTGCGCCGCTCCCACCGGCGGGAGCAGCGGAACTCCCGGGGCAGGCGCGCGGCCCCCGCCCGTTCCCAGGCCGGGCGCGGGGAGGGCGGGCCCTGGGCGGGGCGGGGCGCTGCGCGCGGCCTTGCGAGAGGCTGCGCGCG